>CM032799.1:13361533-13736533 GCA_019155185.1 Beaufortia kweichowensis
CATGAAATCATTTGAAAGACTGGTTTTGGCAGTCTATTTTCCATTGTTTTGACAATTACCTCTTTAGTAAACGAATACCTAATAAACAAAAGCAGCTAAGCTTGAACCTCCTCCATTTGTTTTTCTTGCAGTTTTAAAGAAAAAACTATTGTTCTTCGCTTTGTATGACATTACTGTTACTTAACATTACCGCCCCCTCAAAGCAGAAGAAATCCCCATGTGCACTTGGCTCAAAGTGGCCACAGATCTCCGATTAAGTGAAGCTGCAACTGCTCAGTTTATTGGACATAAAGGAGGAAATTATCTGATAGTCAGCACCTCTGAGAAACTCAAACCCATTTTCTAGTGGTCTGTTCACCCACAACCAAAACACAAAAAATATTGAATGAACTACCAGACATCCTTCCATACAGAATGACAACCCCCAGGGTCCAGGATCAGTATCAGCAGTTTAGCTGGAGGGCAGAATGTGTAATAATGATGTTCTCTTGAAGCCAAGGTCATTTTAAAAATTAGGCTATTAGTTAGTGGGTCAGTGTTTACATATAAGGCACTGCGCATGTGAAGTTAAGGTCATGTTGGCAAAACAAGTACCACAGACACCAAAAAGTACAATGCATTTTTTTTGTCTCGGGTTGTGTTACAGTGAAGGAAAATATAATTTGATCCCCTGCTGATTTTGTACGTTTGCCTACTGACAAAGAAATTATCAGTCTATATTTTTAATGATGAGGTTCATTTCAATAGTGAAAGACAGAATAACAACAATTTGCATTTTAAAGAGAAGATTTCTGGCTCCCAGGTGTCTTTTATACAGGTAACAAGCTCAGATTAGGAGCACTCTCTTAAAAGGAGTGCTCCTAATCTCAGCATGTTACTTGTATTAAAGACACCTGTCCACAAAAGCGATCAATCAGATTCCAAACTCTCCAAACCACCATATCCAAGACTAAAGAAATGTCCAAGGAAGTCAGGGACAAGATTAAAGACCTACACAAGGCTGGAATGAGCTACAAGACTATTGCCAAGCAGCTTGGGGAGAAGGTGACAACAGTTGCAAGATCTCACCTCATGGAGTTTCAATGATCATGAGAACGGTGAGGAATCAGCCCAGATCTACACGGAAGGATCTTGTCAATGATCTCTAAGCAGCATAGTCACCAAGAAAACAATTGGTAACACACTATGCCGTAAAGGACCAACATCCTGCAGTGCCCATAAGGTCCCCTTGCTCAAGAAAGCACATGTACAGGCCCATTTGAAGATTGCCAGTGAACATCTGAATGATTCAGAGGAGAACTGGGTGAAAGTGTTGTGGTCAGATGAGACCAAAATCGAGCTCTTTGCTACCAACTCAACTCGCCGTGTTTGGAAAAGGAGGAATGCTGCCTATGACTCCAAGAACACCATCCCCAACATCAAACATGGAGGTGGAAACATTATGCTTTGGGGGTGTTTTTCTGCTAAGGGGACAAGACAACTTCACAACATCAAAGGGACGATGGACGGGGCCATGTACCGTCAAACCTTGGGTAAGAACCTCCTTCCCTCAGCCAGGGCATTGAAAATGTGTTGTGTATGGGTATTCCAGCAAGACAATGACCCAAAACACACGGCCAAGGCAACAAAGGAGTGGCTTAAGAAGCACATCCTAAGGTCCTGGAGTGGCAAAGCCAGTCTCTAGACCTTAATCACATAGAAAATCTGTGGAGAGAGTGTGGAGAATCTGCAAAGAGAGCAGATGAGAGATGAAAAACGTCTGACCTCTGTAATTGCCAACAAGGGTTTTGCCACCAAGTATACTTATTTTACTCATTAAAATGCAAATCAATAGATTATTTAGATTTATTTGAAAATGCATTTTTGTGGATTTTTTTGTTTTACTAATAAAATTATAGACTGATTCATTGTCAGTGGGCAAACGTACAAAATCAGCAGGGGATCAAATAATTTCTCCCTCACTGTATGCGTTTAACGTCATTTGTCCTTGTCTGGGAAACTGCTTAATCCAGTTAGTAAAAACCTTTTTAGTGTTCCATTGCCCTTTCAAAAATGCATAGTTTAAGTGCATAGTGTATATTCTGTCATTTGGGACAGAACTCTAGGCCCATGTAGTTCAATTAGAAGAGTATTGCGAAGTGGGATAATAGGTAGTATTTACCTGCAGGCTGTCCAGAATGATGCGGAGAGACTGGACCTGTCTCCTGACTGCTTTAGAAAAACGGTTGTATGTGGCGGCATCATACTCGCTCATATCAATTTCCTTCAGCCTGCAAAAAAACAACACAAAATAATAAACAAACACAATGTGCAGTGTTTAAGATTACAAATGGATGCTGCATAATACACTTAAAGTGGTATTTACTATAGCAAAAATTAGGTTGTATATCTGACATGCTTAAAACGTGACTTGTTAAGGCCAGTACACAATTACTTTTCTTGATCATAACAGTAGATAGTCAAAAATCCCACAGACTTGCATTTAAGGAGAGACTCCTGTAATACTGTATCTACAAAGCAAAATACCATAGATACTTCTAATATTTATTTTCTAGTCTAATATTTGATGAGGTTTGCATCATTCTTTTTCAGTTTATTACTGTGAAACGCCTTGCATTGTACAAAGCACTATATAAATAATTGTGAATTGACTTGACCTGGCATTTTTAGCCAGTAAAGAAACACCCTTACATCCACCCAAAAAAAGTGATTTTGTATTCATAAATGTTTTAACTTTCTTTTACAGAGTTCAACATTAATCATTATCTACTCTGATATATTCTTGTGTCTTTAATAACCATTATTTACTCTCATATATTCTGGTGTTGATATTAATCATTATAATAACATTAATCAGCAAAACAATATTAATCACTATTTGCTCGTATATATATATTCATAGTCTTGTGTGCTTGTATGAAATGCTTGCCAGTGGAAATTTACCAAGGAAAGAGAAGGACCGGTATAACCATATATGAAATGAGCTATCTTAGGTCGAAGTGCCCTAAGCACTCCAAGTATAAGTCTTAACCCTGAATTTGTGCAGACCAAGATCTATCTTTGCAGACTAAGCAGACTAAGCAGAAGATAACAGTGACCAAATATGAGAAGATGCCTACCGGAAGGGTGGAGAGGTGCCACCTGCTAACCTTGGGGAGAGGAGAGCATAAAAATTGGGTTTTGAGGGATAGACGGGGTTCTTTCTGTCGTATTGCTCGATGGGGGAACTCCTTTGATTGTTAGGGACAGATTGAACCCAGAGCTCTGCATATTTTCTTCAAGTGCGATATTCTTCAATATACTTTTGATTGTTAAAATAAATCCTTTTAAAGATATTTTTTGAGTCTTCCTTCCTGAATAAACGAACACGCGGACTTGAGGAATTAAATGCCAAGTCCAACAATGGGCAAGCTTCAATCAAAATCAATTCATCTGAAAATGTAAAAATCTACCTTTATTTACATTTGTTCCCTGTGACATTTAACCATGCAAAGTAAGCATTTTTAACAAGCCTCCTGAGTTTGACTTGAAAAATCCTTTTTAAAAAGGACTTCTGAGGGTATTCAAAAGCAGGTTACTGTTGAGACGCACATTAAACACAACAGTCAATGAATACAGAGACAATGGTAAGAAAGACATAGGACAAATGTCAGTCTGGAGACAAGTTCCTACAGCTCCAAGAACTGCACCTATTCACACACCCAGGTGTTAATCTCAGTCTTAGTGGGGGAATAAGACATTAGGGCTGAAGCTTAGAAAAAATTGGGTGTTTAAACTGGGGACGGGGTAATGGGAGAAAAATAGAGATAGATGAGTGTACCTCTGTTTAAAAGCTTTCTCAGCCATCTCTCGTGCAGCTTTTTTTACTTCATCTGGCACGGCATCTTTTTCCACCTGTGAGATTTGATAAACTTTGTGACCGGAGTCCAGTCGGTAGGGGCCTCCCTTCCCCCCTAGACCTGCCGTATCTCTGCCACCTACAAAAATATATAAATACTTTGCTGAGGAATCTGGATTATGCATGATGTCATAACATTGAAGCCATTATGCTGCCCAAACATTCTACTGAATAAGGGGTTGTTAATGATAAAAGGGTAATTTACCAGTCCATTTTGTATCTGAAGTCTCCCTGTACATTCTTACAACACAAAGTCTTTTAAAGTCTTTTCGTTTTAAAGTCTATTTAAAGTCTTTTCCATGCTTATTAAACAGAAAGCGTTATATTCACATTCATACATATCAGATCAGTAAATGGACAAGGGTCCTTATCCAAACATTACAAATAACATCCAAATCAATAATTTATTTACATTTATACATACATACATAAATACATGAATACATACATGCATACATATATGTATATACATATACATACATACATACATACACACACACACACACACACATATATATACATACATACATATATACATACATATACATACATATACATACATACATACATATATAAATCAATCAAATAATAGTATGTATGTAAGTGTATTATTGCAGGTTTTCCCACGTTACTAGAGGAACCCACAGGCAGGGAAACAATCAAGAACATGGATAGGGAGATCCAATACTTCACTAGGGTCATCAGGTGGGTATTTTCTGTTTTGGGTATATGTGGTCATAGATTATATGATATGCATTTACCTTTCCTTGGTACTACCAGTGAGAAACCTCATTAGATGTGTTTCCGTTCCCTCTTTCAGCACTATTTGGGGAAAGAATGCCTTTTTGGTGAGGTGCTGCTGATCCAAACAACGCAACACATCTTCATGTGTTTACCTTAGACCCCCTTAGCCAAGGAAGACTCACCACAGACTGATCAGACCTGGGTGTGTGTGTTGCATTGTTACATGATCATTTGGCAGCCCATACCACGTCACTCCTCTTCAACCACAGCCAAAAGTTGCTACTCAGGCGACAGTAGCAAGATCGTTGACTATCCTTCATAGGGCCTGTCCTCTGATCCCCACATCCTTAAGCAGCCTTGTAGCGGAATTGGTTCCTGCAGCCCACTTCCACTGAAAACACCTTCGCTGTCCAGCCTTGATCCTCTGCCTCAGCTGCCAAGTTGGCATACCGGAGCTTCTTTCTTTTGAAAGCCTTGTTTATGGTCTCTTCCCAAGGGACTGTCAACACAACTATGATCACAATCCTGCCTTAGCATCTGCTACCGCTGTAGCTTTATTCCATACTCACCAATCTCTCTGCTCTGGGGTTCCTTTGAAAGCGTACCAGACCACCTCTTCAAACAGGTCACGGTACGCATGTTTGGTCTTTGGAGTGTACTACTAACCAAATGAGGCAGGTGTGAAAGCACCCCAAGTCTTAAGTCTTAACCTTCAAGTCTCAAGCGAGTGCAATTGACTTGAGAGAATCAAGCAAGTCAGGTCAAGTCACTGCTTTATGCCAAGCAAGTCACTGTGAAGTCATACAAATGTTTGATGATTAACTGAATTTGTGAATTTAAATAAGTTAAAACTACAGTTGTTATGAACAATGAGGGTTTTATTTGCAACAACAACAAAAAATTGCAATATGTGTTTCAACTCAAAATGTGTCCACATACAGTTGTTAAAACAATAAGAAGTTGTTAAAACAATACAAATCTAAAAATAAAAAAAATATTAAAACTACATAGCCTAAAATGTAAATGACATTTAGTCAACATAAAAGCCTGAAGTGTGATTTAATATTTGTGAGTGAATGTGTGTGTGTGTGTGTGTGTAAATGAACGAAAAGTGCTTCCCTTTTCCGGAAGTCAGTTGTGATTGGACGCCTCTGATCATCTATCAAAACCTGTAACGTAACGTACAATGGATAATCAAAGAGAGTTGTGTAGTGATTTCATTCTTATTTTAACTTGAAATGTTTCGTATGCTTATAGTTTGAAAACTTTGTAAAGATGTAAATTAACCTATATTACTATAGTTATTTAGTGTTCTATGAACCCAGTTAACTAGCCTGCAGCCAACCCCAACAACCATAAGGATAACCAAAGGATATCACTGTTGTTTTGTATGTAGTTGTGAAAATATACATTTATAATAAATAAACCTGAAATATTCTTTATCTGACTTCCGGAAAAGGGAAGCAACCAATGACATTTGAGTTTACAGATAAAACAGCAAGCACCGCCCCCGCAAAAATCACATCTAGCCAAGAACGGTTAAAATCCCCAGATGTGTTCTTGCTCTGCCCTTTTTATCAAGGATGCATCGGTATGTGACTTGTGTGAACTTGTGACAGCTATATTACCCAAAATGCATCGCGCAGTGGAGTGGCAGTGCATTATGTTCATTATTGTGAACATAACTGTAGTTTTAACATCTATTTAGGTGAGAATGTATGTGTTTTAAGCTCAAATATGCGGTCAGTTAAGAAAGATAGCGCCTATTTAAAAATGTGAAAACGTTTGAAACGTAAAAATGTTTGAAAGAATCAACGTTTTGAAAGAATCAAATCAAAAATCAAAAACATTTTAATACTACTTACAGACTCTGCCACTGCCACCCATGCTTAACCTTTGCTTGCAGGTTCTTGTACATCACATTTTGAGCATGATAAATATCTTTTTGCTGTTATACATTGAGAAGGATAAAAGTGTGGTGTATTATGTCGTTTCTCCATCGTACTCAAAAATCCTGACACCGGACACCATCACATGTGTTTGTTTATGATTGCGATGTCAGCATGACATTTGTTTTACTGCCAAAACAGGCATATAAGTTAAACAATATATATTAGAACTTGCTAGGAAACTGCTGAACATCATGGTGACTGTTTAACACACACTACATCTCATTTACAAACATTTAAGTTCAATTTTTCCTGTCAATCATGTAAAATTTTGCCGACTGACGATGCACTGTCACTTTAATCAAACAGGAGCAGCGCACCAAAAATAGACTCTGCACCGGAATGATCACGGCACTGATGCATGAGTATGGCATGAGTATGCGATGAGAGTAGTATGTCAGAAACCTCAGTATGCAAAAAAAAGAGTAGGCGAGAAATACCTGGATGGTCCACTGCTTCCACCAATATTTGTCAGTATGCATTGGATGGATACTATTCTATCCCGTGATGCAACTGATGAGAGCTGATAAGTTGCCAAATTTAAAAAGTTAATAAACAAAAAACAACGGAAAATTTACGGTGGGCAGCTCTTTTTAAGTGTAAGTGACAAAGGTAACAAGAAATATATTTACTGTGGTAAAATTGTGCTGGTTTAACAACGCTTACGTACATTATTGTCACGGCTGTTTCTAGGTCAAGGTCAAGGAGCAAACGGTCACATGACAATGAAACATGGCAGATGTAGTATGTCCAAAATGTATTCATACTGCACCTACACATACTACATAAAATGTACTGTTTTAACGGTCAATGAGTAGATACTTCATCTAATTCAGTTCGTAATGTCTGAGTATGTGATTTCGGACGCAGTCAACCTGTCTGGTAATTCATGCTCTTGGACAGATTGTCTTCATATAATTTATAATAATATATAATAAATAAACATAAGAGTAAATAAAAGTTTTTGTTTTCTTTATTGCCTTGCCGTTTTTGTTTTTGTTCTCTTTATTGCCTTGCCGCGAGCGGTTTGTTTGTATCCTGCATAACCCGCATTAGCATCTTTCTATAATTTTTACTACTACTATCTAATATTTCAATAATATAATATAATATTATTTAGTTTATACAAACGTATCTAGATACTGTTGGCTTTGTAAATCTAAGTTATAATAAATAGATAATTTAGACCCACTAGCACCGCATTATCAAACTAGCTTCATAGACTGTTTTCTGTATTTATAGTTTGTAGCCTACCACATTTGCTTGTTAGCTTGCATTTTGTGTTCTGTGCTTACTCTAATTTTTCTCCCGCACATCATCTGTGAGTGATTCGAACAACAACAAACGCGGTGAGTCATGCATCTTCTCCCAGTATTGTTACATGCACTGTTTTTCATATGTTTTTCTCTGTCAGCAGTGAGGGGTTCACATGCGATAAATGTAGGGAAATAGTTAGGCTGACAGGGAAGATCTCAGAATTAGAATCACGCATCCAAACTTTACTTGAGGAGAGTACGAGTAATATGGTTTTAAATAACACTTTGGTGTTAAAGAGGTGTGTGAATTAAAGAGGTGTGTGAACTCGCAAGTACGATGTCAGAAGCAGTAATATGCTCTGGTCCTCTTCCTGCTTATCATGGTGACGAAATACATAGCAGACTCTCATCACTAAATGGTTGGATGTCTAAGTGGTGCCTGCAAAATAACATAGGCTATATAGATAATTGGAAAAGTTGCTGGGGCAAACCTGACCTGTTGAAAAGAAATGGTCTTCATCCCTCTTGTGGTGGAGCTGCTCTTTTATCTATTGAATTGAATTGAATTGAATTAAATTGAATTGAACTAACTGGGGCCCAGGTCAGGGAGCAGACAGACTGGCTTTAACCAACCGTCTGCCAGCCATCACATGTCACATAGCACAGATAATATACAGCACATAGAAATTCTGTCTTCTAAAAATCACTATATAGAGACTGTGTCTGTCCCCCGGACTAGCAATTACAAAAAACTGTGCAAACCTTGCAAGAGTAATTTAATAAATGTTCAACAAATGAAAAACAAACAAAATCTAGATAAACAATTAATACGCAACAATGCATGCTAAATATTAGATCACTCACTAATAAAGCACTTTTTGTTAATGATATGATCACAGATCGTAAATTAGATGTGCTTTGTCTAACAGAAACATGGCTGAAACCAGATGATTATATCACTTTGAATGAGTCTATTTCCCAAGACTACTGTCATAAACATGAGCCTAATTTAAAGGGTTTCAAAACTCCTTTGAAACAATGATACTTCATATTATGTCATCTAATGTAAATGATAAAACATTCTTATATCAAATTTCTCCTGGCTACAGTGTACAGGCCACCAGGGCACCACAAAGACTTTATTAAAGAATTTGGTGACTTTTTATCAGAACTAGTACTGGCTGTTTTGACTCTGACGTTTTGGGACTGGCTTTTACAGACATTCTCAACTCCGTAGGTGTTAGACAACATGTCTCAGGACCCACTCACTGTCATAATCACACTTTAGATCTTATACTGTCATATGGTATAAACCGGAACCGGGAACACTTCCCTAACTATCTGATGTACTGCACTCATTATAGCTAATGCTAGTTACTACATTAATGATAATGATAAACAGTATTTATGCTAATCTCTTTAACTATTTAACTTTGACTAATTATCTACTTCTTTACTGTCTATGTCAGCAGTTTGATGTTATAGCTGCACTTACAATCCTTTATTGTATAATATTAGCCTTTTAACTACTACCTAGTTTACCATACACACAAACACATTGTTAAATTCAATCACAATTAATAATCCAGATCAACTCAAAACTCAGACCTACATGGCTTCAAACTTTAGCAAATTTAGTACACGACCTTAAATCAAATCATTTTTATCAAACTACTGACTGCAGCTGTGACGTGTCAGAGGAGAAATGACCCTCCAAGTGAGCCTGGGTTCTCCCAAGGTTTTTTTCTCCATATATATATATATATATATATATATATATATATATATATATATATATATATATATATATATATATATTTATATATTTATATATATATATATATATATATTGGGTTCCTTGCCACCGTCGCTGCGTTGAAGTGCTCACTAGGAGACTGCTGCTATCAGATATTAGTTATTAAACTAGCTTTTATATTTCCCTGCTTGTCATTCTGTTTATTCTGCTGTAAAGCTGCTTTGAAACAGTGCTACATTGTTAAAGCGCTATACAAATAAACTTGAACTTTATTATCAACCATAATAATAAATGTGATAAACGGTAAGTCAATGAACTATACAATTTTACAATCCATAGCAATCCAAAGCAGTCCACCCAGATGTGATATAAGGTAAACATTATGTTTAAGATGAATATTCAGGACAGTACTGTCTGACGCAAGGTATTTACATCAGTTTCCGAAATCACTCACTTATTTTCGTTCACTTCTTCCCCATATAGTGGATTCAAATGTCATTTGATTTATATGGGATAGTGAAGGAGTAAATAAGTGAGCAGTTTCAAGACACAGGCTGAGTGATTTTAATCATTATTTTGTCTGTAGTCAATAATACCCTCTGGTGGTTGGGCATACGAACATGGCAGCTCGACACTTAAGGAGGTCACACACCTGACGTGAAAGCTCTGCGTGGCATCTAGGACAACTCAAGTACTGAGGTTGATATGAAAATGGCATGACAGGGCAAAATGAAAGATTATAAAGGGCTATGTTTATTTCAAATAAGATCTTCAAAAATAATGCCTATAATGTGATTTAATGTTAAAACAGTGGCTTTACCTCCTGCTGCTGGTTTAGTGTTCTATGCACAATCCAGTCATTTATATAGTTCAGTGGTCACAATACAAAAAATATTCCTGTTTCTGAAAATTTTAAAACATTTGAAAACTTTCCTTTATTTAAAATTAAAACCTTTTAATTTCTTTTTCTTTATATCTTTACATTTTAGGGTGAAATGTGATGGAGTCACAAATAAAAAACTTTAAAGATTTACCATAAAACATCTTTTGGACTTTCATGTGCTGATGCAGTAGGGCAAAACTTACCTGTACCCCCAGCCCACTGGTTCCCTCCTATATGAGGGGCATTTTTGAGATCAATCTTGCCATGTTTGGGGGAGCTGACATTCAGACCACTGTCTTTCTGAATGGTGATCTGAAAGAAACAGTACAGACACTTCATATCATTCCAACATTCACTTACTCCTCATTGTTTGTGCGTAAGATACTCCTATGATTTTGTCTTAGATTATTCCAATATTAATGATTCATGGAAATTGTTTGTGGAACAGTGCGGTGAGGGAGGGTCCTCTTGAGTCAATAAATTAGGGATGGGCGGATCGATGTTAAAGTATCAATATTTTCGACACTGGCATTTTATCAAAAGGATCGATTCTCAAACAGAATTATCGATCCTATATGTTTTTAAACAAGTTATTTTAGAATAATTTAATAATAGTAGTACGCCGTATAGTCTATAAATATTTATAGTACTTAAATAGGAACATCAATAGGAACTACATCTTCTTCCGCTGTAGCGTCGCTTATCATGACAGCGTTCGCTCACTCACACTCAGTCAAAGCACACTCGGCAGAGCCACGCAGGTTTAAAAGGGGATTTGAGTGCATGGCTGTAGTCATGAGTGAACGAAAACAAAGTGTAATCTGTAGTATAATCTGGAGTTATTTCACTCCAGTTAACAATAATGAAGCTTCATGTGACATGGGTTAAAAAACAATTGGTGATTAGGTTGTATGAATACAAAAAGTCGAGTCACATTTATTTATAGCTACTTTATACAGAACAGATTGTTACAGACATTAAGATTACAGCATTTCATGTGAAGCAGAATATTACACTGCATATTAGTATAAATATTTAAACTGGACATTTTGTTTTAAAGAGTAGGATTTTTTAAAAACATTTTATACATTTTTCATTAGCCTATATATATATTTCTGTTACCTGGTATCTGGTGGATATTCTTAATGAAAAAAATCATTTATTTATTTTATTTTTATCAATTAAAACATGTTTATTAAAAAAAATAAGTGTCAAGTAATACCTAGGATAGATTTACTATTATTATAAATTCTTAATGCCTGTAATGCAGCTTTAAGAACATAATACATTGTAAGTATTATATTTCATAGCTGACTCGCAGAGAGCATCGAAAATTACAAGAAACAGAGGAGAGGAAGATGATTGTGAGGGACCTCCAGCCAATCTCAGTTGTAGAAGACTTTGCACTTGTCAATATTTTTGATCCACGTTACCAAATCCCTAGACGGAAAAGCTGATGGAGGGTACAATTTACGAAATGTATGCTGAACCTAAAGGCACAGTAATGGCAACTATACAACATGCAAACCATGTAATTCTCACAATGGACATGAGGCATATCTAAATGTGGGACATAACTTAAAAAATGCTTGCAGTTGTCACAGACAACGGTGCAAATATGGTTTCTGCAGTGCATAAGGCTGGGTGGAAACATTACCCCTGTTTTGCCCACACATTAAACTTGGTGCAAGTTTAAAAGATGCAAATAATACATCTCCTGAGATCTTTCAGCTGATGGAAAAATGCAGAGGCATTATATCCTTTTTCCACCACAGCACAAAAGCCACAGAGAAGCTTAAACAGATACAACAGCAACTGAAGGTGGCAGAACATAAACTGATTATTTCAGTTGAAACCAGGTGGAATTCAGCTTTCTACATCTTGGAGAGGCCACATGAACAAACAGATCCAGTTACCACAGCTCCCTTTCTACTTAGAAAGAATGAATTGTCTTATGCAAATCCAACTGACCATTGAGGCCTTTGAGGCAACTGACGTTTTGAGGCAACACGTAAAGTATCAGCAAAAAAAATATGTTTCTGTCTTAAAGGTCTTTCCCCTAGTATCATTGCTTCTTAGAGCAACTGCTGCCAGTGAGTCTATGTCAGTACCTACAGCAAGCTGTGACTCATCAGTGACTATGTGCTGCATCAGCTACAACAAAAGGGGGCATATGGGGGATTTTGACTTGCAGGTTCTATCAGCACAACAACAACAGTCAGGAAGCAGTGATTCTATAATTAAAATGTGTTGCTATGCTGGGAAAAAGTAGTTCCCCGAAACCAAGACCCATTAGTTTGGTGTTGGTGGAGAAATCATGAACAAACCTTCCCAGCTCTCAGCAAACTAGCAAAACAATATCTTGGAATTACTGCAATATCTGTCCCTTCTGAGAAAATTTTCTCTGAAGCAGGGTAGTTGATTCTTTTGAGATTCTCTTTAACTGGAGTTTCAGTAACATTCTCTTGTTCCTTCACAAAAACGTATAAATCAGTCTGTCATGCATTTTTCTATGAGTACACTGTAAATTTTTTTGATTGTCAGTCAAACGTGCAGCACGAGATCACGACAAACTTCATTGTTTAAAGTAAGTATCTTTTATTGTTTGACCTGGTTTTGAAACTGAAGTCATATTTAAGTAATGTAATGTCACTGGGCAAGCTTATTTTGAAACAAGTTTGTATGAACGTTCTAATCAAGGAGAAAATATCGCAATCCCTGTTTTATATCTTGCAAATGAAACTTCATGTTTTGCAGTCCTGGCTATATTTAACACAGTTATCGGAAATATTGTGCGATTTGTGATATAGACTTAACTTAAAATATAATCATGTTGTTCATTACATCACAGACGCCGTTGGAGCTCACATGGAATGATAGCGCCATGCACAAGATCACGACAAACTTCATCTTTTCAAACTTCGTTGTTTAAAGTAAGTACCTTTTTATTCATTTTATTCTATTTATTAGATTATTAAAATGTTTGTAAAACATCAGTTTGATCATTACGCTTTGTTTGCGACATGCAATCTAAGTTTGTAATTGACTGTGATATGTTTTATTGTACTGTCAATTTTGTTATTTTATAATTGTGATGTAGTGCTTTGAGTTTAAGAAAAGCGCATTAGAAATAACATTTACTATTATTATTATTATTATAATCTAGCAAATCTAAATTCATGTTTTGCAATCCTGGCTATATTTATCACAGTTATTGGAAATAATGTGCGATTTTTCAAATGCATTTAGCTCAAAATATAATCATGTTGTTAATTACATCACAGAAAAAGCATTATGAAGTTGTACAGAGCAAGACAGGGGGCTTTTGGAAAAGAGATGGAAGATCTTCTTAATAAGCTTGATCAACAGGTAACAAGTTAATGACAACCATGTGTAACCTCTAAAGTGTATGATTTATCAGAGCCTCTTTGTGTTTTATTTTTCAGACGTCAAATATTGTGAATCACCGAAAGCAAGCAGTTCTGCAAGGTCTCCCTTTGTTTCTCCGTGAAGATCCTTCTGCACTGTTCAGAAAATGTCTGGTGAGTATGTTTCATTAATTCATCTGCAGATATAAAGTCTTTACAACGTATTGCCACATAACCTTAGGGGAAATAACCCACTAAACAAAGTCATGTCCAAAAGACATCTTTTCAACGTCTTTTCACAAAAGTCGTACGTTGAAACCATCCACTGAGGAGCCAGAATGAAAGTTATGACATCTTTTTTTGAGGTCTTCTGAACATCCGATATAGATCTTCAAGGAACCACCTACATTATTCTACTTCACACATCTTTGGATTGTGAGTTTGAGATAATATATATTTATTTATATATTTATTTATTTATATATATATATATATATATATATATATATATATATATATATATAGGAGGAGATAAAGTAACAATATTGTTTCCTGTGATTTAAATGATATAACAAAACTAACTGAAAAAGTTGGGGGTTGGGTTAGGTGCTTAAAAATGTCTAAATAGTGTCATGTAAATCAAATTATGCAAAAATAAATTATGTGAGAACGTGTAGGTGAGAACGTGTAGTTCAAACAGGCTTTCTGAATGTTCCCATGTCTTTCATGGTTACCAGATTGTATTTTTTCTAACTAAGTAATTGATACTCTATTACAGTTCCAAAAACCTAAAATTTTAATCAGCGTAAATATAAAGACAGTACAATAATATAAGTATGATACCAAGTTCCTACCTGAACAGGCCTATGATCTTCTGATCCAATCATGTTCCTCCACTCCAGCAGAGAATGATGCAGGTTGTCTAGCCCTGTTTCCCACAACCTAACACAACCTCCCATGTCCACAGTGACAACTCCACCAGAGCCCAAAGGAGCCATCACTACGTCTGTGTCTGAAACCTTCGAGATCCATGCAGTGTATGGGGACATTGATTTGCTCCTTAAAAAACAGTATCAGACAGTATCAGTAAAACGTTCACTGTGATTTGCCAGATAAGATGTTCCTGGATTAACATCATAATGGTCCAGGAACATCTGTTAAAAAAAACTCCTAATCCAAATCTTAACCATAATTTACTACTCCATTCAAAAGGAAATAACAGATTGATAATTGTCCTAAACATAATCCTGTTATATATAGGATTATATAACATAAACCTGATACATATTTTTAAACAAAACCTGATTGATCTTGATCTTTAGTGAAATAATTTGTACCTTGGGACTGGAATGTATTTGAGTTTCTTAGAATTCAGGTCTGTCACTTCAAGGTAAGCAGCAGCCATGGGTGGTGTGACATCTGTTAGTGAATGCATACAACCACTAAGGCACTTTTCACACATACCACATATTTTGTATATAACTGTATGTGTATATGAATGCTTTGCATTACCTTTGGGGTAGATATCAGCCAGTGGAACTTGTGATGGGGGCAGGGCTCGGACTACCTGATTGGCCTCTAATAGGCACAGACAGTTGACCCTTTTTGCAGGTCCTGTTCGCTTATTTGATCCAAAAAAGAGATCAGATCCCCGCCCTTCAGTTATATGTGATGGTCTCTTAAAGGTGTAGACCTCATTTGGAGACTAAAACAATATAGAAAAACATTCAATAATTAAGCTGCATTTTGTGCAGATATATTATACTTTAGGGATTTCAGAGAATGACTGAGAATGTCAATAATTGTCACTGACCATAAGATCTGGAAACCCCACAATAACATTAGCATAGGTCATTGTGTCACAGAAGATGCGGTTAGGGGAGATGATTTTTTGTCCCAGGGCAGCGCTCAGGTTCTCATTGGGAAGCTGATCAATTGATACCGCCTGAGGAAATGTGGTTTCTATCCCTGAAAAACAGTATTAGTGAGAGTGAGCAATCAGAAAATCTTTGTTAGAAAAATAAAATTGCCCCTGGAAAAAGCAAAAGAAACGCTGTTAAGTAACTGAAGTGAGAAATAAAACTTGCTGCTAGGTGTGCTACGCAATGCTTGTTCTGTTATCTTAGGAAACCAGGGTTACATGAGTAACCTACAACGTTCCCCTTTGATACGGTTCACGTTGCATTGTGTCAGTAGCTGATGCTATGGGGAACAAATCCCATCATGCTGTGCTATAACGTAAAAACTTGAAGCCTGCAGTTAGTTTTATTTTATAACATTGTGTAAATGCGAACTAGAACAAAACATAAATGTCCATAAAACTCACAGAAAAAAGTTCACATAACATGATTTATTGAGACTCATCGAAAAGGAATTACAAGACTTTTTAATTAACAAAACTCTGTTTTGTTAGTTAAAAACAGAGTTTTGTTAGTTAAAAGTCTCTTTTTTTGTTCAGCTAACAGAGTTTTGTTAGTTAAAAAGACTTGTAATTCCTTTTCGATGAGTCTCAATAAATTATGTTTAATTTATTAATTTATTGTGACTTTACTTTAATTTATAGTGATTTGGGTTGAGTGAACAACTTGGTCCAAAGTTGAGTAAACTCAAAAAAGCTGTGCAGCAAGTTGACTTGAAATTTTAAGTTAAGTCAACTTTTCATTTTTTACAGTGTAGGAGCCCCAAAGATTGGGGGTACTCTCTATATTTCCTATTTTGAAGACTTGGGCATGTCTCTATCTGTATGTATGTACTCATATCTGCAGAAGCATCATTCATCTAGGATTGTGGCTTTCTCATGACCTCCATACCCCTTTACAGTCCCTGCTGTGTGCAATTACAGTATGAACATAATTGCTACAATATCTTATGAACGCATAATTCTTTGGGCAGAGTAGCACTTTTAAGCATTAAGTAAAACTGCAGAATGCAGAAAAGCTGATCCACACACATTTATGACATTTAGACTAAATTATTGTAATGCAACACTGAGTGGTTGTCCTGCATTCTCAATAAACCAGTTAGAGTAAGTGCACAAAGCAGGTGCTAGACCAGGTCCAGAAAATATGAGCATATAACCCCAATTTTATCTACTCTACCCTGGCTCCCTATTAAGTGTCGTATTGTTAATAAAGTACTGCTACTCACCTAAGCATTTAACAGATTAGTATTTAACAAAACGTGCGGTTTGTAGTTGATGCTATGGGGAACAAATTCCATCATGCTGTGCTATAACGTACTTAGATGGAGTGTATGTCAGGGAAGGAAGCGCTCAAGGAGGGCCCAGGTTCCCTGGAGCTTGTCAAAACACCCACCAACTTTTAGTAGGAATGCTTTTTGCCATATGGCAGCAGAGAATCCTGTCGTAGGCAATCCGTTGCTTTGGCTTGCTTCGATGGCGGCCTCCTGTTGCCTTCTCCACGGAGCAGCGAAAATATTGTGCTGAAGGAGCAATAAGGTGACTACTGTAGTGATATGGTGGGTTCTCCCTGAGTGGCAATATTGAGAAAAGACAGATATGATGGGAGGACACCTTAACCCCATCGGCTTCAAAGAGTCTGTCCCTTTTAACAGGTTTATGCCCCTTTGAGGCTAGCCAGGGGAGACCCCCTGAGCTTCAAAGGAATTCCATGGACATGGGAGTAATAAACTTAAACATCTTAAAACAATGTAGGAAAAATCCCTTTTCCTTTGTATGCCACTAAATGGGCATGTACATGTAGGTATAGTGTTTGTTTGTATACTTTGCTTTCTATAAATGTTAACCTTGCTTTAACCAGTAGATATGTAGGTTGTGTTAGGGTTTAATTCTGTTCATGCAGGGGAAAAAAACTTAATGTAATCCAAACACTGTCATATTTACTATCCATAGAAAGCTTTTAACATTTCCTTTCCTTTGGTGCATGTTATGTTACAATAACATGCATCATATTCTTTTTACAATAATAGGGTTTGATATTTGCACATGTGCCATAAAGCCATGAGCCTGCAAATAAGTTGGGAAAGGGACAAGAAACCATACCCCACTACATAACCATTGGTCAGTCTTATCATCATAGGGTGTGACCTCTTTTGAGGATAAAACTGCAGAGCAACTTCAAATCTTTTTCTCTTCTCTTCGTACTCCAATTCCTGCTCTACCTGACATCTGCGTGAGCTCCACTCCTCCCCATGAGGGGTGTCACTTAAACTGCTTAGATTTTGCTACATGCTCAGTAGCCCTGTGAAGCAGATAGTTGTTTTCCCTGGCCAGGAAGATATACTTAGGGCCGAGATGATCGCGGTGCGCCCGCGAGATGAGTGCACGGGATCGTGTCGCCCCTCCTGCTGCTCAGATACTACAAAATATGCATACTTGATGACGATTAACTATACATATTTTTCCTTTGGGCTAAATCAACAATTCCCTACGGAGAATAGTGTGTTAACGACCTATTCCCCGACTTTCGCTACACTACACAGCGTTCGAACTGGACTTATATAGGCGGAGAGCCCCGCCTACGAACGCGGGCTCGAATGCCATTTGTCTGTGATTTTCACAGGCGTTAAACCAATCGGTCTCAGCGATCAGAGAAACAGGAGTTTCCCTATAGAGTCAACTGCTGACGCAATGCAAAGAGAATTGTATCGAAAGGTAACTGCACTGTTTCTCCTTTTGATCTTTAATAAAAAAATAAATAAAAAAATACATGTTTACAAAGTAAAATATTTGAAAGTGGGATGAAATTATTTAATGAAATTAATGTTTTCCACTACTACACATGGGCAAATTATTGCCACACCAAGTAATTCTTGTGACTAACATTTCAAAACCAGCTTCCAAGTGACCATGGGGGAATATGCATGGGGCGAGCGCATCTTCGTCAATCTAAAAACCCCTGGTGGTCATTATAGTTGACCACAGAAGAGAGAATGCATTTCAACACACTAAATGAAAAACATTTCTTAAAGGGATAGTTCAACCAAAAATAAAAATTATTTTATTATTTACTCACCCTCATGTCATTTCAAACCTGTATGACTTTCTTGCTTCAGCAGAACACAGAAGAAGATATTTTGCAAAATGCTGGTTACCGGCACCCATTCATAGTATAGACACAATATACAATGGAAGTCAATGGATGCCGGTAACCAGTGTTTTGCAAAATATCTTCTTTTGTGTTCCACAAAAGAAAGACTCATATACAGGGTTTAAATGACATAAGTGTTAAAAAAATATAACATTTTTGGGTGAACTATTTTATTGAAAATATATTGACTATATTTTCAAATCATCATTTACAAATGCACTGCCATATATTTCGTTTACACTTTTAAAGTTTTTGTTTACGCTCCACAAGTTTACGTTCACTCGTGTGGGCGGGACTTAACAGCACTTTACTCTAATTGGCTAGTGCGAGTCAACATTCAGTTCAAGTTCGAAGTTTATTTGTATAGCGCTTTAACAATGTAGCACTGTTTCAAAGCAGCTTTACAACAAAATAAAAACAAAATGATACAAGCATGGGAATATAAAAGCTAGCTTAATAACTAATATCTAATATCAGCAGTCTCCTAGTGAGCACTCCAACACGGCGACGGTGGCAAGGAACCCATATATATATATATATATATATATATATATATATATATGGAGAAAAAACCTTGGGAGAACCCAGTCTCACTTGGAGGGTCATTTCACAATACCCATCATGCACTGCACCACACCGCCACCATCTTTAATTGTCTTCACCTGTTCCTTGTTTAACCACACCTTATTTATACCCTGAGTCTTCACAGACTGAGGGTCAGATCTCGTTAAGTTAAGTTGAGTATCGTCAGCAAAGCAGTGAAAATTAACTCCATGTTTCTTAATTATAACTCCTAAGTGTAACATGTACAGGGCGAAGAGTAGCGGTCCTAGAACTGATCTCTGTGGTACTCCGTACTGGACTTGTGATCGGTAAGATTTCTCATTGCTACATATTAAAAGCGGTCAGATAAGTATGATTTAAACCATTCTAATGCGATTCCACTAATGCCGACATAAGTTTATTTAAAAGTATGCTATGATCAATGGTGTCAAAGGCAGCGCTAGGATCTAACAATACAAGTAATGAGATGCAGCCATGATCAGATGACAAGAGCAAATCATTTGTAACTGATCAAAACAGTCTCTGTAGTGTAATGGGCTCTAAATCCTGACTGGAATTCCTCACAGATTCCCTTCCATTGAAGGTAGGAGCATAGCTGTGATGAAACTACCTTTTCAAGTACTTTGGAAATGAAAGGTAGACTCGATATAGGTCTAAAGTTTACTAAGTCCCTGGGGTCAAGTTGTGGTTTTTTAATAGTAGGCACAATAACGGCCAGCGTATAGGCTTCAGGGACATATCCTAATGTCAGAGATGAGTTTATAATACTAAGCAATAGGGTCTATTATTTCAGGCAGCATCTCTTTTAATAAGGTAGTAGGGATTGGATCTAATATGCACATTGCTGATTTAGATGATTTAATTATCTTAAACAGTTCATCCTTTTCTATGGTTGACAATAATTGCAGTTGCTCAGTAGGAGAGCTGGAATGTCTTTTCTGGGAATGCATAGTTGCATAGTTATAATTTTCTATTAATTATGCAAAGTAGGCAGATCTAGAGTTTTTTTAAGGCTTTTCTGAATTTTGAGACACTATACTTCTAAGATAAGCGATATACCTCTAGTTTTGTTTTCTTCTCTAGTTTTCCATTTTACGGGCAGCTCTTTTTAGTGCATGTGTGTTCTGATTATACCACAAAGTTGGACAGTTATCTTTAATTTTCTTTAAGCGCAGGGGAGCAACCGTATTTAGTGTTTCGGAAAAGTCGGAAAAGACAGAGTTAATATTTTCTGTAATATAATCAAGATCTTCTAAGTTATCATATATGCTATACAATTGAGGTAATTCAGGCAGATTACTGAGAAATGAGTCTTTGGTACTAGTAGTTATTGTTAAGACTTTCATTTTTCTTAGTGTAGAATATAGGGCTGGGCAATGTAACAATGTTATAGTATATCGACGATGTCTCTAAGTAGCCACATCTCGATTACAACAGGCATTTACCAGACGATGATTGGCAATAGCGAAAACATGATTAATATTGGAAGTTGCCTCATTGTAAATGTACTACACTATAAATAGAGCAGTATTGCCATTTGCTTACTTTTTTGTGTTTTTGATGCATACATGTTAAAGCAGATGCTGGTTGTGTCTATTTTCACCACGCATACACAGATTTTAGTACAAGTAACAAATGTGACGCTACATAGCTACATAGCTCTAGGAACACTACAGGCTATCTAAAATAATTAATAGAATAGAAATAAGATATTAGAATAAAGCAAGTTTAATGTGGAAACCTGGAAAAACATAATGAAATTACTAACATTTAAAAGAAAAGAAACAGCTCAACCCTTAGAAAAATATATTTTTTAACACAATGCTAAAGATATTCAATCATTTAAACAAACTGTATTTTATTAATAAATCAAAAAGGTGAAATCAAAACCATCAAATCAATATTAATAATTAATAATAATGATAAATAAATGAACAAATTAAATTACAATTTTAGCAATTACTAATAAAAAATCGAATACAAAGACTATAGAACGTTACCTCAAATTTTTAATCTTTAAGAATCTGGAAAACATCCACCTTCTCTGTGGTTGAAGCATTCTTGAATGTATTATAAACAGGAAGCGGCTATTCATTATTCTTTTACCACGCACATGGTTCTCCTCTCTATCAATTTAGTCTTTCAAAAGATAGCCTGTGAGCTCAGGCTCTGCTGCATTTAAAATTTTTGCTTTACTTCACAAAGCAGATAGACTAAATGTTCGCTGGTTCAGTACCATTCATTTTGCCAGGAAGAATTTGATGCGGACATGTCGGCATAATCAGAGTGTGATGTTGCGTTGCGGAGTTGACTTATGTGTTTGACTGTGTACGGGCTGCAAAGATCGGTCAGCGTATCTCCCACTTGGACCGGTCTGTGCACAAAAATGGACATGGATGATATAACAATACTAATACTAGCGATATTGCTAGTTATTAACACTCTAAGAGTCTCCGTTTGCCAAATAGGTATCAAAATATTGTTGTATTGAAAAAGTACGACCGTAACAACTTTTTTGTGAAAGGTAATTCCCAAGACCTGTTTTGAAGTGTGTGGTGGACGGTTTGTACACGCCCACACAAACGAGCTATGGTTTCCCTTCCAGGTCACAGGACTTGTCGATCAAACTCGCACTAGCCAATAAGAGTAAAGTCCCGCCAACACGAGAAGTGTGTGCCAAGTTTATAATTTTCATTTCAAGTGTTTTTTTCTTTCACGTTGTTTTTTTGTTAGTTTCTTAAAACTTTGCGTAAATTTTTATTGACACAAATCTAATCCCATAATATATTCCTATTATACTCAATGACTCACATGTAACCAGTAGATAAAGTTGTGTTCAAAATAATAGCAGTCCAAAATCACTAACCAGATCAGTCATTGTTTTTGGTAAAAATTATATTTCTACATGGCAAATATTTTACTAGTAGGTGTAGTAGAGTAATAGAAAACCAACAGACCCAACAGTCATGACATGTATGCTGCTAATTCTGTGTAATTGAATCATTAATTGAAAAGGGCATGTTCAAAATAATAGTGTGGAGTTCAATTAGAGATTAAACTAATTTATTCTATTTAGAGATTAATTTAATTTCAGTTAATTCTGTGAAAAAACTGGTGTCAAACAAGTGGCCCTTATTTAAAGACAAAGGCAGCACATGTTGTACTGTGCATGTCTCTCTGGAAATCTGAGTAAAATGTTTGTTTAGAAGAACAACGTACTTTGATTAAAAACTGATTAGAGAAGGAAACACATACAAAGAAGTATCTTATCTAAGGTTTTATGTAATTACATAAAGCATTACAGCATTATGTTGTGTTCCAGACAAACTGGATTTCGTGTATTTTTGATGTGTGGTATCTATTAGGCAATGTCTTTGAATATGTTTATAATCATTTGTTAGATCATGTATCATCAAAAGAATCAAATCAATACTACTTACAGCCTCTGCTACTGTCTTGCATGCTTTTCCTTCACTTGCATGTCCTTGTACATCACATTTTTAGCATGATAAATATCTTTTTTTGTTAAACATTGAGAAGGAGAAAAGTGTGGTCCATTATTTGGTTTCTCCGGTGTAGTGCATGACACAGATCAGACACATTATATTTGGTTATATTTCTTAAATATAACTAAATACCCTTACCCACTCTAAAGCTATGCGCTGGGGGTCTGTTGCAACTACCCCCAAACTCAGATGCAGAAACAGAAGTGCCCTTGGGGTTTTAGTCCTTTCAGGGTCCTTTGATGATGAGCTAGAATAAGCCTGCACAGGACCCCTTAAGTTTGTGCCAGGCTGCGGACTTGTCTTTCCATCTTTCAAAGACCCTCTGCCTCAGACTGGTTCTCTTTCTCATTGCTACAACTTTCAGCCAAGATCAACCGGAGCCTCAACAAACTGCATCAGGACAGTTCCTTTAGTCTTATTAATGGATGCATAGAGCATCATTAATTCTTTTTATAAAGGTGCTACAGAAATAGGAAACTGATGGTTCATTCAGGATGTTGATCTGCTGAATATGCCATGAATTCATATTGCCATGAATTACTGTCATTCATACTGCCATGAATTCATATTCTATTCTTTTCTCTGTTTCAACTTCTTCTAATGCTAAACTGTATACATGTGTGTGTGTTTAGGTTAGGATAGTATTTGTTTAGTCTAGTTATTAAAGTCTTATCACACATGATGTTGTTTGTAGTTCATGCTCATAATCCAGAGTCCCTAATCATGTCGATTATCGCTACATGCTCTTAATCATTTAGTATTTCCCTAAAGCAAGTATTTCATCCGAATACTTCTATCATAATCAATAATAAATATTTCCCTGTTGGGGTCATATTTGTTTCCCCTACAGAGGGGATGGTGGAGAATATGTTAACTATTATCTGAGAGCAAAGCTCATTATTATTTTTACTTATTTCGGTGGAGAATGCAAAAGTGTTCAAATAATACTGTTCCACACAGAATTGCTACACCGGTGTTATCAAGAATCCGACTGACTGACACCGGACACTGTCACGTTGTTATGGGTTCAGGAAGAGTCAGAGACAGATAGTTGAATTTCACACAAGCAGGTTTACTGAAGGAGCTTTAAAGCGTCCACAGGACAGCGCATGCAAACAGAGTCAAAACAGAAATAAATCCCAGGAACTGAAAATCCAAAAGGTAACTTAGGTATAAATACAAAAGAGAATACAAATCCACACGGACTCCAGCAGCTGACCGCCAGCGATGCCGGTAACAAATCCTGACAGGGGACTCACTGAGCGAAGACAGACAGAGATAAACCAGCAGGTAAAACTTTTCAGATACAGGCAGATAACATCCGAGATAATCCAACAGGTGAAACTTTCCAGGTACTGTTACGATTCCAGCCCGTTTGAACTTTGTTTTTCACCCTGCACCGTTTGTTTGGACTTCAGTTCCCATTATGCATTGCACCTCATCACCTGTTCACCATTTTGTAATCTTGTTAGCACTTTCATTTGATTATCACCCGCACCTGGTTTTATTCATTATCTGTTTATTGTTTGTATTATATATAGTCTGCCTTTTTGTTCAGTCCCTGTCGGTCGTTGTTGTTGTTGGTTTGTGGATGCGTGGGTCTGTTATCTGTGAAAGTTAAATGCGTCAGTACCTGGTTTCTCTGGATATTCTCCTGTACCTGTTACCTTGATTGTCTCAGTGATAGAAAACCTCAGTAAAAGTCTATCCTGGAAAAAGTATTCTCTGTTGTCTTGGTCTCTCTAACCCAGCACCGTGACAGTACGACCGACCCGACAAAAAGATAACGGGGGTTATAGTTTTTTGCATACCTGTCTATATTGTGTGTCATTTGTTTTTTTTTGTTGTTTCCTTTGTTTCTCTCTCTCTCTCTCTCACTCTCTCTCACCAGAATGGATGCGGCCCGGGCCAAAGCCATCCTCTACCGGGGTCAGGAGGAGGAATCGGTTGAGGCCTACGCGGTGTGTTTTGCCATCTTCGGGATGGTTTCGGGGCTTCCTGAGGATCACCAGAGGCAACTATTTCTCTGGGGCCTAAACGACGCGACATGGGCCAAGCTGTCTGGATGGGGGCCTTCAGAGAGCTTAGAGGCGAGCATGAATTGAGTGTTGGCCAGTTGTGGGTGCCACCCCCTCCGCCGTCTGGTCGAGATGGCTTCCTCCGCGAGCTCTGCCGCGACCAAGATGGCCGCCGCCGAGAGCTCTGCCGCGGTCAAGATGGTCGCCTCCGAGAGCTCTGCCGCGGCCAAGATGGTCGCCGCCGAGTTCTGCGCTGACCAAGATGGTCGCCGCCGAGAGTTCTGCCGCGGCTAAGATGGCCGCCGCCGAGGGTTCTGCCGTGGCTAAGATGGCCGCCGCCGAGGGTTCTGCCGCGGCTAAGATGGCCGCCGCCGAGAGTTCTGCCGCAGCCAAGATGGTCGCCGCCGAGAGTTCTGCCGCGGTCGAGATGGCCGCTCCCCCGTGTTCTGCCACGGCCGAGATGGCCGCTCCCCAGGGTTCTGACGCCGCCGAGATGGCCGCTCCCCAGGGTTCTGACGCCGCCGAGATGGCCGCTCCCCATGGTTCTGACGCGGCCGAGATGGCCGCTCCCCAATGTTCTGCCCCGGCCAAGATGGCCGCTTCCGAGAGTCAAGTCCCGCCCAGATGGCGCTTCCGAAGTCAAGTCCCGCCAAGATGGCGGCTTCCGAAGTCAAGTCCCGGCCAAGAGGGCCGCTTCCGAGAGTCAAGTCCCGGCCAAGAGGGCCGCTTCTGAGAGTCAAGTCCCGGCCAAGAGGGCCGCTTCCGAGAGTCCTGTCCCGGCCATGATGGCCGTTTCCGAGAGTCATGTTCCGGCCAAGATGGCCGCCGCTGAGTGTTTCGCCGCGGCCAAGATGGCCGATCCAGAGTCCTATGTTCCGGCCAAGAGGGCCGCCCCGGAGTTCCCAGACTCCGCCCCGGAGTTCCCAGACTCCGCCCCGGAGTTCCCAGACTCTGTCCTAGAATCCCCAGACTCCGCTCTGGAGTGTCCAGACCTAGTCCCTGTTCATGTGGTCGCCCCTTCCAGTTACTTCCCCAGGTCATCTCAGGAGATCCCTACCATGTATACACGTAGTTCAGTGACCCCTAGTATGCTTAGTTCTTCACCTGTGGAAGGGTTTAGTCAGCCCTCAAGTGACACCAGTGTGTCTCCATTCATCCCTCCAAGTCAGTCAAGGGCAAGGTTTACAACTTCTAGTTATTTCCCGGTGCAGACAGGAAGTAGTTATAGGAGTCTCTCTCGTCCCAAGTCTCGAGGTACCTTTGCTCAAGTTGCTTCTGCTACAAGGTATGTAAATGTTGCAGTAATTTCACCACAAGATGTTCTTACCCAATCTAGAAACTATCAGGGTTTATATAGACCAGTGGCTCTCGTTGCTGCGTCACCCCAAATGGGATCTTCCAGTCAGTTTGCATCTAACCAGGGAGGATGTAGTGCTTTTAGGGGTATCCTTGTCCAATCTCAAGTTAGCGCTAGGAAACGTGTTTTGGAAGACTTTAGTGTTTTCAGTGGTCTTGTCCCGCCTCAAGGTACCTGTAGCCAGTTTACTTCTGGATCTCTTTCCAAGTTTAGTTCCTCACGGCTAGATACTAGTCAGTCCACAAGTAATTCAAGTTTATTTAGTCAGCACTCTCCAGCTTCACTGATTGGGCCTCAGAGGAGTACATCAGCTCAGTTTATGTCCTCTCAGGGAGAAGGTAGTGTATGTAGTGTTTATTTGCCCCATTCTCAATTGAGTTCTAGTAAACTCTCACCTCAGGCTGTTTTCACACAGCAACTTAGTATTTCCAGTCAGCCTGCCAGCAAGTCCCGTATACATGCAGAGCTTTTGTCTTCAGCGGGAAGGCTCACCAGCCAGAGCGTTGACAGTCTAGCGATCCAAAGCCAGCATGCAGCAATTATGGGCAGTTCTAGACCACCAGTGACAGGAAGCTCGTGTCAGTTGGTTTCTACACAGGGAGGTAATGGAACTCTTGGTGATGTGTCCCTACAGTCTCAAAATTTCTCAAGTCCATTTACCCCTGGTTATTCTACTCTTGTTTCCTTGCCTACAGCTGCCTCTAGCCAACCCACTAGCAGTAATGCGTCCCAGAGTTTGTATGCTTCTAGCTCCCAAGGGAGTTTTAGTCAGTCGTCCATGTGTCATACCTCTAGTCTTGCACAGGGTGCAAGTAGTTCTCCTAGCAATTCAGATATGCAGAGTCAAGGCAGCCCTAGTCAAGTTAACTCTGGTTCTTCTCAATCAAGCGTAGCGGCTTCACCCCAGATTAGTAGTTATAGTCAAGTTGCTGAATCCCTGTCCCAGGGCCTACCTCCCCAAGAATGTCACCCATCCATCTCTAGTTTGTGTCTAAGCAGTCAGACCTCTGGAGTAGTATCTCGAAGCAGGTTCCCCTCTCAAAGTGTCCCAGCTCCTAGTAATCCCTCCACTGTAGATTGTCCAAGTCTGTTTGTTCCTGGAAGGTCCTGTATGAAGTCATCTATCGCCAATCTGTCCCTAGATAGTCACTCCTCTAGGTCCCCAGTTCCTGTCTCCTCTAGGGCCCCAGTTCCTGTCTCCTCTAGGTCCCCAGTTCCTGTCTCCTCTAGGTCCCCAGTTCCTGTCTCCTCTAGGTCCCCAGTTCCTGTCTCCTCTAGGGTCCCAGTTTCTGAGTTCCCCGATCCCGGCGCCTCTGAGTTCCCCGATCCCGGCGCCTCTGAGTTCCCAATCCCGGCGCCTCTGAGTTCCCCGATCCCGGCGCCTCTGAGTCCCCTGTTCCCGGCACTTCTGAGTCCCCTGTTCCCGGTGCTTCTGAGTCCCCTGTTCCCGGCGCTTCTGAGTCCCCTGTTCCCGGCGCTTCTGAGTCCCTGTTCCCGGCTTCTGAGTCCCCTGTTCCCGGCTTCTGAGTCCCCTGTTCCCGGCGCTTCTGAGTCCCCTGTTCCCGGGCGCTTCTGAGTCCCCTGTTCCCGGCTTCTGAGTCCCCTGTTCCCGGCGCTTCTGAGTCCCCTGTTCCCGGCGCTTCTGAGTCCCCTGTTCCCGGCGCTTCTGAGTCCCCTGTTCCCGGCGCTTCTGAGTCCCTGTTCCCGGCGCTTTCTGAGTCCCCTGTTCCCGCTTCTGAGTCCCCTGTTCCCGGGCGCTTCTGAGTCCCCTGTTCCCGGCGCTTCTGAGTCCCCTGTTCCCGGCGCTTCTGAGTCCCCTGTTCCCGGCGCTTCTGAGTCCCCTGTTCCCGGCGCTTCTGAGTCCCGTTCCCGGCGCTTCTGAGTCCCCTGTTCCGCCACAGCCTGCACCCGAGCGGTCACAGCCGCCACAGCCTGCACCCGAGCGGTCACAGCCGCCACAGCCTGCACCCGAGCGGTCACAGCCGCCACAGCCTGCACCCGAGCGGTCACAGCCGCCACAACCTGCACCCGAGCGGTCACAGCCGCCACAAACGGCCCCAGAGCGGCCGCATCCAGAGCCCGAGCCTCCAGAGCCCGAGCCTCCAGAGCCCGAGCCTCCAGAGCCCGAGCCTCCAGACCCGGACCCCGAGCCTCCAGAGCCCGAGCCTCCAGACCCGGACCCCGAGCCTCCAGACCCTGCCCCGAGCCTCCAGACCCAGACCCAGACCCCGAGCCTCCAGACCCTGACCCCGAGCCTCCAGACCCCGAGCCTCCAGACCCTGACCCCGAGCCTCCAGACCCTGACCCCGAGCCTCCTGATCCTGAGCCTCCTGACCCCGGGCACCCACCCTGCCTCCCTCTCCCTCCTCCGTGGATCTTGCGGCGCGAGGACGCGCCTACCGAGGGGAGGGGGGAACTGTTACGATTCCAGCCCGTTTGAACTTTGTTTTTCACCCTGCACCGTTTGTTTGGACTTCAGTTCCCATTATGC
Organism: Beaufortia kweichowensis; assembly: GCA_019155185.1. Lineage (NCBI taxonomy): Eukaryota > Metazoa > Chordata > Actinopteri > Cypriniformes > Gastromyzontidae > Beaufortia > Beaufortia kweichowensis. The sequence goes on from CM032799.1 coordinate 13,390,393, forward strand.
ATTGCACCTCATCACCTGTTCACCATTTTGTAATCTTGTTAGCACTTTCATTTGATTATCACCCGCACCTGGTTTTATTCATTATCTGTTTATTGTTTGTATTATATATAGTCTGCCTTTTTGTTCAGTCCCTGTCGGTCGTTGTTGTTGTTGGTTTGTGGATGCGTGGGTCTGTTATCTGTGAAAGTTAAATGCGTCAGTACCTGGTTTCTCTGGATATTCTCCTGTACCTGTTACCTTGATTGTCTCAGTGATAGAAAACCTTAGTAAAAGTCTATCCTGGAAAAAGTATTCTCTGTTGTCTTGGTCTCTCTAACCCAGCACCGTGACAGGTACAGGCTAGAGATTTCCAACAGAGATACAGATTGACGTAAAACGTGCACACAACATTAATCCCGGACAGGGAATAAAACAAAAGACAGGGTTTAAATAACAGTGCAAATTAACAAACACAGGTGCAAACAATCACATACTGATGGCGGGTGCGGTGCAATGGATGATGGGATTTGAAGTTCAATAGTCCGGTGAAAGTGAACGGGTGACAGGAACAGAAGAACCCAATGCTGAGGACGAAGTACCGATATCCGTGACAGTACCCCCCCACGGTCCGCTCCTGCGGACTGAACCGGGCAACGACACGGGCGTCTTCGTGGCCTGGGTGTAGGCTGATCAGGATGGAGATGGTGAAATTCCTCCAGGAGAGATGGATCAAGGATATCCGACCGAGGAGTCCAGCATCTCTCCTCAGGACCGTATCCCTCCCAGTCCACGAGGTACTGGAGACGCCCGGCCAGCCGACGAGACTGCATAATCTTACGGACCCGGTAGATATCGCCATCAGCATCCACAGGCGGTGGAGGAGGAGGCGGAGGGGTGGATGGTGATGAGCCCTCAGCATCGGATTCTGTGTGGGAAGACAGGGTTAACAAAAGGTTTCAACAGAGAGACATGAAAGGAAGGTGCCAGGCGGTATGATGAAGGAAGTTGCAGCTGTTAAGTCACTGCATTGATTTGTTTTTGAATGGGAAAGGGACCGATGAATTTGGGACTGAGCTTTTTCGACGGCAGGCGCAGACAAATATCCCTGGTGGATAGCCAAACCAGCTGGCCAGGTTGGAATGTGGGAGTTGGGGCTCTGCGCTGGTCGGCTTGTGATTTCTGTCTGCGCACTGCAGTGATTTCTGTCTGCAGTAAGATCGCAGGTATCTCCCGATTTCCTGAATCTTTCTCTCAGTCTGGCCGTTGGCTTGGGGGTGGTATCCGGAGGTGAGGCTTACCGTGACCCCCAGGAGCTTGAAGAACTCTTTCCAGACATGTGAGATGAACTGGGGGCCACGGTCTGAGACGATGTCCTCCGGAATACCATAATGACGGAAGACTTGTTGAAATAGGGATTCGGCAGTGACAAGGGCAGTGGGTAAGGCTGACAGGGGAATTAATTTACAGGCTTTGGAGAAACGGTCGACTACCACCAGGATACATGTGTGACCATCTGAGGCAGGGAGATCGGACATGAAGTCTACTGCTATGTGAGACCAGGGGTGCTGTGGAATTGGCAAAGGTAGCAATTGACCCTGGGGTAGTCGACGGGGAACTTTTGATGTGGCGCAGACTGAGCAGCTACTCACAAATCGAGAGATATCCTGCTTCATACCGGGCCACCAGTACCGGGGGGAGATTAGCGAGAGGGTTCGCTGCTGACCTGGGTGTCCCGATCCTGGAATCGAATGAGCTGAGTCCATCAGGGAGAGTCGTAGATCTTCTGGAACGAAGCGTCTCCCTTTAGGACCTCCCGGCGGAGCAGGATGTTCTCTAAGACTTCTTCGGATGCGCTCGTCGAGCTGCCATTGTATTGGCGAGATTACCACAGCTGGAGGGAGGATTGGCTCTGGAGGAGACTGATCCGAGTCAGGGGTGTGTAATCTTGATAGAGCATCGGCTTTGCAATTTCTGGTTCCTGGACGATAGGTTACAGAGAAATGGAAATGGGTAAAAAACAGAGCCCAACGGGCTTGGCGAGGATTCAGTCTCTTAGCATCCTTTAAGTAGAGGAGATTCTTATGATCTGTATGAACAACAAACGGGTGTTTGGCTCCCTCCAGCCAGTGCCTCCATTCCTCGAGCGCAAACTTGATGGCTAATAGCTCCCGGTTGCCGATGTCATAATTCTGCTCCGCCGGGGACAGCTTCTTCGAGAAGTAGGCGCATGGGTGGAGGCGTGGCGGATTACCCTGCTGCTGTGACAGCACAGCACCAACCCCGGAAGTGGAGGCGTCAACTTCCACAACGAATGGGAGATCAGGGGACGGGTGTCGGAGGACAGGCGCCGTACTGAAAGCTTTCTTGAGGTGATCAAAGGGGATTTCTTGAGGTGACAGGTGGGATGATTCCGGAGAAGAGCAGTGAGAGTGGCACATATTGAACTGTACTGACTGATGAAGCGGCGATAAAAATTAACAAATCCTAGAAACCTCTGCAGACTTTTGATGGTGGTGGGCTGTGGCCATGATCTGACCTTGTCCTCCTCCATCTTCACCCCTGAGGAGTTAATGATGTACCCCAAAAACTGGACCTCGGATAGATGGAACTCACACTTCTCTAACTTAAGATACAGTTGATGTTCACGCAGGCGTTGGAGGACGAGCTTGACGTGATGCTGGTGCTCGGCGGGGCTCCTGGAATAGATTAATTAGTGGAGTCAAAGACAGAGAAGCATTTGAAATAGGAGGCTGAATCACACTCACCGTTGGTCGGGGAGGGCGCACCGGGCACTGGGGCAGACGATGACCAGCCGTTCCACAATACAGACAGAGTTGATTGGTGATTCGACGTTGTCTCTCCTCTCGGGAAATGTCGAATTGATCGACTTGCATTGGTTCGGGTGCTGGAGGGTTTAACGGAGGCACAGATGACTGGGATGGGCGCAGCGGAGATGCGGTGCGAGGAAATGCGGGGGTACAGACATCCGAAGCGGAGCGCTGACAGGCAGTGATATGCTGAGAGATCTTAATAGATCATTGAATTAAATTTTTCAGGTCAGCCGTGTCTTCGTAGATGACCATCTGCCGTTTAACTTCCAGAGAAAGCCCTTGTCGGTATGCGGCTAGCAGAGCGGGTTTATTCCAGCCGCTTCCGGCTGCCAGAGTCCAAAACCGCACAGCGTACTCCGCTACCGATGATCTTCCTTGCTGGATATGGCATAACTGATCAGCTACAGAGAGAGAAGAGGCAGAATGGTCAAATACCTCCTTTAATCGGGACATGAAATCTTCACAGGTAAGCGACTCGTGCTCTCCTGCATTCCAAACGCCCAGCGCCCATCGCAACGCCGCTCCTGTCATCAGACTAATTATGGATCCAATCTTAATCGATTCTGAAGGGTAAAGATGTGGTTGCATTTGGAACATCAACTGACATTGTAAAATAAACCCACCGCAATCCTCCGCTGCCCCAGAGAAACGGTTAGGCATGGCCATGGGACTTCCGGAGGATGCAGTGCTTACCGGCTGAGGCTGAGACTGAAGCGGGCTGATTTGGTGTGCGCTTAGGTGCTGTGACAAGGTGTGCAGAAATTCCGTGACGGCTTCTGACGGGGTTGCTGGAACGCCTTCCGGAGACGGGTGCGGGAACATGACGGTAATGCTGGGAAGAATAAACTGTTACGGTCCGGGATTCTGTTAGCGAATTATAGATGCGATCAATGGCAAATTGTGTCCTTTATTACAGATTGCACATGCTACGGATTGCAACTATAACACGTCATGTCAGGGTTTTTTTTCTCTCTTAAAGAGTTTTTTTGAATCCCTGACCACTGACTGCTATCTGTTATTACATGTAAAGCTGCTTTGATACAATGTCCTTTGTGAAAAGCGCTATACAAATAAAATTGAATTGAATTGAATGGGTTCTGGAAGAGTCAGAGACAGATAGTTGAATTTCACACAAGCAGGTTTACTGAAGGAGCTTTACCACAGGACAGCGCATGCAAACAGAGTCAAAACAGAAATAAATCCCAGCAACTGAAAATCCAAAAGGTAACTTAGGTATAAATACAAAAGAGAATACAAATCCACACGGACTCCAGCAGCTGACCGTCAGCGATGCCGGTAACAAAGCCTGACAGGGGACTCACTGAGCGAAGACAGACAGAGATAATCCAGCAGGTAAAACTTTTCAGATACAGGCAGATAACATCCGAGATAATCCAACAGGTGAAACTTTCCAGGTACAGGCAAAGAGATTTCTCACAGATAAACTTCCCAGGTACAGGCTAGAGATTTCCAACAGAGATACAGATTGACGTAAAACGTGCACACAACATTAATCCCAGACAGGGAATGAAACAAAAGACAGGGTTTAAATAACAGTGCAAATTAACAAACACAGGTACAAACAATCACATACTGATGGCGGGTGCGGTGCAATGGATGATGGGATTTGAAGTTCAATAGTCCGGTGAAAGTGAACGGGTGACAGGAACAGAAGAACCCAATGCTGAGGACGAAGTACCGATATCCGTGACACACGTGTGTTTGTTTATGATTCGCGATGTCAGCATAATATTTGGTTTACTGCCAATACATGGGCATATTATCGAAACAATATATATTTATAGCAAAAATAGACTCTGCGCCGAAATAATTGCAGCACTGCTGCTCCTGTATGGAATGGCGAAAGGACAAATATTTCTTTAGACACAACAATTGATGATTGACAGACGATAAAAGGTGCCGATCACACATAATGCACTGTGTGCATTATGCACACTGTTTATGCAGCCCTCAATTTTGAGCAGAAAAGAGCCCGACATCATTCACGTTTTTTTCCATTGTCCAATCAAATGAAGGGAGAGGCGTTGTACTGACAGAAGTTTACGGTTGCTTTGGTTGCCTAAAAACATTAAAAAGCACAGCGCACTGCTCTTTTCTAGAAGTCACTGGAAAAAAGCAGTGTGGGTGCACCTTGCGCTTAACACATTCTGTGTGATCGGCCCCTAATGCGTCTACACGTTATTGCGCTTAGACAATATAAAACAACATAAACAGAAATGCAAAGGGGGGATATTTTATTATTTAACTAATTATCTAACTAATTTTTATGTTAGTATTTCCCCAATAAAACACAATTGCTGTTAGCCATAAATGTTCAGGTAACTGTGTTTAGAGTTTTGCAAAAAGTTTGTTTTAAAATTTTATTTCACAATTTTAAAAAGTTAAAGCAAATAATGTGCTTGGTTAGTGTGTGTGCTTGGTTAGAGTGAATAGTTTCACTTAGTGGGCCTCAAGTTTCTCCTTTAGTGTGTAATCAATAAAAGAAAATCATATTTTGATCTAGTATTACAGGATAGTTTAAAAAAATACTAAATATCACTCATTTCAGGGGTGTTTTAGGAGTTGGGGCCTGCCTGACTGATATGATTCTGTTTTTCCACACACACCTGTTTGCTTGGATATTGACCCTGACTGTCACTCCATCTACCAAATTGGATATGATTACTGATATTTCTTGGCAATGACACATGCCTTTTTTGTCATTTTGAGCTGCTTTAATAAAGATTTTTGTTGTTATGACCTTTAGAGTTTAAGCCTGTCCTTACAGAACTTGACAAAAGTCTTGACACAGAAGTAAAACTTATAAACAATAACAATAATTATATGTGAGAAGGGCACATAATTCAGTTTAATAAGGGAAGTCCTAATAATAATAATTAACATGTGATCTAATTTGTGGTTAAATAATTATACATACCATATTAAAATAATGCAAATAATCAAACATTTACAATTATACATGTTGGCAGTTTTAATATTATTATTATGTTATTAGATTATGATTAGATAAAATAAGTTTTTTTTACTTTATTCTTTGGTATTTGAGGACATCATGTGGACATCAAATACAATTACAGACATTTATTTTGTACCTATTCTTGTGCATGCACTCGCTGTAGTTCTGCTGTTGCTGTCTCTGAATGTTATTTTACAGAATATCTGATATTTCTCAGGCGACCATCAATAAATCTGACCATGAATCTGGATGATTTCCACCTTCCCGCGTGCCTTGTGTGATGATTACCTCTTTACTTTCATGCATATTACACAATCAGAGAACATTTGTTTTCGGTTTGAGTTGGTTTATTGAAAAGGAGACATTTTAAGCTTTCTTTAGGCATATGTTGCACGTTTCTGTAGTAAGAATTCGCTGAATTTCGTTTTTTTATGACGCGTTTTTTAAAACGCTGGAGGAGGCAGAGACAGCTAAAGACGCACACCGTTTACTTTCTTAATTTTAGGAAAGCACAACGTTGTGTTGTTATTGTGAGTATACACAAATAAAAATAGACCCTTTAGAGATTTAAAAGATGTATTACATCTTCGACACCTGGGAGTTACATTACATGTATGTAACATTTGTAATATGCCTTGGCTTGTTTTAAAAAAATGATTTTATACTGGCAGTGTACACCACTAAACACGTTAAATTTTTAAAAAGAAAATAAATGTTATAATTGCTTGAAATGGAGGGTTCGGAAGTTAAAGATTTGGATGGGTGCAAAACGTAGCAGGCAGTCGGTCAGAACTGAGAGAAAAGAGCAAAGACCAGAAGAGAGCAAAGACCAGCAGTTCTGAAGACTTGGAATTAATTATACATGTGTGTGGTTTTCCGGAAACAATACAAATAAAGAATAATAAACGTACTGAAATATACATTAGAAAATGTGGTTCTTAATATTTAGTAATATACATATCTATTTCAATAATTAATTAACAGTGAACACTGTTTCGTCTGAATAACAACATGACCACCAAATGACCACCAATATGCTGTGTGATGATACAAAGTATTCCCACAAGGGGGCGCCACGAAGACGTGAAGGCACGATGACTCTGCATAGATAGTCTAGGTCAGTGATTCTCAACCGGTGGGCCGCGGCCCTCTGGTGGTCCTCGGAGCGCCATCTGGTGGGCCGTATAGGCAGTGGTACTACTGCCTAATTAATTTTTTAAAATTGTAATCTTATTATTTTCTAATTATCCAATTGTTGTTATGAATTTATATAAAAAACACTCAAGTAAAGTCAAGATGCGTTATCTGAAAGCTAATTTTTGTATCACAGCACCAATCACAATGTCCGATTGAACGTTTGTTCGATCAGATGCAGTTACATTACGTTAGTGGTAACTTCTCAAAGTGTGCAAGAGTTGTAAAAAAGGTTGTACAGTCATGTTCTTGTTCTTTAAACACAGGAAATATGAGTTGAAAAACGCTGCGCTGTGAAGTGCTTGCACCGGTGAACAGCCTGCTTGCAGCCAGTAGCTGTCCTCCTAGGAAGAAAATCGCTGTTCTAAAAAACGCAAACAATGAAAGGGCATGTTTTTAACAGTTGATTTTGCTGTGAATTTTTGAGCACAAAAAAGGATGAACTTTGCAAAGTGAGATGAGGAAAGTCACAGCTACTGACAAGAAACTTTAAAAAAAAAATTATACAGTTGCTGAAAAGAAAATCGCCGAAGCAAAGAAAGGGCATACAGTTGATTTTGCTCACTGCTCTGAACTTTGTGAAAACTCCCGGTAAGCACTGCTCTCTGTTACCATACCCTGCTGATGCACACTGACCTGAGGTGGCTGGATGCACACTGATCCAGAGGCTGGGTGCTGATGCGTCTATTCACCCTGAGGGAGGAGTTGCGTGACTAGCTTGCGGACAAGAGACCAGACCTTGTAGAGTTTTTGGACGATGACAAATGGCTCGCTCAACTCAGCCATTTCAGACATATTCGTTGAAATGAACAAGCTTAACAGAGCAATGCAAGGTGCAAACATAAACACTGTGGTGCAGCATGAACGAGCAGAGGCTTTCAAAAGGAAACTACACATGTGGAAAACCTGTGACTTGAAATAAAAAGACTTCTGGAAGAGCTTATAGAAATATACTCTGATGCCAGCCTGAAAGAAGATGATATGCGTCTTGCCCTGTCAAAGATCTCTCCACGCATTGACAAAATTATTACTCACTGCCAGCAGCAATCTTCACACTGATTGATAAAGCCTCACAAATAACATGCAAGTATTGAGGTGCCAGACAGCAGTCATTTTGTAATATATATGCCTATATTCATTCTTTTTTCCTACACACCAGTGTGAATACTGATATTTTTGTAATTACATTTCAAATAGGGGCAATTTATAGGCTACTCCTAGGCTTACATTTTTAAATTACAAATGGCCTAATGATGTTTTTCTTATTGTATTTTCAATATTATATTTTAAATACTATATTTTCAATATAGGCTATTATTTTTGAATAAACATATCTGGTTATAGTCATAGACATATATATAATAACTAGACGCAACATTGGCCTCTGGATTGTACATCAACGCCGCAGCCATCTTAGATAGGTCAAGGTTTCCATAACTCTCATTACTGGACTGGAGAAAAATGCCTGTTTCATGTGCTGCTTGGGGCTGTGCAAGCTGCCGCACAATTTAAAACATTTTTGGGGAAATTACTCTTCACGTGTAAGACTAAAAAGTTATTTTTGTTTGTATTTGGTCATTAAACCATTTTGTTGACACTATGTCAGTAGGAGTCAGACTATTAATAGCCAGCGATAGTGCTATTTAACTGTGAGTAGAGACTTTAGAAAGTTTTTAAATTCTTTCAGAAATAGTTTCAACTTTTGTCATATTTTCTATTATAAAATAAATTGCGAGTAACCGAGATAATTCATTTATACTGCAGTTTTACTCTCAAAATTGAGTATGCCAACCTACTAGTTCTCATGTATCATTACTATTAATATACATATATGCAATATACATATCTATTATGATATTATATTATGGCACTAGTCATAGTATTTATTTTATTGTTATTGATGTTCTGCAATTGATATATTTATTATTTACTTTTTTGACTGTTGTCCATAGTTATTCATATAGTTATACAACTGTACATATTATTTGCTATTTCACATTTATACTATATTACAAATATATTTAATGCACTTTTGTTGTACCAGATACATCAGTTATTGTCTGTTTTTACAGTATATATATCTGTAAATAACTGCAACATTTTAATTCTGTGAAAAAAATACAGAAAGTATTTAAAATGCATTACTTTTTCTCAGTATTTCAAAGAGAACAAGGTATGTTCTGACCTGAAGCCCAAGAAAAACAAAAACGGTGAGATTAATGACAGAAAAGCATTTTCCTCTGTTAGAAGACTTTATTTATTTTTGGTAAAATTAATTATGTTACATTAGGGGTGCCTCCACAATTCTTAACCAAAAAGTTAAAAAGCCCAAAATATACATCACTAGTGTGCAGCTCTCGCAATTCCTCATTAAATAAATATTTTTCTAACTATCTTGTCGTACTATCACGATTTTACATAACTGGAGATTGGTTTGGATACCAGGTAGGTCAGAAGGCACAGATATCAGTTGATAAATAGAAACGGTTTATTTTTTATCTTAAAAAAACGCAGCTCTACCATTTAGTTGCACTTGATTCAAGGGGACTCATGCCCTAGTCAAAATGGCGGGCGCGTTGACGCAGCAACGGACAGAAGCAGCCAAAGTCGCGTCTAGTTATTATATATATGTCTATGGTTATAGTATTAGTATATAGTATTAAAGATACCAAACATTTACCAAGATACCAACAAGAGCGATAATATCATTAAATGTGAAGAGGGACTCCAAAATATTTTCTTGGGAAAAAGGGGGTCATAGCCAAAAAAAGGTTGGGAACTGCTGGTCTAGGTCACGTGACTACACACTAGACCAGGGATGGGCAAACTCGGTCCTGGAGGGCCGCTGTCCTGCAAAGTTTAGCTCCAGCTTGCCTCAACACACCTGCTTCAAAGTTTCTTGTATGCCTAATTAGACCTTGATTAGCTGGTTCAGGTGTGTTTAATTGGGGTTGGAACTAAACTCAGCAGGACAGCGGTCCTCCAGGACAGAGTTTGCCCATCCCTGCACTAGACGAATGCGGGTGCTTATTAATAACCTTAAATAACGCGACTATGTACAATAGCACAATATTACAGCGTGCAGTACATAAGCATCTTGCCATAAAGCAAACATGAACATTTTAACATATAAGTAACATATTACTGAAAAGATTGCTAATACAGGTAGCATAACTGGCTAGTACTTTAAGTAATCAGCAAACAACTGACTCGCAAAAGAAACATAAAATATCCTAAGCAAATAATCACTTACTTGATATGCAACCACACAGTAACTCAACAAGTATGAGATTCAAAAGGAAAGAAGCAAGGATGCATTAACAATATTAAATTGCAAACTTTGTTCGGTTTCAACGCTGCACTTGCTCTGTGTTTAGGCATTTCCTCTCTAAACACAATGCTCCGCTGTCAGAGTTATCCTCGACGCCTGAGCCTTTTGTATATTGCTAATGATTTTATAATGTTCATCCAATACATTTAGCTTTAAAGAAAACTTATTTATATAGCACATTTCAATACAGCAAAGCAGCCCAAAGATAAGATAATAATTATTATTTATAAATAATTGTTTATATCTCTACAAATAATATTTGGGGTTATTTGTAAGTGTTTGGAGAGTTTTGAGGCTGCATGGAGATGGCGTCTATCCCTGAGGGGGTAGCGTCACCTGTGTCGCTTCGCCATGGAATCAAGTGTGTACCCGCACAAGGCGTCACTGTTGAGGACGTACTGTTAGCAATCGGGGGAAATGTTGGATATGAAAACATTACTTCGGCTTCTAGGATAAAAAAGCAGTAGTGGTTTTTGTCTAAAGGGAGGACATAGTTATTCGGTTGATAAGCGATCAAAGGAATTGTGGTAAGTGATGATTTTGTTATTATTTCACCGCTTGTTACTCCAACCACTAGAGTTACGATCTCTAATGTGCCTCCTTTTATTCGGAATGTTGACATCAAAAATGCTTTGATACTATAGAGTAAACTAGCAAGCAGGATAAAGATGATCCCATTTGGATGTAAAAATGCTGCTTTGGAACACATGATATCTTTTAGACCACAGGTGTTTATGTTATTAAATGATCCTGAGTTGGATATTTCATTTAAAGTTATCATGAAGGAAAAGAGTATGTAATTTGCGGGAGCACTGGAATGTTTAGCATGAAATGTTTAGAGTGCAGAGACATCGGGCATAAAAGGCTTTCATGTCCACATAAGGCTCAAACAGGTGAAGTGGAAGCACTTCTACTGCTGCTGAGAATAGCGAGTCAATTTCAGAGGAAAGGCAGCCTAACGCCTGGTTCACACATACTCTGTTCGCAGTGCATTTGCAGTGCATATGCGGTGCCATGCAGTACGTATGCGGTGTGTAACTGGCATGTGACATTGTGCTTTCACACATATCGCGTTTGCAGTATGCTACTGTCTGTCACTTGATCAGCAACCTTTTTGCAAACACGCCCCTCAGTCAGTAGGTCAGTAGTTCTCAGACCATCAGCCTGTCAAGTGATTATCACTTTCTGCAAAAAAGCCTCTCTTTTACACAATACAACATAACATGTAGTGTACTTTACATAAAAATGAAACATATTTTCGACCAGATTAGTTATTTTTGCAACTCCTGAAAACGTTTTTATTTTTCATTTATAAAACGTTTTATATCTAGTATGCAATCTATGAGTAAACATAAAAATAGTTTTAGAAATAGATTTGATCGGATCATTGTTTTTGCAGCATCTGGTGTTTTGCTTTTTCTTGCTTTATCCGAAATAAAATAAGAGGACTCTCAAAACTTGTAATGTATTTGAATTGCATGCTTTATGGTAATATTTCAACATTTTCATGTTAATACCTGTGATTTTGAGCACGATTCATGTGCTGTCGCTTTAATACAGCGCGTGCAGTACAGAAAAAATAAACTTGATACGTAAACGACCACTTTACTGCTGCACCGCAGCAGCAACAGACAAGACCGCACCACATCTGCGTGCAGTGTGCACGATCTAATCTGATAACATAGGCACATAAAAAAAATATGCACTGCAAATGGAGTATGTATGAACCAGGCGTTAGAATTTATCACAGAAGGATACTGAGAGTGATGGATTGATCGAAAACCAGATTGAGGATGTATATGAACTGGATAACACTGGTGGAAATCAGGATGTTTCTGAACTAGATGATAATAGTGGAAGGAATGGTGATGCCCCAGCTGTAGCTGTTGCTAAAAGGGCTTCTAATGAAAATTCTGAAATGCCTAATTCTGGTGTGTGTGATTTGGATATGAGATGATGACTCCTTTTCTGATATATCTGATATAGGATCACAAAATGTGGTCTTCCATAAAATAACATTTAGCATCAATTTATTCCACCCGTTACACTCTAAAAAAGAATGGTGCTTTAGTGGTTCTTTGCTTGTAATCATAAGGGAACCTTTGATTGGACCGTATCACGGTTTGATTACAGCGCCACTGTAACTGCTGTGAAAAAGTAGAAACCGAGCTAGAAGTGGAAACTGTATCTGATAAGTGACACTAGAAGTAGAAAAGATCGTTACAAGGGCATATTTCCTAAACTTTAGAAACTGATTTTAACTGCAGTTAAAACAACTTAAAACAATCAAACAAAATATAATAGTTAGATCAATATTATTTGCATGTAAATAATTATATGATAACGCTAAATATTAATTTTATTATTGATTTGAAATGTTATTGAAATATGCATCTATAAAGCAATTCTGAAGGTATTGTGTTCAGTAACACAATAGGATAACAGCCTGATGAGTTTCAAAGATCCATCTTGTGAACTGACCTAAAAGTGATAATGTTTTATTTAAAAATCCAGTCCAATGGCCTGCTTTTCCAGAATAATTTAGATGCTTCCCAATTTAAAACTCAATCAACTGATTCAACTAACCAGTTCATTAGTGTGTTAAATTGGGAGACATCTAAAATATTAAGGAAGGGGAGGCCCGAGGACAGAGTTTGAAAAACCCTAGACTACGTGCTAAAGACTAACTAGGCAAAGCTTTTAAAGTGAATATTATTACACAGATTTTCACCTGAGCTGGTGCCAAAGCCAGTGTTAACAGCATCTTCAGTGATGGTGTGCAGCTGGCACATGCCCGTGTCCTCTGCACCCATGTGCATAGGCTTTGTCAACAAGAATTTCCTGCAGATGATGGAAGCAGTTTAGTTGAAGATGTAACATTGATTAAGGCAAATTATATAACCTCCAAATTCAGAACAACCCTTTCTAAAGCAACTTGTGCAAAGGACATGATTATGACACAGACCAGTCACCAGCTTTATTGGTACCTGTTAGTCTGGTTCTCGATAAGCAGCCAGCGGTCTTCAGCCACAAGGAACACAGCCTTTAGGGTAATGGGAAGGGAGATGATGTGAATCTGACCCTCTAGCACATCTACAACATCCAGCTGACTCCTGTAGAAAAAAGCATGAAAAAAATCAATTAACATGCCTGATTAAGAAACCAGGAGTGATACACACACAGGGAGATAGTTACCTACCCGTTTTCCTTGTAGAAGAGAAGCCAGTTCTTGTGGGCAAACTCCTTACACATTTTGTATCCTGACTAATGACAGCAAAAAGTGACCCAATGTAGAGGAATATTTCTGTAACATTTACATTTATGTCTTACTCTTGTACAAAGTAATTTACAGTGCATGCAAGCTTCTGTGGAGTTAAACCCATGATATTGGTGTTGTTATTGCCATGAGTTGCTTAAGAAACACCTTTTATTATTTTATTATGTAAAACATTTAAGGAGCTGCATGGTACAATAGACCAATCAAAATATTCTAGAGTGTAATGATGAGTGTAATCATCTTCACCAAAGTTAAAGTAGTAGTTTGGATAGTTTTTGTTAAAATAACTGCATGTTTATAACAAACCATAACTACAAACACGTTATTTTAAGCATCATGATAGATGTAAATAAATTTTCACCTGACTCTCTTTGTTACTCCACCAGTTTAAAGTCTTTTGTACTTGTTCATCCCCTTTGTCCTGAAACAGAACCAATCTTTTCACAGCACCAGTAACCAGGTCCAGATGCAGCAAAGTGTTACCCTACAGAACAGAGAAAAAAAATGTCCTTATACTCTGTACATTTTCCTTTAGTCCAAGTATACATTTGTCACTAGGATCACTAATTTAGGGGCGGTTTCCCAGACAGGCTTTAACCCTAGTCCCAGACTAAAATGTAAGTTTGAGCTGTCTTAACTGAAAACAACTTGCACTATATCATAAAATATATGAGTGCTTTGCATTGTCTCAAGATTCAGACCAGTAATTATTTTTTGTTTGTCAAGACAACGTCTGGTAAACTAAGTCTGGTAGTTTGTCAAGATTGTTAAATACATACATAAATATATAATAACAAAAAAATACCTGTGAGTCAGTGACATTGAACTAAATTACCGTCACTATGTCATGTCTCCTGCAAAATGGCAAAATATAAAAACTACACACTTAGAGCTTTCCAATAATATATAGTTTGTCAAGATAATTTTAGGTTTAGATGCCTTTTGCAAAATGGTAGTAATATATAAAGTTAACACTTTTAGACCTTTCCAATGTTATATAGTTTGTCAGTTTTACTTTAGATTTAGAATAGGATATTAGTGTTTTAAATGTGTAATATTCATATTTTTTACAGTGAGTCCACCTGTGGGCCGTGACCAAACACTACCATACCACTTAATAGTCCAAACACTACCATGTTTACTATTAATTTAAAATTGTCTTTCTTATGGTGCAAACTATGTTACCATAACATGCATCATATTCTTTATTTAATAATCTGTTTTGATATTTGCACTTGTGCCATATAAAGCCATGAGCCTACAAATAAGTTGTGGAAAGAAACCTTACCCCATCCAATAACCAATGGTTAGTTTTACCCTTCCAGGGCGTGACCTAATGTCCAAGGCTACCTAGACTTCCCCCTGCAAGTTATGCCGAATGTAACCACCCGAGAGAGACTGTACCTGCTTTGGTTAACATCTAGTCCAAAAGTAAAAAAGCTTTCTAGACCGACAGGCAGACACGGTCAAGTCTGACTACCAACAGCTGAAGCAAGCTCTTTTACAAGAATTCTTAGACCCAGAAACTGAGCATGGACCACTGATCTATATAAACGACTGGATACCGCATGACGTCATAACATTGAAGCCATGTTGGGATTCCCAAACATTCTATTGAGTTAATAGGGAGTTATCAGATATTGATGATAAAAGAGTACCTTACCAGCCCTTGTTTCTGTATCTGAAGACTCCTGTACATTCTTACAATCCAAATGTCTTAGGCATGTAAATGTTTATTTATTTAAAGTCGGGAATTTTTCATGCTTATTTAAAACTTATTCAGAGAAATAACGCTGAGTGCGTATGAAGTCACAAAGCTTTATTTACACCTGTTCCAGTACACAATACGAAGTAAACACTCATCTCAATGATTTCTATACATCACTATTCTGGGTGAAATAAACACAAACATTACAAAACATCCGAAGTAACAATACATTTATATCCTAAAAATAAATCCAGTGCGACTGATGCTCTGCAAACTGAGTGGTTTTAGATCATTATTTTGACTGTAAGTCAATGGTGCACTCTGGCGGGAATCATAACATGGCGGCTGGAACACTTCCGGTGGCTTTCCTCCACCCTCCACAGGATAAACGTTCTATGCTCTATCCAGTCATTTATATAGATCAGTGGTATGGAACTCCATTTACCTGCATTGTGTGCTGAATAGGTGCCTGATCTTCATGCACATTTGTTGTCATTCATCATTGTCTACTGGTTGGACAACAACGTGCGAAAGGGGGAGATGTAGTGCATGATGCATATCAGACACATATAAATATAACTAAAAACCCTCACCCACTCTGAAGCTATGCACTGGTTAAGTTAAGTACTTAAGGTTTTTTCACACAGAGATGCACGTAAAATACATAGGTCCTTGGACTTTTGTTTATTTACACTGCCAGCCATTTTATGGCATCTGCGCTTGCATTTACATACATTCCGCAAAGATCGCGTAAAGATCGCGTATAGATCTGCGACACCAGGATGTGATTTCCTGATTCTATCATAAACCAGCGCATCACGTACGGTTCCTTTAAGCTGACAAACGATCTCAGCTTTGGCGCGGATAGTGATGAGCTATCTGTTTTGCTAACTGGAATGAAGCAGAGACCTTTCTTCGTCGTGAACGTTCATTCCCGTTTAAACGATCCGCCAGTGTTGCGCGATAATCACGCGTCATAACTACGACTCACCTCTTGCTACGACTCATTTTTACTGCTTTCTGTTCACACAGCTGGCGTCACCGGAACCTTACAGAATAATTACTAGGTCCCCGTTGCAGATAAGTTTGGCAGTAAATCCCAGGATGAGTTTGTGTTTACACAGAGGGCACTCTGGCATTTTAATGCAATTTCACGGGATCAAGGCACTGTCTGTATGGGGCTTTAGATGCAGAAACAGACCTCTGGTGACCATAGCAACCCACACTAAATCTGCAAGTTAAGACTGTTTTATGACCCAAAGGAATGTAGGGAGATTCACCCTCTCTTCATTCTGTCACGGAGCCAGCTATCCCGCCTTCAGAATCGGATTCACTCACACCATTCACTCGATCTGATTCATCGGACTTCTGAACTCAGTTTCCAATCATGCACTGCACTTCACCCGCCGCCATTTTGTGATCACCTGCACCTGTTCCCAATCATCCGGACTTGTATATATACTCTGTGTTTGCCCCATGTCTTTGTCCGGTCTTTGTTACTTTGCGTGTCGTATGCTCGTCAGTGTTTTTGCCTGTTTGGATTCTTGTACCCTGCTTGTTCTGATGTCTTTGAATCGCCTGTCTATCTCCATGGATGTATCACCTGAACCGACATATCTAGTAAACTTCATTCCTGTTAATCCCTGTGTTTGACTCTTCCCTGGACCGCTAACAGTATACCGGATCTAAAAGAAAAAAATACTCACAGTTTCTAGGAGAAAGAATTCCACCATTATGGATCCCTTGTCATCTGCCGTCTCTGAAGCCAGCCACCGAACTCATCCACACTCTGTGTCAGCATTGCCTCCCCCCAGCTGTCCCATTGTCGTTCCCAACCGATTCACGGGTACAGCGGAGGAGTGTAGTGGATTCATTTTACACTGCCAACTGTACTTCCAGATGCAACCTAATATCTTACCCTCAGATTCCACTAAGATATCATTCATCATATTGCTCTTATCTGGACCGGCTCTTCAATGGGCAGAGAGTTTATGGACCGCTGAAGGTCCTGCCACTCAATCACTCGAGATATTTGATCACTCAGCCTCACACTCTTTCTGTGTCTGACCAGCTGTATCGTCTCCGTCAAGGACGCTTGTCGGTGGCCGAATACGCAATTCGTTTCCGCACCCTAGCCATAGCCAGTGGATGGAATGAGGCAGCTCTATTGGCCATCTATCGCCAGGGGTTGACCACCGAGGTTTGTATGCAGATGATGGTGTATGACGATACAGATGGTCTGGAGAACTTCATCCAGCGCTCCATTCGTGTGTCCCAGCGAATTGCCGCCTGTCGTCACAATCTCTCTCCTCCTCCCACTACTACTCCTCCGCCTAATCCCTCTCATCGCCCTCCAACACCCGAACCGATGCAGGTGGATACCTTTCACCTCTCCCGGGAATGCCAGCATCGGATCTCCCTGAGACTTTGTTTATATTGCGGGGAATCTGGACATCTCTTGGCGCGATGCCCGGTGCGACCACCCCGACCCATGGTGAGTGTGATTCAGCCTCCAATATCTAACACAAAGTTATCATTAACCCCGCTAATGGTCACCTCTCCATCTGTCTCTGTTCCAGTCAAAGCCTTAATTGATTCTGGGGCTGCAGGTAACTTCATCTCCCAAAGCCTTCTATTCAGACTTCAGTTATCACGCTGACGTGTTGCACAACCGTTAATCATTCATAACATCCTGGGTAAGCCATTGGGTCGGGGGTTCATTAACTTCTTCTCTCCCATCGTCACTCTATGGTGGAGTCCAAGACAGGAAGGAGGACATCTCATTCTGGGTGTTGGAGGGAACCACTATCGACACGTCCCTGGCTCCAACTCCACCGCCCTGAGGTGTGATGGGAATCTGGTCGTATTCTATGCTAGGGAGACGAGTCCAATCGACCTGAAGACGAAGTCGACCACGGGAAACCCAGAACTGCTTCTGTCATCCACAACGTGATCACTCATGAGACAAGTTCCGAAGACCAGGACACTGCTCAGATTCCCCCGAGTATAGGGTGTTCCAGGATGTCTTCAACAAACAGCTAGCATCTCAACTTCCCCCTCATTGGCCATGGGACTGCGTCATCAAACTGCTGCCTGGGTCTACCCTGCCAAAAGGATGAATCTACTCTCTCTCCCAGAACAGAAGGCCATGGGTGAGTACATCGACGAGGCCCTTCGTCAGGGATTTATCCGACCATCAACCTCTCCTGCTGCCTCCAGTTTCTTTTTTGTGGGGAAGAAGGATGGCGGGCTGAGGCCCTGTATTGACTATCGGACTCTTAACCAGGCCACAGTTAAATTTAAGTATCCGCTTCCCCTGATTAGAATATGCTCAAAACTCCCTCCGACAAGATACCACAGGTCTCACTCCGTTCCAATGCATGCTAGGATTTCAACCCCCTCTGTTCCCCTGGTCCGAAGAACTCTCCACGGTGCCAGCTGTGGATTACTGGTTTCGGGTCAGTGAGAGGGTCTGGAATTCCGCCCACATCCATCTGCAGGCTGCAGTGCGTAGGCAAAAGAACCAGGCCGACCAGCGCAGAGCCCCTACTCCAACCTTCCAGCCTGGACAACTGGTCTGGCTTTCCACCAGGGACATCAGCCTCCTATAGACCAAGCCGACAACATCTACCAGGTGGATAAGATCCTCCGCTCCCGACGGCGGGCTGGGCGCTTGGAATACCTCGTGGACTGGGAGGGGTATGGTCCGGAGGAACAGAGGACTTCCACCTCTGTCACCCGGAGCAGCCTAGGCCACGAGGTTGCCCCCGTCAACGATTTTTACACACTACAACCCATTCAGAACCCTACGCAGCGAATGTGCGGTGACTTGTGGCACATTCTCAGAAATGCACTAAATCAATCTTCTGCTTATTCTCCTTTACTGTTTTCTGCTAAAGGAATAACCTTCCAAACTCAGTCCGGTCAGCCACATCCCTCACAATCTTCAAAAAGCACTTAAAAATCTTTTATGTGAATACTTAAGAGGAACATTCATTTATTTATTCATGTATTTATTAAGCACCAATAAACACAACAACAGCTGACCATAGTGCTGTACAAAAAAAAAAAAATAGTAAGAAAATAAAATCAATAAATATCATAAAGTGAAAGTAACCCATACATTGAAATGTGACCTCTGCATTTAACCCATCCAGTCAAAGTCAAAGTGGAGTTTATTGTCATTTCAGCCATATACAAGTACATAGTGAAACGAAACAACGTTTCTCCAGGATCAAGGTGCTACAGTACAACACAAAGCTAAAATTATATACAAAAAACCCTATATGCATAAAGTGCACAAGTGCAAACAGACAGCACAAGACAGTAATGCAGACACAATACATAGTTAAGTACAAAAAACTCTATATACATAAAGTGCACAAAGTGCAAACAGGCAGCACAAGACAGTAATGCAGACCAATACGCAGTTCAATATGAAAGTGACTGTAGTGATTGTGTAAAGTGACAGTGCAAATATTAAAAAGTTATAAAAAAAACAGTCCAATGGCAGTAGTGTAATTTGTAATGAGTTATTTTGAGTTTAGCAGCCTGATGGCATGAGGAAAAAACTGTTGCAAAGTCTGGTCGTGAGGGACCGAATGCTTCGGTACTGTTTACCAGACGGCAGGAGGGTGAAAAGTGCGTGTGAGGGGTGTGTGTGGTCGTCCACAATGCTGGTGGCTTTGCGGATGCATTTACATTTACATTTATTCATTTAGCAGACGCTTTTATCCAAAGCGACTTACAACTTTACCAGTGGCACACTGGGAGCGATTAGGGGTGAGGTGTCTTGCTCAAGGGCACCTCAGTTGTGGTAGTGGGAATCAAACCAGCAACTCTCTGGTTGCAAGTCCAACTCTCTAACCACTAGGCTACAACTGCCCCACAGAGACAGTGCAATTCCCAAACCAGGCAGTGATGCAGCTGCTCAGGATACTCTCGATTGTCCCGATTGTGTAGAACACGGTGAGGATGGGGGGTGGAAGATGTGCTTTCCTCAGCCTTCTCAGAAAGTACAGGCGCTGCTGGGCTTTTTTTGCTGTGGAACTGGTGTTGAGCGACCAGGTGAGGTTCTCCATCAGGTGAACACCAAGAAACTTGGTGCTCTTTATGATCTCCACAGGGGAGCCGCCGACGTTAAACGGAGAGTGGTCTCTCTGTGCTCCTCCGAAGTCAACTACCATCTCTTTAGTTTTGTCCACGTTCAGAGACAGGTTGTTGACTCTACACCAGACCTGTTTCACCTCCTCTCTGTATGCTGACTTATCGTTCTTGCTGATGAGACCCACCACGGTCGTGTCATCGGCGAACTTAATGATGTGGTTCGAGCTGTGCATTGCTACACAGTCGAGAGTCAGCAGAGTGAACAGCAATGGACTGAGCACACAGCCCTGAGGGGCCCCAGTGCTCAGTGTGGTGGTGCTGGAGATGCTGTTCCCGATCCGGACTGACTGAGGTCTCCCAGTGAGGAAGTCCAGGATCCAGTTGCAGAGGGAGGTGTTCAGGCCCAGCAGGTTCAGCTTTTCATTCAGGTGCTGAGGAATGATGGTGTTGAATGCTAAACTGAAGTCAATGAAGAGCATTCGAACATATGTGTTTTTATTGTCCAGGTGGGTGAGGGCCAGATGGAGGGTGGTGTTGATGGCGTCATCTGTTGAGCGGTTTGGGCGGTAAGCGAATTGCAGGGGGTCTAATGAGGGGGGCAGCAGGGTCTTAATGTGCCTCAAGACGAGCCTCTCGAAGCACTCCATGATGACAGGTGTAAGTGCAATGGGACGGTAATCATTGAGGCAGGACACTGGAGACTTCTTTGGCACGGGGACAATGGTGGTTGCCTTGAAGCACGTTGGAACTACGGTGCTGCTCAGAGAGATGTTGAAGATGTCTGTGAAAACATCTGCCAGTTGGTCTGCACATCCTCTGAGCACCCTACCAGGAATGTTGTCTGATCCAGCAGCCTTCCGCGGGTTAACTCTGTGTAGAGTCTTCCTTACATGTGGGGGTGGTCTTCCTCGCCGTTACACCGTTTTGTGCCTCAAACCGAGCGTAGAAGTTGTTCAGCGCATCTGGGAGGGAGGCATCACTATCACAGGCAGGTGGAGTCGATCTGTAGTTGGTGATACTCTGGTGATACGCCATGTGTCTCTGCTGGTCGTGAAGTGGCTGTGGATTCTCTGAGCATGTGCGCGCTTTGCTTCTCTGATGGCCCGGGACAGTTTGGCCCTCGCTGTAATTAGGGCCGCTTTGTCGCCTGCCCTGAAGGCGGAGTCTCGGGTTCTCAGTAGCGCATGCACCTCTGCAGTCATTGAATTGAATTGAATTGAATTGAATTGAATTGAATTGAATTGAATTGAATTGAATTGAATTGAATTGAATTGAATTGAATTGAATTGAATTGAATTGAATTGAATTGAATAGGCAGCACTGACTTGAAATTTGCATGATTGAAATTTCCAGCAACAATAAACAGTCCATCGGGGTTAAAGTTCTGCAGTTCACTTATAGCCCCATACAGTTCGCAGAGCGCATCACCGGCATTAGCGCTGGGTGGAATGTAAACGCCGATAATGAGCACGGTAGTGAATTCCCGTGGTAAATAAAAAGGTCTGCATCTAACAGTCACAAACTCCAACTGTGATGAGCAGTAACTAGAAACTAGCACTGAGTTCTTGCACCATTCCGTGTTGATGTAAACACACAAGCCACCACCACAAGCCTTACTGCACAGAGCTGTGTTTCTGTCAGCACGAAACGAGGTTAGCCCGTCTAGCTGAATGGCGGCATCCGGAACTCTTTCACTGAGCCATGTCTCCGTGAAAACAAAGACGCAGCAGTCTCTAAACTCATGCAGTGCAGTTTGCTTGAGTCGGATGTAGTTCAATTTATTGTCCAGGGAGCAGACATTGGAGAGCAGGATGGACGGGAGAGCTGGCCGGCTAGGGTTTGTTTTTAGCTTAGCACGGACCCCCGCCCTCTTGCCGCGCTTCTGCTTTCTCGCGACGTCCCCTCCCCCGGCCACCGGCATCCGGCGACGCCGAGGGCAGAAGGCCTGGTCTCCGCAGCACGCCGAGATCGCATAGCTTCTCAAACAGATCATGTTGTAGAGCTGCTGTGGTGTTGTTATTTAGCCAAAGATTTAGCTGAAGAAGTGTCTGACGGTGAAATACACAAACACCGGTTGCACCGATGTCCATATGCCGTGTGAAGTCGCGTTAAAAAGACAAAATAGCACCATTTGTATCCGGAGTGGCCGCTGCGTGCTACTGCCGTGCCGCCATCTTGGATCAGTGAGTAGTGAGCACATACACACTCAAGTTGTCTATCACGGCAGTGCCCAAGGACCAATTGGGGGTTAGGCGACGACCTTCAAGTCAAAAGTGTGACACTCTACCATTAGGCCACTCTCTACAACACATAAAATAACACATAAAATACAAAGTTTAAAAAGACAAGGTAAGAAAACAAGATTTTTACCTAATTTTGATTTGAACTTTTAAGAAGTTTTAAACTTATATACAGACTTTGAAGTTCTCACAGATGTAGGAAGTCTATTGCAGAGCCTCGGCCAAACTGTTGCAAACACATGATCACCTCTTGCCTTTAATCTTGATCTTGTCTGAGACAGAGTGTAGTTCCGCTAACTTCTAACTTCATGCTAAATTTTTTCTCTACTGAAAAAAAAAACTAACACTCCTCTTTTCTTAATAGATACATTTGAATGTAAATGGTGGCAAGAGAGATTTAGCCATCTTACTCCTCTCAGAAAACTAACAACTCCAAGCATTCTTGTCCACTGAACACCCATTAATATAAAGGTGAAAGGCAGCGATAGCATTAGCATAAACTTTCAGGATGAAAAACATACTGCCAGCATTCAACCAGACCTGCAGAAAAGGTAGAATGTCTGGCATGGGACATCACCTGGGTTTAAGCAATTTGTTTCACAACAATTTAACAAAAGCGCTTATGCACAAGCCTCCAGAGAGGACTCACAAAACTGTGAGCGTATCCATAACATGACATGACAACCTTGCTATACAGTAGATCTTAGCAGAGGACAGTGGTCTTCAGTTGTAGCTGAAGGGGATGCATATACAGCAGATTCAATTCAAGAGCTCACAATTACCGCCACAATATGTGTTGGTCTGGGCTGAAGCACGCTCTTTCCGTATTGACACACAGACCCTGTCACACCAAAGGAAGCTTTAGAGCTTGTTTACTGCAATTTAGCTTATTCTCTAAATACCAAAAACCACGCAATCCTCGAGATGCACAGGATGCACATTCTGCACAGAAGCCCCCTGCGCAGAAAGCAGTAGTATACGTTATGCGCACTGTTTCACGCTGCAACCAGGGCCTCTGCATAATGCACACCACAAAGTAAGAAGCACCTGAACTAAAATAGCTAATTTTTAGTCACGTGACCGGGGAGCTATATGCGGAAAAGTACACTGCGCTTGTACATGGCAGAAACCAAACAGACAGGGTCTGCTTAAGTGTGTGAAGCTACTGAAGCATGCTGAAATGGCAGAAACCTTATGCAAAGGGATCTGCACATTGTGTGTGTAAGGCATGTAAAGAGTGTGTAAAGCACCGTAGATCTTTTAAGCTTTGCTGCTGCACTGAAAGTGTCTGACCGAGCCTTAGTAGAGGGATGGAGACTGGCTTTCAGCATGTGCTCTTTAGGAAACAGATAAGTGCAACGTTGGAGGGCACTGGCCAGCATGAGCACTCAAGCCACTATTTCTCCGCAGCCGGAGCACACAAGCTCCTCCTGGAGCACAGAAGGTTCCTTTGACGGACTAGCGCACGTTCGCTACCCCGGAAGGCAGATGTCCAAGCAAACTCCCATCATGTAGCTCCTCTTCACTTAGATCAGGCAAAGCTTAACATACATGCCAATCATCCAGTGGAACATTTTTCAGAAACGCAAAGATCGCTTGTCTGTTACGATAGCACTTGCCACTACAATGCTTCCACATAATAAAATTGTGAAGGAGAAAGATGCTGAGTTTATGCTGCTGTGACTGCATTATATAGGAGTAGTGGCCCACCCCTATTTGCATTCTCAAGTGACATTCAAATCATAAATACAAATTGTACTGGCGTTATTCAATAAGGCTTCAGAAAGATCGCAGAAGGAAGGGATTCCTCCCACAGAGTCGGTTAATGATGCAATGTTGAGTGCACTGTTTTAGAAAGGACAAAGTATCTCCTGTAAGCAGTGTAATATAACAGACAGAATCCAATATGGGACTTTACTAACGTCACACCAGTGCAGTCGCTGCTCATGACTGCTGAATGCTGTATTAGCAGCATAGTTTCCCCAGCCAGCTGTACACAGACCACCATTGTTACTACACCAGAGCAGCTGTAGGTACAAGAATGTCTTGTAAACAAACGTGTTTTAGGTGTTTTGTTGTTGGATGTAAGACTGAAGGGAAAAGTCTTAATTTACTCTGAGCCGCTGAAGACGTAGTGAATTAGTTTTATTTATGAAGAGAATGTGCCCCGCAATTATACCTACATTCATTTATATCAGACAGCAGGATGAATGCAGCTAAAGTTAGCTCTGTCTTTGAGACTGTCCACTGACTCAGAAACCAGAGGTATGTGGCCATTTCTTTGTTAAACCTAAATTCATTATGGAACACTAAATATGAACAAACCAGTAAAGTGACTTTCTTTTTACGATTTGAGATGAATATCATGTCATCATTCATACGCATGTTATACAGCAATGTGGGTGGGTAGCTGACAGATGTGGGTTTAACATATTAAAATTTTGGCTTTCCACTAAACACAGCCTCCGAGAAACTGAATAAAATACAAAAAGTGTTGCAACTGTCTCTGCACTCCCCTACCAATTAAAGTATGCTTTACCATTTTTTGCCCCATACACTGTAAGACCGAACAGTAAAAGTTTGATAAAGAAAGTAAGTTGTCAGAACTTAAAATTAAAAAAAAGTTCATTAGTCTCTAATTTTCTGCGTCATGTGTACTTTTTTATTTTAAGTGCTCAAACTTTAATCTATTTTTGTCATTGAACTCAAAAAGTTGATCCCGCCTGATGGCATGCACGCGCTTACGTTTTTCATCTGTACCTGGATGGGAAAGTTCACCATTTTGGTCGCCTCAGATGCGGTTTGTGGAGAAAACTAAAGAAAACAACCTACAGCGAAAAGGGAGTATTTCCTTACTGGATAATACTTTTGAGAGGATACGCTGCGTGGGATGCAGCAGTTTTACGAATCGCACAAGATAAAGTTCTACGTTTTGACCACGTTTGTCTGCCATTATAACGATTTTGTCTTTGGGCGCGTTAATCTGGTAAGCAATCTGTTTTAATAATAGATTTTCCTGTTGTTACAATTTTTCTCAGAAAATATACTTTGTTTCTATATATACTTCATATACTTAAGAGTTCGCATATTTTATGCCTTTATAAGTGCACGTCTATCTCAAACTAGCAAGCTGAGAATCATTTAGTCAGTTTATGCGTGCTAACAAGCCTGTGTGATAAGGTAGTCCAGTATGTCTAGTGTTCACATGGGACACGGCAGTCGTAAGTGTCTAGTTCATTTTCAAAAAGCGGGCGGCCTGCGCACCACACTCCTGCCGGTAAGAGCCATGCACGTGGAAGTGGCAGGGATTTGGGTGCGCGCGCCGCCTGCCGCGTTCTGTGCCGAAGATGAAATATTCTTTCTGTTAGCAGCTGTCGCATCGATATTAAACAATCATTGAACATATAAATATCAACTACCAATCATAGAACATTATACTGAACTAGGAGCATTGTAAAATAGAGGAAGAAATTGTGCTAAATTTTGAATTCCCAGAGCTGTGTGACCCATCAATCTTCATATCAGAAAAATTGTGTTTTCCACAAATTCTTTATACCACGACCTAACAAGTGATTACTTTATGCAAATCATTAAACATCACTTAGACCAACCGAAAAATATTCAATATTAAGTAACTAAAATAAAACAATTTATGACAAAATGGCACAAATAGTTTATTACTGACTGGTGGTCACTTGTTAATATGTGACCCTGCCTGTGAAAACCCAGCTGAAGTCATTTTTTTGTGATTGACTGTTTTCTACGAAAAATCATCCTACATAATGTAAAGAACATTCTGTGAAAACATATTTACTGTATTAAACACAAATACTACATTTTTACAGATCAGTCAAAAATTGAATGATGTCCTGTTTTACACATGTGTATACTACTTATGTGTGTTGATGAGTTTGGTTATGTTAGGTTTAAGTGTAGATGAAATGGTGTGCACATTGCTATATTTTGATTCAAAATGGTAGTCATAGTGATGTATGATTGTAGGAATATGGTGGGTTCTCCCTGAGTGGCAATATTGGAAAAAAAAAAAATCCTTTTCCCTTTGTATGCCACAAAATGGGTCCTTAAGTACATGTATGGATAGTGTTTGTTTATACTTTGCTTTCTGTAAATGTTAACCTTGCTTTAACCAGTAGATATGTAGGTTGTGTTAAGTTTTAATTCTGTTCATGCAGGTGCATGTTATGGTAATATATCTTCTTACATCGTATATTCTTCTTACAAAAATATGGTTGATATTTGCACATGTGACAAAGCAATGAGCCTGCAAATAAGTTGGGAAAAGGGACAAAGAAACCTTACCCTACTACATAACCATTGGTCAGTCTTATCATCATAGAGTGTGACCTTTTTGAGGATAAAACTGCAGAGCAACCTGACGTCTGCGTGAGCTCCACTCCTCTCCGAGCTCCACTCGGACTTTAACACAGTTTCAACATCTTCTTGGAAACCACACAAAGACTTTCAGCACGCGCACACGGACACTTCAGCATGACCGAAACCGATGCAAGTATCCATTTCTATTTTGATAGACGCGTTAAGCAGCGCCCTTTGTTAAAAGGTGATTCTAAAGTCCAATGGTTCACTCAAGAACTGTTTAAATCTGCTGCTCTCTCTCTCTCTCTCTCTCTCTCTCTCTCTCTCTCATGTTTGTGTGTTTTAGTACAGCTTTGTATAGCTGTGTGTGTAAATAGTAGTTTTAGGTTTAATAAACACCATTTGTAATTGCCATGAATGTCTCTGTGTTATACTTGCAGACAACTGTCACTTAAACTGTCACTTAGATTTTGCTACATGCTCAGTAGCTCTGTGAAGCAGTTGTTTTCCCTGGCCAGGAAGATATACGTAGGGCCGAGACGAGCGCACGGGATCGTGTCACCCCTCCTGCTGCTCAGAAACTACAAAATATGTATACTTGATGACAATTAATTATACGTATTTTCTTTTGAGCTAAATCAACAATTCCCTACGGAGAATAGCGTGTTAACGACCTATTCCCCGAGTTTCGCTACAATGATGCTAAGTTAAAGGAAGGAGTGTTTGCGCAAGAGACTTGCAGTTTGCTGTGCGACACAGATGTTTAAAGGAATTGTTCTAAAACGTGAATGTGTTGGGGTTAAATGTAAGTTGAATGGCTGCATGCTTGCAGTAGACATTTGCACATTGCCATATTGTTGCCTTTTTATGCATGTTAAAAAACTTACAGAAATGTATTGTAGTAGACATAAGTGTTAAGGTGAAGGACTGAATGATCACACAGAAGACTTGCACATTGATATGTCTGAGGAAGACTCCGTCTGTTTACATTGCAGTACACAAATTGGGTGTATAAACTGTGTATGAAATAAACTAAAGATATAGGTATATAATACAATGCTAATTATAATGTGTGTATCTACATTACACTTAATACATCAGCAGATGTCCAAAGTGTTCTTTAATGTGTTTGAATGTGTTATGGTTAGTGTTACTCTTGGTTGAATGGTGTGCTCACTTTTGCACATTCCCATACCTGTTTAAAAACAGTAGTCCTAATGTTGAATGATGGTGACAGAATGTTTACTGCACATGTTTACTGACAGAATATTTTTTGCACATTCATGTGTCTGAATGTACTACATTGTATCTGTCTGCATTGCAGTACTTGGGTCCTTGAAATATTTGATACATTTCGTAACATTTTATATTTGGTTAATAAAACAGTAAGTTGCACTAATGTGTCTAAATTGTGATTCTGATTCTGTGATTTATATTTACAATTTTAAATTACAAGAAATTGTAATTGTAGGACATTTTAGGATAATCTCTTGTTAATGTAAAAAAAAACAAGGTAACATAAAATAAACATTTTGATAGTTATTATAATGGTAATGAAAATATTAAAGTTATATGAACTTAATTTCGATCTGCACTGTGAACTGATAAAAAATTATGTCTACTTAACTTAAATTTAAAGAGTTAGTGCCAATCAAAATGATCTAGTAAAGTACACTTAATATAGATTGTTTATGCAACGTAAACAATTTGAGGTAGTGTCAGTTAAAATTATATAGTAAAATGTACTTAATAAAGATTGTTCTTTTAACTTAAAAAACAAGTTAATGTCACTTAAATTTTTCGATGTAATCAGTTTCAACTATTTTTTTTGAGTTTAATTAACTTGTCAGGTTTTATAGTGTATAAGAAAATAACATGACAGCATTTGATGTAAAATTAGTTGTTTGTCTTTAACTAAGGCAAGGAAGGCATAGGCATCTGGCATGATTGCATAAGGGTGAGTAAATTATGTGAAAAGTTTCATATTTGTGTGAACTAAACTGTTAACTTATGACTACATACTTTTACAACATAGCTGTGCTGATTTATAGAGAGTTTAGCCAGCATCTGTGACCATTTACCCATTTACTATTGTTGTGCGCGCACACACAGACACATGCATGCATGCACAAACACACACCTGTTCTTCGTGCAGCACCAGTTGGCTCTGCAACGGGGGGCCCAGTCCTGCCACAGAGACAAAAGGCTGCCACACACCACTGATGGTACGAGGAAATATATCAGAGAGCTCAATACACTGTACAGAGTCTCCTTTCTTCTTCATAGTGTACAGCGATACAGGGTTACATGTGGCAACATGAATCAAATCTGTGACACAAAAAAACATCCAAAAGTCACTTTTAAGATAAACGACACATACTGTAAGTGGTTTAGAACTAGACAAAATGACTACATGTACTGTGAAACCTGCAGAGATTACACTGGCCTACAAATATTTGAGTCTACAAATATCATCAGTGGACTTCACTGCTTTATGTAATTCACACAAAAAAGCTGCAAAGAAACGTTTAATATGAAATTCCTGAGCAGGACATGCCCTGAACATAAGATTGTAAAGATACTTGTTATTAAGTAGTGAACTACAACTTATTTGTTGTACAAGTTATTTATGTTTACTGAAAAAAATGCATATTAATATACTAATTTACTAGAATTTAATTGATTCACAGTTTTGCATATACAAGTATCCACTGTTTTACTGGCTTCAAATGTTACTCACCCAATCAGATTAATCAGAGTAAGACCGGTTCATTTTAGCTGAATTCTTTTGTGTTTTTTTTCTGGTGTATTACAATCACTGGTTCTTGCGTGACAATTATCGCATGATAATTCGTTTTGACGCATGCAGAAATAACTGAGATTAGAAACGATGTGAGCTGGCATATTTGATTGGAGAGGAAATACAATATGATTTTGCTTTGATTTCATTAAATAATTTTAAATTATGAATAGTTTTCATAAAAAGCGCAGCGTATTCCAACTCTCCGTGCCTGAACACAAAACGCAGAACGCTCGCTGTGAGCTTAGAAAAAACACAGAATGTTAATGTGGGAAAAAGAACACGGTGTTTCCACTACAAAAAACTAAAAAATACGTCAGCTGCAGGAAAAATGCTCCGGTGGACACAGCCCCTAACAGTTGTCACTAAACTGGAACTTTTTTGGATTGTCAACATTCTGGGTCCTATATACAGTATATAGGATCATATATCCTGGCCTACCGTTAGCAGTGGTGACATCACTGACTATGTTAACCTCATTCATGGGGATTTGCCAGTGAGCCTGTTCCTCAGTGAAGCTTGTAGATCTGGACTCATGCCTCTCAAAGGGGTAACTCTGAACTTTCAAAAACACAGGGCCCTGAGGAGTCCACAGATATCAGATTAGTACCACAGAGTATGAATTAATGTATTGTTTAATTGAGCTAAATGAAGTTTAAACTTGTACAGATATGATACCTTAATGTCTATACAATGGGACTTCGTTGGGCACAACAACTTTCGGTGTGCATTGCCATCTTGATTGATGGTCCAGTACCCTGCCATCTTACACTCTGGTAATGGTGACCTGGAAAAAAGGTATTTGGTATTTTTCTGTTTACATTTGAAAATCTAATCAATACATCTTATGTTAGCAATGCATACATATACACTTTTGAATAACTCGATTTATTATTATTATTAACACTCATTCAAACATAACAATCATGCATACAGTATCATTTATAAAACACTTGAGCATGTATACTTTACAGTAAAACACATCTGGGACATGCAGAGACCTTTGAAGGTGCAGGTACTCATACTATAAAAGGGCCACTTCGAACTAGGCATTAAATAGGGGTGCGCTCTAAATATCAATACAGTAATATATTGTGATGCACTATGTCATGTCAGGTATTTTATTTATTCTCTACTGACATTTGATAATTTCCAAAGAGAAAAAGTTTACTTATTATATTGGTTTTGCTGTTGTAAACACCGTTGCTATTGTGGAAAAAACTTTTTTGTCATGTTTAAAATATAATTATATTCTAATTCTGCTCTGAATTTCTTAATTTCTTGAATGATGATGATGATGATGATTTAAGATTAAATAGATTTAAGTTTAATTCAGAGAATGAGAAAATTAGTGTAAACCAGTGTTGGGATCATTATTTTTAAGGCACTCTACGATTTACATAAAGTAATACGAATACGAAGTACATACTGTAGTAATCAAAGTATGAATAGTTTTTTTTGTCAAACAGAAAAGACCAGACCACACCTTCAACATTAAACTTTTCTCCTAAAGAACTACCTTGCTGCATTAGTTTACTACTAGCTAACGCTACTTCTACATGCTACAGAAATATAAACAACTGTGCATGCTCTCTTCACGTCAATCTTGTAAATAATAATAATCATAACTGCATTAATCTATCACATTTTTATTAATTCTTTGCATGTGACCCTGCCTATGACAAGCAGGCTAAAGTCGAAAAATCTCACTATGATTAAAGGCCCACACAGATAATATACAAAAACTTAATTTACTAAAGTACTGCTATGTCATTAATTATAATATAAAGGTTAATATAAATATAAACAAACGTGATGATATCATCAAAAATATTAAATATATAAAATGTGCTTTTGGATTGTGTTTGATGAATTTGATTGACATTTGTGTTTGACAATTCATGAGTCCAACTCTCTAACCAGTAGGCTACAACTGCCCTTAGCATAGGATCTATAATTTGAGGCAGCGTATCTTTTAATAAACTAACAGGCATCAGATCTACCATACACATTGCTAATTTAGTTCATCATGATCTATGGTAGAACATAATTGCAGTTGCTCCTTAGGAAAGCTGTAATGTGTTGTCTGTTCTGAAAGTTTAGCCTCTGGTTGCCTAGTTATAACTTTTTCAATTTTCAATTATCAATTTTATTTAGAAAAATTTATAATATAAATTCATAAATTAATCACTACTATGCTTGATGACCAACATCTAAAGATGCTGATGATTTATTTTTACTTATTTGTAAATTTAGCCACTGTGTTAAATAAAAATTTAGCGT
Source organism: Beaufortia kweichowensis (assembly GCA_019155185.1). Taxonomy (NCBI): domain Eukaryota; kingdom Metazoa; phylum Chordata; class Actinopteri; order Cypriniformes; family Gastromyzontidae; genus Beaufortia; species Beaufortia kweichowensis. Next base: position 13,422,454 of record CM032799.1, read on the forward strand.
TGTGCTGATTAGTGATGCGATTAGTGACTCTTAGTGATGCAAAGTAGGAGAATCTAGAAGTTTTTAAGGCCTTCTTGAATTTTTAGACACTATGCTTCCATGCTCTGCGGAATACCTCTAATTTTTCTTTTCTTAAAGCTGCACTCCATTATCTAGGCTGCTTTCTTTAGAGCATGTGTGATTTCATTTTACCATGGAGCTGCATTGCTATCTTTAATCTTCTTAAAGCTCAGGGGAGCAACAGTGTTTAGCGTTTTGGAGAAGAGAGTTAGAAGAGAGAGCTTTAACAATGTAGCACTGTTTCAAAGCAGCTTTACAGCAAAATAAAACAAAATGATACAAGCATGGAAATATAAAAGCTAGTTTAATAACTAATATCTAATATCATATGCTAGGGAATTGAGGCAAGTCAGGCAGATTACTGAAAAATGAGTTTTAGTAATATAAATTACTGTTCTACTGTAATATTCTATTCTACAGAGTATAGTTCTGATGTGGAGCAAAAGATTGCTGAGCTACATAAAATAGAAATTGGCTTTAAGAAAACTGTTAAAACAATAAAAATTCCCTATTTGCATCATCAGGGTAAAAATTAACAAGTCAGAAAGCTACTGGTTATTTTAAAGGATATCGCTGACTATAGGGAAATGTGTGGTTTAGGAGATTAACACCGGCACTGACAGTATGTAAAATAAAAACAGTGCAACTGTAATAGTTTTTATAAACTTCCCCCAATTTAAAAATGCCTCATTTAGAGGCCACCATTGTGTTTTGCATTAAAATACATGAAACAAAAATTGAATTGTTTGTCCACAATGATGTAGCCTTCATTTGGCGTAAAAAGGAGAAGCCTTCAACCCTAAGAACACTGTAGTGAAACTAGGACGGTGTTATTTCAAACACTGTTCTGTTTCACTACATAACTGGTGGAGAACGCGGGCAAAGTATTAAATGTGTTATGAGCAACTTAGTGACAACGCATGTGTGTTTCTAATGCTTGTTTATTCAGAGCTAAACTCGTCTTGAACCTTGTTACGCAGGTCGCCTTAACGCGTGTCTTAACAGTCAGTGAGAAAGCTTTTCACAGTAAACTCTTACACTGTTAAAGAAGTATGTAACTGCAGTCGGTAATGTTAAATGGACCCTCTATAAAAAATGGATAATAGTCCCTTTGTTATAGCGTTGTTAACATTAGTTATTTTTGTCCGTCTGATTTGAGCGAAGAAACCCTAATTTTAGAACGAAGAAGATAGAGTTGGTTGATGTTCCCCTTCTCGTCTTATTAATAGGCCTATACTGTACATAGATAGTAGGTTATTGATGTGTTTTCCAATGCCATTAAACTATGCTATGAGCTTTCCTGGGTTGAACAATTGGCGTAATTAACCAGTGCGTGTCTTCCCCTTCTCTCTATGAGTGGAGTTAACATAGATTTAACTATGGGTCAGTTTTCTATTTAAAGGAGAGTTTTAACAGTACTTGTTCACAGCCAACAGCGAAGAGACCCTGTTGTGTTTAAACTGAATTGTGCATTTTACTCGTGCAGTAACGGTAGCCTGTATGTATTAACACTATACTTTAGTGCAACAAGCCGGCACGATTCTAAGACCCGCCTACTAAGTTACACTCTGCGACGTAACGACGCTACGTCAAAACAAGCGTATTTTCCACGTGAGCGTGGGTAGTTTGAAAGTTCAGGTTAAGGTGCATTACCTCTAACTGACGATAGAGGGTAGTTGTCCTAGATGTCTAACACATCTAGGACAACTGACGCCCCCTTGTGGATATGCTTGGTCGATCTCTGTGTTTCTCAGCAACTCGATTTACTTGACTAACCCTCTGCCATGTAATAACTTGCTGATTATTGCTATCTCTGAACCCTAGCAATAATTAATGTCACTTTATTGCTGTTTTATAAGTTATTAATTGTTGATTATTTGAAACAAATAACAATAATTAATAATCTTCCATTTCCCCTTTCCTACTTCCCTGATTTATTATTATTGTTGTTATTCTAAACAATAATAATAATTAATATCACTTCATAGCTATTTCATAGTTTACTAATTGTCGGGTGTTTGAAACGATAGCAATAGCTAATAAAATACATTTTCCCTTTCCTACTTTCCTGATTTATTAATTGTTGTTATTCTAAACAATGATAATAATTAATACCACTTCATTGCTGTTTCATTGACTTATTGATTGTTATTATTTAACTATAATAACAATTAATGTCACTTGACTGTGGATTCATCCCTGCTTCCCACTGCTCCTTTTTACCCCTACTCCTACTTCATGAACTCTGTATTTAATTAGGTTTAGACTTAAATTAAATCAGTTGAATTCCCTTGGTCAAGTCGAGTAACATGCTTAGCATAATATTATTTTAATGACCCATGTAACAGTTTGACCCCTTTTCTCCAATCAGCTCTCACTTTTCCCTATAGGCAGCTCTTCCCTAAGTGCTGGGGAGGTGAAGCGATGGTTTCTCCGGTGTGGGTCATCCGTGGCTGGACCTGTCTGGCTCGGCCCGCCTGGCACCGACAGTAAAGGACCTCGGGAGGCTCCAGCCCCCACTTTCGGTGACGACATGCAGAGCGACATTGGCAAACGGGCACTCCAATCACTGGCAACCACGCTGACCGACGCGTGAAGGGCAATTTTGGGCGATCCCAGTCTTGGCTGTGGCAGCTGGTCGTTGGCACACCTGGGTGCGACTCCGCGAGGTAGCGGGCACTGCATGTGTGGCAGCCACACCAGTTTGACACATAAATGGCAATTCTGGGCAAAACCCAACTTTGGCTGTGGCAGTCAGACGTTGACACTTTTGAGTGCGGCCCGATTGTGCTAAAGGTCGTAGCTGTTTGAGTGGTCGGCACCGGGGTGCGGTGAGTCTGGTCGCCCGGGACCCCTGCTGTCATGTCCGTATGACATCATAGCACCCCCTACTTGTAGGTCTCGTCATAACCCTAGTGTTGGTAACCAGCTTAGTTAAAATAGAAAAATGACTTTCTTTCTCAGTTTCATCCCTCACTTCCCCTGTGTCATTTATGCCTGTTCCACTAACCTTTCTCTCTTTTCCCTTTTCATGTCATAAGAGAACGGGCTCGCACAAACCACTATGTAAGCTCACTAAGCTTGTATGGACTCGCATTGGCTACTTTGTGCTTCCCTCTTACCACTAGTGCCCTAAAATGTCCAGATTATCCAGCCCTGCCGCACACTGGGACCAGCTTGAGACCTGGCTGAGTGCCAACGACAACGCCCAGACCTCCAATGACCAACCTCTGACCACAGAACCAGCCATCCCTGTTTTAAGTGACCAGGGCACCCAAACTAAATCCCAGCTGATGCCCGACAACCAAGACAAGTCGAGGTACAGCAGCCCATAAGCAGCAAAAACCCCAGGGTACCAGAGAGTGCTGTGTTGATCGTCAGCCTCTCAAACGAGCAGCGGGAAAACAGCTCTCACTGCTTGACAGTCACCACGTAGGCCCTGGTACCAAGACTCCTGGGAAACCTGATCGAAAAGGGGGTGGCCCGAAAACTATTTAGCCCTCACATTGGAATACGAAGTGAGGTTAGAGGCTCTTGTTGACACCGGAGCTGACTTAACCCTAATGTCAGCCCAGCTGTTTAACAGACTCCGGGAAGAAGCCAAAAGACACAACCGAACTCTTAAGCCACAGAGGTGCACGCTGAACATACAATCATACAGCCAGACTGAGGTGCGCTTGGAACAGATAGCACCCATCCACCTAACCATCGGCCCCATGAGTCTAGTACACCCTGTGTACATATCCCCCATGGACACGTACCCTCTTCTCATCGGTAAAGACCTGCTAGACCGCTTTGAGCCCCTCATGGACTTCAAACAGTTAAAGATGTGGGCTCAAGTACGAGAACCTCGACCTTTCCAGCCAGCCGGCACCTCTGAGACACTGCGAGGTCACAGAGGTCAGGGACAACCCCCCAGTTGATCCCAAACACAGTACTACAAGGTCAGACCACAGGTCAAGGTCATTACTCTGCACCCTCCAGACACAGACTCCCACGGCCCCCGAATCATGGGTAGCCTCGAACTGAACAATGTGGTGGCAACAGAACCCACACTGGCACTATGGGCAGACAACTCAGCCATCAGCCTCACATTCTTTACTACCCTCACCAAGAACTCACCTGACACCCCTTTTGTTGAGAAACGCACCCGGTTCCTGCTGGGCCCTTGTCTATCAACAATGGTGACCGCCAAAGGCATCTGTGCATTAAACATAAAATGGAACGGCAGGTGTTTGACACACTACTTCCTAGTTCTTCATGAGTCACCACACCACATCTATGTTGGGGCAGACATCCTGGTCCGCCTCCAAGCACATGTAGACACTATCAACGAAGTGGTATGGGCCCCACTCGGCTACTGCCCCCGCAAACTCCAGTAACACTGACGAGGCAGCAGAGAAAGAGCCTTACCCAGGATTCGAGACACAAGTCCAGCAAATCCTGAAGGATGCTGATGCTCTGCAGCATGAGGCTGACTGCCGAAATCTTCGCCTAGTCCTGTACAAATACAAGGTGTCGTTTGCCAAAGACTCCCTAGACTGCGGCCTCACCGACATTCACATGGTGCACATTCGTTAAACAATACAAAATCCCTATTGCCTCACTCGAACCGGTACAGGAGATCATTGACGAAATGCTGCAAAAGGGGGTTATCCGCCCATGTAACAGCACATACTCTGCACCTATCTGGCCCATCCTAAAACCAAATGGCAAGTGGCGACCAACCATCGATTACCGAGAGCTGCATTACCGAATTACCGATTACCGAAACCAGCAAGTGCCACTGTCTCGATGGCCTATGACACGACTAGAACAAGAAATCCCTAGTATCAGAGGAGCTACCATCCTCTCCACACTCGACGTGGCATCAGGGTTTTGGACTATACCAGTACACCCAGAGGATCAACACAAGCTGGCCTTTACTTTTGGCAACAGGCAATACACCTTCACGAGGTGCCCGTTCGGTTACGCCAACTCACTTGCTGAATTCAACATCTTTTTAAACAAAGCGTGCCCAGATGCCAGGGTCAGAGGTAACCTGATCTACGTGGACGAAGTCCTCATGAAAAGTACAACCGTAGAAAAGCACCTGCAAGAGATAGACTACGTGTTGGGCCAGCTGACGTCAGCGGGAGCCAAAATTGCTCTCCACAAAGGACAATGGTGCAAGATCAAAGTCAACTACATGGGCCTGCTTATAGGACCACGGGGCATCAAACCCCAATCCAGCCGCACCCAGGCCATACAAAACATAAGAACTCCCACCAACATTTCAGAACTTCGGAGTTTCCTCGGCGTCTGTAACTACACGCGACAATTCATTGGAAAATTACTCGGATAATGCATGACCCTTAACCTCCCTTCTGAAAAAGTACTGCCCATTCCTATGGACGGAGGCTCAGGAGAATGCCATGACATGAACCAGGAGACACCAATCTTGTTACGGCCTACACCACTCATCTGTACCTTGAGGAGCTACACCAGCACCTGAGGACAACTTTCGCCTTCACACAGCAACACCTCCAAAGAAGTGCTGAAGGGCAGAAAGCATACTATGACCGGAAAGCCTCACAAAAAGAACTGGATGTAGGCGACAAGGTCTGGTACTACCGCTTTGCCCAGACACCCCAAACGACGCCCCATCGTCTGTCCAAAAATTTCCTACCCCACTGGACTGGACCTCATGAGGTTATGGACAAACGCTCCTCTGTCGCCTACTGTATAAGGATTAGCAGGGGACAGAAATAGCCTGTGCTAAGATGGGTTCACCAAGTGAAAAAAAACACTCGCCCACTGAACAGAGAAGCTGAAAGGGGGGGCATCATAGACTAGCACAACCCCCCTCCCCTTTCTTCTCCACCTGGCGGCACAGGCACCTAAAACCGAGAACACTAGAAAGAAAGCCGCCAATGCGAGACCACAACGAACAACTGTGGACTTAGTCGCTCATTCCTTTGCCAGGATGTTGCTGTGGCTTACCATCCTGTGTTCCTGCCTAATGAAGGGACAACCGCAGCCAGACGTAATATCGCCGGGACCAACTTCAGAACAACCCGGACTCCTACTTACCAACTGCAGGACGCACACCCAGAAGGTGTACGTACAACTCAGTCCCAGCGACATCTACAGAACACACTACCCCCGGGCAGCCCCACAAACCAGCTGGGCAAGCACCCAGTGGACGCGGAGTGCATTGAGTCACGCAGAAGCCGACGTTACGAACATGCTCGTTCAGCTCCAAAAGATGTCTGTCACGCAAGCTGACCTAAGTGGACAGAACCGACGCACGAAATGGTTCCTGGGAGGCCTCCTGGGAGCCGCCGCCGCTGTGGGAACGCTGTTCAGCCTGGGAATCACCAGCGTGAATGCTGTGAGCCTAGCCACCGTCAAGCGACACGTGGGCGAAATCCAGGCCGAGAACAGGTATCGACAACTTAGCCATGGGTAGAATCCCACCATATCTCGTCCCTCTGAGCCTTGTACAGGCGGTATTGGCATCGGCCACAACGGGTCCATCCGACCCACTGCAAGCCCACCTTGCTTACTCTCTGGGTAGCGCCATCCCCCTGTATGTAAACCCCGAATGAGGCGAGCCGGCTTTCCTCCTGAATTTATCCATCATCGAGTCGACCAACATTTACAGATTAAAAGACGTTGTCAATGTCGGGTTCTGGCAAGGGGACACACATGTCAAGATACACACCCCGGATCTTGTAGCCTACCACGACAGCGACGAGCAGCTGTACCTGGCCCCCATCGACACGGCCCTCCAGACCCTCGTGGGGTTGCCAGATCTCGCCAACCTCCCAATCATCCAATCCTGGGACGCTGCTGACACCACTCTTGGTCTCTCTGTGGTGTTAGGATACGCCTTCACCCTCGTCCTGTCCTTCATCATGTACAAGAAAGTGGGTCAAGCACAGGAGGCTGTGAAAAAGTGCATGATTTGCCTTGCTTCACCTCTCTCTCTGTGTGGTATCAAAATGATCCACAAATTATTTCCTGAATAATGATGCACAGTACATAGTCATGGCGTGCATCATACTCAATTTACAATAAGTTTATGTGTTCGGTGCAAACAGGATATACTGCCATACCTGTGTAAATCAATGTCACAGAGAGAAACAAAGGAAATTTCTCCCACGCAACAACAGCCCTTTCTCATTGGTCAGGGGACCTGACAGGGGCGTGACAGCTGTGTCTTTAAGACCAACATGCATCGAACAACTCTTTGCTCACAATCTTGGAATCTATCCAAACTTCGTGGGACCTGCCCCTTCTTCAGGACAGACTTTCCGGCAACTTTACTTCGGCAGACTTCGACTCTTCGAACGAACTCCGCGAATCCACCGGGACACTCTCTCTCTTTCTCTCCGCGCACCCGGATTCTTGTCGACGAAACTGATCAATGCAAGTATCTTATTTCTCACAATTCAACAGCGCTAAGCATTGCCCCTTTGCCAAAAGGTGAACTTTTGTGGAGAAAACCCGGTGGTTGTGTTCTGTTGATTTAATGTGCCACCCTTTACTCTGATTTTTACTCAGATTTTTTTGAGTGTTTACCACTGAGGTGTGGCCTAGGTTCAGACTAGGTCATCGGACCAATTACCACAGATTAGCGTCATGTAAAGGAAGGGTTTTAAAAAATGAATCTTTGCACTAATCATTTGGGAGTTGTTGAGCAAATAAGGTAAAAATAAATGCATAGTATAAGACAATGAAAGTGTTTTTTGACCTTGCATGCATGCCAACCTGTTATTGTGGACTTCCAAAACAAAAATATGAACCTTTTATAACTCATAATAGGCTCACTTTGAAATAGTTTTTAGTTTGAAAAATAATTTGATGCTATTTAGCATGTTGCTAACGTGGTTTAACATGATGTTAACATCTTTTGAAAAGATCATAGAACGTTTTAGCATGATGTTAGAATGTTTGATATATGTTAAAAAGTTTTAGCACCATGCGAACACGTTTTAACATGTTGTTAATGTGTTCTACCATGACGTTAATAAGATTTGTCATGTTAACATGTTTTAACATGATGCTACCACGTTTTAACACAATGCTAACAAGATTAAGCATAATGCTCACACGTTTTAACATGATGCTAACAAGATTTTATTATTATGCTAACACGTTTTAACGTGAAGCTAGTACCTTTTAGTATGGGGCTAACATGCTTTAACATGATGCTAACATGATTAACATGCTACTAATATGTTTTAGTTTACATTTGTAAAATGTTTTAACACTCGGCTAATTACTAATGGCATGTAGCTACATAATGCTAACGTGTAACATGTTGAATGTCCTTTTAACTAATATGAGTAAAACGAGCCAACTCCCAAACCCCTTGTCTCTATGTCACTGTGATGCAAAAATATACAAGATACACTTAGCCATGCCATGTACAAGACACAGCCAGTTTAAGTGTATGGGGCAATTCAGGTTGGCTCTTATGCCCCAGGGGTAACACCACATTAAAGTATGTTCTTACAGAGCTTGCAAATCTCTTTAAACGTGGTAACACGTTTCTATAAAATCCTTGTTCAGAGCTTTGTCATAGTTTGGCACAATGTTAAGTCTATGGGATTTTGCGGTCGAAATTACACCATTAACAACATTGTACACCGGATCTCTAAGAGGAGAGCAAACTCTGTACGTCCAATCTCATAGAAAAGTCAAAGCACACCTCTAATTAATAAATTGGTCAATTTAACCCCTCATTCATGGCTTGCATTATTATGATGAATAATAATAATAAGTATGGAGAATAACAGTGGTGATGCTTTGCTTTGCAAGTACGACTAATAAGTATGCAGGATAACAATAGTGATGGTTTGCTAATAATAATAACTATGAGGAAGAGCAATAGTGATGCTTTGCTTCGCAAGCACCAATAATAATAAATATGGCAAACAAGTGATGCTTTGCTTCGCAAGCACCAATAATAATCAGTATGCAGGATCATGTTTCAGGTTGCACATGTAACCATGGATCCCTGATAGGAAGCGAGACACTGCGTCGAGAGATGATCCTATGGGAATGCTTTTGCATGATTGCATTTGAAGCACGTGTGTAAAATCTGACCAGTGGAAGGGGAGGACATCAAGGGTGTGGTGACGTCAGGACCAGGAAGTATAAAGGCGGTAGCAAAATGTCAGCTCAAAGGGGCCGAAACATCATGCTTGCACCCATATAAGACCCATTTCTTGTCCTCATTTGTTGAATAATATTCATGAGTTGGCGAACTTTCATTGAAGTAGATCCCTGTGTGGGCGGAGTTGTCAGCCACAACCTCACAGTAATAGAAACTGATCCTAAAATAGAGTTTACTGTTGTTTAAACTCTGATTAACATAGAAAAGATAGCTTTCATCTTGTGTCACAGCATCACGTTTGGTTAGGACACGGTGTAAAAACCATGAAAGATCAGAAATGGTTGATGATAACAAGTAACATTAGGATAGGGAAATGTAGAGACTTGGCCGGGCCAAATGTTGGATTTCTTTAAGGGATCATAAAGTTAGACAACAAACAACAAATTCCTAGGGGGGGGGGAGTCCACATCAGAACCCCTTGTGGCTCCAGAAAGTCTGGGTTAAGTGATGACCTGCTGGTTGTCACTTAACTCAGTAGGACAGTTATGGCACCTCTCTGGCATTCCCTAGAGAGGGTGTCCCCCAGCTCAACTCCCTGAGATCTTCCAGATTTGCAGAGAGGATTAGAGAGACACATTCCAAACACCTCAAAGAGACTCTCTAGGATGAGCAGGACTGAACTGCCCAATTTGTATCAATATATATATATATCTATGTGTGTATTCCTCCATAATCTATGTGTGTATTATATATCTATGTGTGTATTCCTCCATAATCACCCTGCCATAGTTATTGCATGCATTTCGGTGTCATCGAAGTTTAACTGTTATTTCATGACAGATATACACTAACGAATGAATAACCATGTGCCTTACTTCATCTCTCTCTCGTGTGTGGTATCAAAATGATCCACAAATTATTTCCTAAATAATGATGCACAGTACATAGTCATGGCGTGCATCATACTCACTTTACAATAAGTTTATGTGTTCGGTGCGAACAGGACATAATGCCATACCTGTGTAAATCAAAGTCACAGGGAGAGACAAAGGAAATGTCTCCCGCACACCCATGGCCCCTCGTCATTGGCCAAAGTGACCTAACGGAGGCGTGGTAGCTGTGCCTTTAAGACCGACATGCAGCTGACAACTCGTTGCTCAGAAACTTGGAATCTATACCAAACTTTGTGGGACCTGCCCCTTTCTTCAGGACAGCTTTCCGGCAATCTTACTTTGGCAGACTTCGACACTTCTCGCGAAACTTCGCTCTCAGAACGGACTTCGCGAATCCACCGAGACACTCTCTCTCTCTTTCTCTCCGTGCACCAGGATTCTTGCTGATGCAACTAACTGTTCAATGCAAGTATCACAATTCAACAGCGCTAAAGCATTGCCCCTTGCCTACCAAGGTGAATTTTTGTAGAGAAAACCCGGTGGTTTGTGTTCTGCTGATTTAATGTGCCACTCTTTACTCTTTACTCTGATTTTTCTATGCTTTCTCTTGTATGTGTGTGAATGTGTATGTGTTTTGTGTTAGTTAGTCGATATTGTGTTTAATAGCTTAGTCAATAAATATTCATTTGTATTCACTCATGATTGTCTCTGCTTAATGCTCATAACACATCCCTTAAACTGTGCGATACTGTTACCGGCTCTGTATGTATTACTGTACTAGGCACGGACCATTGTTAATCAAGGCCAGAATAATAATGCGTTTATTGCACCAGGTAATGCTACAAAATACATATAGTTAATAATCTTTATCTGTAAGTATTTCCATTTGAGCCACAAATAATTATAATCTGAAACTGAACCGTGTTTTAAATAACACCGTCCTAGTTTCACTACATAACTAGTGGAGATGCTAGAGAGTGTTTAAATAACACCATCCCCACAGAATCACTACAGAAAGAAATCCTTTTAAATGATACTAAGCACTTTTCACTGTGTATTGGTATGGTAGCAATTTTATATAGACCATTAATTATTACATAATATAAATTATATTTTACTTTGTACTAGTAATACTAATTTAATATGCAATGTAATTTGCAATGTAGGTTTTGTATTTGCATTTTATCTAACAATTACACTGTATCAGTTTTCAGTGTAAATATATTACTTTCACAGCTGTACGAAATTTTCTTACTCTCTTCTGTAGCACACAGATACATTAGCAAAACACATGTACGTAAATATGCAAATATGTACAGAAATACAGGTGTGCTAAAACTAAAAACCGAGTTAAACCTCTGGGAAGGGACACAGCAGCAATGTCTGGAGGATCTAGCATCACATCAGATGATTTGAAACACTGAACAAAGTAAACAGGTTTTGTATTATAGTAAATGTGTAACATGTAATATTATAAGAATAAAATGTATTTTTCTTATCCATATTGCTTGCTTATTCTGAAAACACTGGTCCACTGGTAAAGCACATTTGCTGTGACTAAATACAGTGTAGAGACTTGGCCGGGCCAAATGTTGGATTTCTTTAAGGGATCATAAAGTTACAACCAACAACAAATTCCTACGGGGAAGTCAACACCAGAACCCCTTTTGGCTCCAGAAAGTCTGGGTTAAGTGATGACCTGCCGGTTGTTACTTAACTCAGGAGGACAGTTATGGTACCTCTCTGGCCTTCCCCAGAGAGGGTAACCCCCCAGCTCAACTCCCTGAGATTCTCCAGGCACCCTGGAGATTTGCAGAGAGGACTAGAGAAGTACATTCCAAACACCTCAAAGAGACTCTTTAGGATGAGCGGGACAAAACTGCCCAATTTGTATCTATATATATATATATATATATATATATATATATATATATATATATATATATCTATGTGTATTCCTCCATAATCACGTGATACCCTGCCATAGTTATTGCATGCATTTCAGTGTCATTGAAGTTTAACTTTTATGTCATGACAGATGAATGAATAACTATTGTTCTTACTTCACTTCTCTCGTGTGTGGTATCAAAATGATCCACAAATTATTTTCTAAATAATGATGCACAGTACATAGTCATGGCGTGCATCATACTCAATTTGCAATAAGTTTATGTGTTCGGTGCAAACAGGACATAAACCGTACTCTGTGTAAATCATTTGTCACAGAGAAGGACAAAGAGATTTCTCCTCACAAGAACCACGTCCTTTTGCCATTGGTCAAAAGACCTGACCGGGGCGTGACCGTTGTGCCTTTAAGACCACAATGCATCGGACAACTCTTTGCTCAGAAACTTGGAATCTCTCCAAAACTTCGTGGGACCTGCCCTTCTTCAGGACAGCTTTTCCGGCAATCTTACTTGACGCAGACATCGACACTCTCATGAAACTTCGGCCTCCGAACGGACTTCATGAATCCACGGGACACACTCTCTTTCTCTCCGCGACCAGGATTCAACAGCTTAAGCAACTGCCCCTTGGCTACCAAGGTGAACTTTTTGTAGAGAAAACCCGGTGGTTGTGTCCTGCTGATTTAATATGCCATTCTTTACTCTTTACTCTAATTTTTCTATGCTTTATCTTGTGTGAATGTGTATGTGTTTGTGTTTGTGTTAGTCAATCCATATCATATCTCAGTAGCTTAGTTAATAAATATTCATTTGTATTCACTCATGATTGTCTCTGCTTAATGCTCATAACACATCCCTTAAACTGTGCGATACTGTTACCGGCTCATGATGTATTACTGTATTGGGCATGGACCGTTGTTAATCAAGGCCAGAAGAATAACGTGTTTATTGTACCAGGTAATGCTACAAAATACATATAGTTAATAGTCTTTATCTGTAAGTATTTCCATTTGAGCCACAAGTAATTATAACCTGAAACTGAACCGTGTTTTAAATAACACCGTCTTAGTTTCACAATAACTAGTAGAGATGCTGGAGAGTGTTTTAAATAACACCATCCCCACAGAATCGCTACAACAGGCTGGGAGATTTTACACCCCAACAAGGCACTTTAGTGGGTACTTAACATTTAAAGGCATGAGTGAATGGTGCAAATTTTTATTTTTGAGTAAACTATTTCTATAATCTGGGTATGGTAATCAGGGTTTACATGACATTTTATTTTTAAATGTGGGGTGGCCTATTTCTATTACAGTAATTTATAGCAATAAAACCGTCTGTTTTAATGAACAGTATTTTCATAAATAATAATGTAGTTTGAATGAAATTTAAATGAGAACCTTTTAAAGAACTCCTTCTTAACATCAGTTAAAAATATTTGTTTCTTCTTAACATTTTCTTCACAATGTTTTAAATGTTTTGTTAAACATAAGAATATGTCTAGATGTAAATAAAGACAAATGTGGGGCAAGAAACAAATATTTTTCTTTATTGAAAAGTATATATTACACAATAGTGAGGCAGTGAAATGGCGTTGATGGGCGAGACATCATTAGACATCATTATTAATAGGATAGTTCACCTCAAAATAATAAAAATATCATTATTAACTAACCCTTTAGAAGAACAAATAATAAAGGTCAAAACATTATTAAAAATTGATAATATTTTTATTGAATTTTTTTCCCAAACACGTTCACATGCCTTCAGAATGCTTGGATAACACATGACAAGTCGCAAAGAAGTATTTTATCAAGTTTTTTTTTTAAATATTGGTTTGGAAGAATAAAGAAAGGCATGGAGGTTTGAACGATAAAACAATTACGAAAATTTCACCGTAGAGAGAACTATCTCATATATTATTAAGAAGATCACAACTGTAATATCTTTTAAATACATGACAGAGAACCTTTCATTCAAGTGATCATTTTAGTTCAAGTATACTGCATACAGTAAATTAAATTCAAGTGTGCACTTTAGAGACCATGCAGAGCAGATGCTCTGCAGATGTATTCTTAGATACTACATGATTGTTATTTGTGAATAGTAAAGTTGAGCTCTTACTCCTTGGCCAGGTACACGCTGGTATGTTTGGCTCCGATCGGAATGCCGTGCTTGTGCAGGGCTGCAATCAGCACCTCACGCATGTTGTTGTTATAACTGTCAAAGTCAAACACGTTCCTCACCACATTAGCCAGGCCCTCTTCCGGAAATTTCTGGAAAAAGCCCACAGACAAAAGACAAAAAGCACTTACTTTGACCTCCTAATAGTATGTGTAACCTAATTTGAAGAGCTCCCTGATATTAGTTTTCAATTACTTAAGTTAGGACAATGAGTTATCAGAACTGTCTGAGAGTTCTGTAATGTATCCAGGTACCTGATAAGGTATCTCAGTAATAGTGTAAATAGCTGTTGGAAGCGCTTGCTGTTGTCAACACTGACTCTGTGGGCTCTCAAAGTGATTAAAGTCTCTTTACTCTTAGACAGTTTTGAGCATCTCTTTTATTGTGGTACTGAACTGCACCTCACGTATATACTCACAGTATACTCCATCCAAACAAATATATCTCCTCCAAAGACTATTTGTCATCATTAATCCAAAAACAGAATTAAAGGGCAGTATTTGATTGCTTTAAGCAAGTACTAAAACAGCCATCCGAAGACAATGTAAAATCACACATTTTATTACCTGAGAATAAGCAGGCTTTTATATGATTTGAGTGCATAGTGTGTTGACTGATGCATATTGTATCATAACCAGACTTTTGACCAGCAGCATAAAGTCTGGTCCACTTTGCAGCTTTTTCTGCCTACATCTGAGACTATCTGGCCAGCACTGTGAAGTGACCAGAGAAGTTAAACAGATTGATCTAAATTAGGTGACACAATATAGTAAACATCTCTGTAAATGGTTAAAAACAAAAAAAATAGTGGAAACTGCATTTTTGTCTATTCAAAAGTAACAAGTATATTGTGTATAGTTTGTTTTACTTGATCCTATGAGTCTCATGCAAAACTATCTTAAACTATCTTAAAAAAATATCTTTTAAATATTTGATGCCAAAAAACTAGAATTTAAATGGCACAATTGCTTTTCAGTTCTGTGTGCTGGTGGTTAATGACTGAATTGTTGGTGATCCATGATTACCTGCAGGTGTTTTACGATGTTGACCACCTCTCGTGTAGAATAGGGGTAGGTGATGGTTCCTTGGTCTGCCATGTTCCGAAGCTCTCCAAATGTAGCCACCAGCTTCTGGAGAATAGCATCAGGAACGTCAGGCCCATATTGTTTTAGCATGGCAAACTCTGCCTGAGGCTTGGGGTTGTCCACTGCATGGCAGCTAAATATGTCACCTGACAGAGTGAACCAATGAAGTGTTAGAAACCAAAACTGAAAGTAAAATGAAACTTTTTTACATTCATGCTTTTGACATTTTGACAGCTCTGCAGGTACTCAGGAGCAAATGTACACAGTACACTAGATTAATTTAGTACACTTATTAACTTTATTCAGTTGTTAAGTGTAGCTAAATCGGAGAATAGGTTATTAAAACTGAATAAATATAAAAGGGAATTATTAATAGAGCTCAAAGAAAAATATGTATAATTAACCATGATTAAATATACATATTTTGTTGTATCTGTTTAGCAGAAGTTATGATAATGCTCAACCAGCGAGCACCCTGCAGCAATCATATCTCACTCTAAGTTATACTTTGATGGCCATAAAAAAATAACTGTATCTGCTTTACAGAACTTTAAAGCATGTAGATTAAGTTACTTTGTCTGCAAGCATAGGCACAGAGTTTTCTTTTTACACGGATCCGTGAAAATAACTGGAAAATGCTGTATTATGCATGCCAGGTTGTCAATGTCATTTTAAAAAGAAACACTTTGAACCTGCGCACATATGCATATACATGTTTAACACAAAAGCCCTTTATAATACCCTTTGCCGGCCTGCAAGTGTGTTTAGAATTTGGTGTACGTGAATAATGTGTCCTCAACTGGTCGTAGTGGTTCAGTAAATCTTGTATGTGTGCTTTTTACTTGAGATACATTAATAAGCATTCCTGAGCAGAACAATATACTCAAAGTAAGCCACAATTGTTGTTTTGAGTATACTCGCGCATGTGCCTGACATTAATATTTTTGTGTTTGCAAGTCCATGCAAAACGCCACTGTCATGTAAATGAACAGCAAAAACACATTAATTTTTTTGTTTTTGGTTAAAACGTTGTTGTGTAAACAGCTCCTAAAGGTTTTTTCATGAGAAATTAGGCAGATCTGAGAAATAAATTCCTAAGAGCATGTGCTATAGCAAGAGTTGTTTTCACAAAAGGCTGACATATAAATGGGTATGTGGATGACAACATTTAAACCACACCTGCAATAGCTGGAAATACTGCATATGTCATAAAATACCCAGTTAGGAAATAGTATATTAGTAAATAAAGTTGTAAGAAATAAAATTGCAATAGAAAAAAAAACAGTTGTTAGCTTTTACTTCACACCCCTGGAAATGAAAAGTGAAAAGAGATTAGCTTATCAAACACATCAAATGATAACTGCCCCATATATGGAGCATGCACCAACTGGTAAGCCAGAGATACAGTGCGCTCCATTAATATTGGCACCCTTGGTAAATATGAGCAAAGAAGGTTGTAAAAAAAAGTCACAACCTTTTAATCTTTTTTTCAAATTATTAAAAAATAATTGTTAAAGAACTGCTCTCATTGAAAACAAACAATTGCAAACACAACACAGTTTAATCAAAAAACAAATACCTTTGTTAAATATATGTGTGCCACAATTATTGGCACCCTTTTAGTCAATACTTTGTGCTGTCTTCAAGATAACAGTTCCGCATCTTCTCCTATAATGGCTGAGGAGGTTGGAGAATACATGGCATGACCATTCCTCCTTACAAATTTCTCTAGACCTGTCAGATTTTGAGTTGGACTCTCCTCTTCAGTTCACCCCACAGGTTTTCTATAGGATTTAAGTCAGGGGACTGGCCAGGGCAAGACCTTGATTTTGTAGTCAGTAAATCATTTTTGTGTTGATTTTAATGTATGTTTAGGATCACTATCCTAGTGGAAGATCCAACCATGACCCATTTTAAGCTTTCTTGCAGAGACATTCAGGTCTCTATTTAATATCTGTTGATATATATATATATATATATATACCTCCCGTGGGCCCACCACCTGCGGGAGGGACCGTAAGGGGCCGGTGCATTGTGGTTTGGGTGGCGGTCGAAGGCGGGGACCTCGGCGACCCAATCCTCAGACACAGAATCTGACTCTTGGGACATGGAATGTCACATCGCTGGGGGGAAAGGAGCCTGAGTTAGTCCGCGAGGTTGAGAGGTACCGACTAGAGATAGTCGGGCTCGCCTCCACGCACAGTTTGGGCTCTGGAACCCAACTCCTTGAAAGGGGTTGGACTCTCCACTACTCTGGAGTTGCCTGCGGTGAGAGGCGGCGGGCTGGTGTGGGCTTGCTTATAGCCCCCAGCTTAGTCGTCATGTGTTGGAGTTTACCCCGTGAGCGAGGGTTGTTTCCCTGCGCCTCGGGTGGGGATAGGTCTCTCACTGTCATTTGTGCCCACGGGCCAATGGCAGCACAGAGTACCCGCCTTCCTGGAGTCTCTGGGAGGGTGCTGGATAGTGCTCCAACTGGGGACTCCGTCGTTCTGCTGGGGACTTCAACTCCACGTGGGCAATGACAGTGACACCTGGAGAGGCGTGATTGGGAGGAACGGGCCCCGACCTGAACCCGAGTGGTGTTCTGTTGTTGGACTTCTGTGCTAGTCATGGTTTGTCCATAACGAACACCATGTTGAGCATAAGAAGCGCCCATCAGCACACGTGGCAGCAGGGCCCTAGGGTGGAGGTCGATGATCGACTTTGTGGTTGTTTCATCTGACCTCCGGCCGTATGTCTTGGACACCGGGTGAAGAGAGAGGCGGCGCTGTCAACTGATCACTACCTGGTGGTGAGTTGGATCCGCTGGCCGGGAGGAAGCTGGACAGACTCGGCAGGCCCAAACGTTCTGTGAGGGTCTGTTGGGAACGTTGGCAGAGCCCCTGTCAGAGGGTCTTCAACTCCCACCTCCGGCAGAGCTTTGAACAGATCCCGAGGGAGGTTAGGGGACATTGAGTCCGAGTGGACTATGTTCTCCACCTCCATTGTCAAAGCGGCCGTTGGAGTTGTGGCCGTGGGGTCTCTGGTGCCTGTCGTGGCGGCAACCCCGAACCCGTGGTGGACACCGGAAGTAAGGGATGCTGTCAAGCTGAAGAAGGAGTACTATCGAGCTTGGTTGGCTTGTGGGACTCCTGAGGCAGCGGATGGGTACCGGCAGGCCAAGCGGACTGCGCACGGGCGGTTGTGGGAGGCAAAACTTCGGGCCTGGGAAGAGAGTTCGGTGAGGACTTGGAGAAGGATTATCGGTCGGCCTCGAAGAGGTTCTGGCAAACTGTCCGAGGCCTCGAGGAGGAAAGCGGTGCCCTACCAACACTGTATATAGTGGAGGTGGGGCTCTGCTGACCTCAACTGGGGATATTGTCGGGGGTGGAAGGAATACTTCGAGGATCTCCTCAACCCTGCCAACACGCCCTCCACTGAGGAGGCAGAGGCTGGGGGCGAGGGGATGGGCTCGGACATCACCCGGGCTGAAGTCGCCCGAGGTAGTTGAGAAGCTCCCGGTGGCAAGGCTCCGGGGTGGGCAGATCCGCCCTGAGTACCTCAAGTCTCTGGATGAAGTGGGGCTGTCTTGGCTGACACGTCTCTACAACATCAGCGTGGAGGTGGGGGACAGTGCCTCTGGACTGGCAAACTGGGGTGGTGGTCCCCTCTATAAGAAAGGGGACGGAGGGTGTGTTCCAACTATAGGGGATCACACTCCTCAGCCTCCCAGGAAAGTCTATGCCAGGGTACTGGAGAGGAGAATTAGATCCGATAGTTGAACCTCAGATACAGGAGGAACAATGCGGTTTTAAGCCCTGGTCGTGGAACACTGGACCAGCTCTATACCCTCTTTAGGATACTGGAGGGTTCATGGGAGTTTGCTCAACCAGTCCACATGTGTTTTGTGGATCTGGAGAAGGCATTCGACCGTGTCCCTCGCGGTGTTCTGTGGGGGGTGCTCTGGGAATATGGGGTCCGAGGCCCTTTGCTAGGGGCCGTCCGGTCCCTGTATGACCAGAGCAGGAGCATGGTTCGCATTGCCAGCAGTAAGTCAGACTCGTTCCCAGTGCGTGTTGGACTCCGGCAGGGCTGCCCTTTGTCACCGGTCCTGTTCACTATCTTCATGGACAGGATTTCTAAGCGCAGCCAGGGACCGGAGGGGTCCGTTTTGGTGACCACAGGATCTCATCTCTGCTTTTTGCGGATGATGTTGTCCTGTTGGCTTCATCAGGCCAGGACCTACAGCGGGCACTGGGGCAGTTTGCAGCTGAGTGTGAAGCGGCTGGGATGAGAATCAGCACCTCCAAATCTGAGGCCATGGTCCTCAGCCGGAAAAGGGTGGCTTGTCCCCTCCAGGTCGGTGGGGAGCTCCTGCCACAGGTGGAGGAGTTTAAGTATCTTGGGGTCTTGTTCACGAGTGAGGGTAGGATGGAGCGAGAGATCGACAGACGGATCGGTGCAGCTTCTGCAGTAATGCGGTCGATGTACCGGTCTGTCGTGGTGAAGAAGGAGCTGAGCCACAAGGCGAAGCTCTCGATTTACCGGTCGATCTACGTTCCTACACTTTGAGCTTTGGGTCATGACCAAAAGGGTGAGATCCAGGATACAAGCGGCCGAAATGAGTTTCCTCCGCCGGGTGGTTGGGCACTCCCTTAGAGATAGGGTGAGGAGCTCAGTCACTCGGGGGGAGCTCGGAGTAGATCCGCTGCTCCTCTACATCGAGAGAGGCCAGCTGAGGTGGCTTGGGCATCTGTTTCGGATGCCTCCTGGACGCCTCCCAAGGGAGGTGTTCCGGGCATGTCCCACCGGGAGGAGGCCCCGGGGAAGACCCAGAACACGCTGGAGGGACTATGTCTCTCGGCTGGCCTGGGAACGCCTCGGGATTCCCCCGGAGGAGCTGGAGGAAGTGTCTGGGGAGAGGGAAGACTGCTGCCCCCGCGACCCATATATATATATATATATATATATATATATATATATATATATATATGTTTGACTCCATCAAGCTATGTATCTTCGCAAGATGTCCAGGACCTCTGGCAGAAAAACTGCCCCAAAACATGAGATACTTTTCCATATGGATACCTCTCTGTATGCGCCAATCCCACCTCTGCTGTTTATTGCCAAAAAGCTCTACACAATCCCATTCAATGTTTGGCAAACTGAAGACGCTTGAGTTTTCTGAATGAGGGTAGGGGCTTTTTTCCTAAAAGCCTTCCAAACAATTTGTGGTGATGTAGGTGAAGTCGGATTGTAGTATTGGGGACTTTCTCAGCCCAAGACCCAACTAACTTATGCAATTCCACAGCTGTGATTTGTTGAGGTTTTTTGCCCACTCAAACCATCCTCCTAAAAGTGCGTTGGGATATGATAGACACACGTCCTCTTCCAAGCTTCCAGGCAGTTGACTGAAATTTCTTAATTATTGCCCTGATGGTGGAAATGGGCATTTTCAGCATTTTTGCTATTTATTTATAGCCACTTCCCATTTTGTGAAACTCAACAACCTTTTGCCGCACATCACACCTATGTTTTTTGGTCTCTATGAAAGCATTTAGGTAGCATTATTCAATGTACAATGAGATTGCATTTTCATTTTTATACAGCGCGATAAGTGTAGCAAAACGCTACACTTTGTTGCCGCTTTTGATGTGTCGCTTCATTATCTCCTAATATTTGTAAGTCGCTTTGGATAAAAGCGTCAGCTAAATGCGTAAATGTAAAACGAAATGTAGATTCCAAAATACACTCTGAGCTAAAGGTATTAACATGCTCTTATCTTACTTCAGCAGATTAAAATGCATTACCAGAAATAGAAGGATATTTGTGTACCTGTTAATGTAAAAACGTTAGCAAAATGGTGATGTAAATGTCTTTTGTCTAAACTGCATTTACATTAATGTGAAGGACACTTGGGATTGCATTTTCATTTACATACCACGCGATAAGTGTAGCAAAACTCCATGTGAGGTTAAAAATGCATTCTGAGTTTACCATGTCCCCATCTGTCTATCATTGCGTCAGTGCGAGCAGGCACGTAGGCATCGCCTGGTACATAGAGATGGAAGAAACTAGGCTCATTTGAGATGCACCTTGCCTGAAATGTTGGCTCGAGTAGGCAGCTGCAGTGAGGGAAGGGGTCAAAAAAAACATTTGAATTCAGACACTTCCTGAATCTCGCTGCCTGCAAATGTCAGCAATGGAGGAGATCGCGTTCTTTATTGCAGAAGTGTATGCAATTGAAAAACCAACCAAGTTTTTACATGAAGATGGTCACAATGTGGTTGACTCAGAATGCATTTTCAAATTCACATGGAGTTTTGCTACACTCATAGTGCGGTATGTAAATTAAAATGCAATCCCAAGTGTCCTTCACGTTAATGTAAATACATTTTAGACAAAAGACATTTACATCACCATTTTGCTAAATTAACTACAGAAATGCATTGCCATATTGCATATTACATTGAACATTAACAAAAAAGGCTAAACAATATAGACATTTTTTTCAGCATTTTTTGCTCATATTTACCAAAGGTGCCAATATTAGTGGAGGGCACTGCAATTGAACGAAAGCCACAGTAGAAAGCCACCCGAAAATTATATCTGCATGCAGCAATTATGGGGTCAAGCCAAACAGGAGCACAAAGAGAATTATATGTGGACATCACTAAAGATGGACATTACTAAAGATGGACATCTCTTAAGTTGGATGCTAACACAGCCACCGACAACTTATGAGCCACTGACAACTTATGCTTAACACTAACATTCAGCCTCTTCTTCCTGTCCTTGGCCGTCCAACATCCTTCGTGAACAATGGACTAAATTCAGGGCTGCTGATGTAAAATAGGGCAAGACAAAAAACCCAGTCGACCAAAATCCCACTACCAGGGGGATGTCCACACAGCAAAAACGTCCTACTACACCACGAAGCACAGCTATTCAAAACCTCCAAATACCTCCTCTTTATCACCTTTGTGTTAATAAATTACCGTCTCTGACAGCTGCTGACTCCGTCCCTTCTGTCCCGTAACAGAAGACTGGACCAAAGAACAAAGACAACATGAGTCAGCCAGATCCCTTTCGTGAGCTGTTTGAGATGGCACTACGAGCCTACCATGAGCGCAGCTCCACCACAACCACCGCACCGAGCACCACCTCCATTACCGTCAACACTACTCCCTCTCCGGTGGTTGTCGCGAGTCCCATGGCCCAACCAGCGCCCTTCTCAGGTTCGGCGGAGGAATGCAGCGGGTTTCTTCTGCAATGCTCGCTCGCTATCGAGATGCAGCCTCACCTGTACACCACCGAACGTCTCAAAGTCAGCTACATTCTACAACATCTCACTGGTAAGGCGCTCCAATGGGCAGAGCCTCTTTGGGCTCAAGAACATCCAATTACGTTTTCATTGTCAAGCTTTATGACTCATTTCAGAGAAGTTTTTGGTAAACCAGTGTGGGATGCATCTGTCGGCGAGCAACTGTACCAGCTGAAGCAAGGAGATCTGTCTATCAATGAATACGCCATTCAGTTTCGTACCCTGGCTTCGAAAAGCGGCTGGAATTAGCGGCCTCTGATGACCGCCTATCGCCAAGGTCTGAATCCCCAGGTGAGGCTGCAGCTTGCTACGTATGATAATACCATGGAGCTTGACAGATTTATCTAGTTATCCATCAGAACCGCAACTCGAATCCAGTCTTGTGTGGATACTCAGTTTACCCCGCTCGCTACTATCCTCCGCCGATCTGAAACAGCCAGCACTCCAGAACCAGCCATCGAACCCATGCAAATTGACTCCTCTCGGCTGTCCTTCACAGAGCGTCACCGCAGTCTAGCGAATCGTCTATGTCTCTACTGTGGAGGTCCGGGGCACGTCATCTCGGCGTGCCCCGTCCGTCCGCCACGTCAAATGGTGAGTGCAGCTATCCCTAGTAATGAAAATATGAAACCCCTTACCACCATTGTATCTCTTACTGCTGTGTCTATCTCCATTCCAGTTTCCGCCCTCCTCGACTCCGGGTCGGCCGGTAACTTCATCTCTGGCGCTCTCTGCCGGCAACTCAAACTCAAAACCTCAGTCATACCCACCTCGTACCAGATCCGCTCCATAACAGGAGTCCCAGTTAGCCAGCGCCCGGTGAGTCGGAAGGCGGAGCCTGTCAAGATGACGGTGGGCGTTCTCCATACAGAGAGGATTTCCTTGCTGGTTCTGGAGGGTTCCACTGCTGACATCATTCTGGGGCGTCCCTGGTTGGAACAACACCAGCCCATCCTCTCCTGGGGTAATGGTGAAGTCCTGAAGTGGGGCGACAACTGCTTCCAGACCTGTCTCGCCTCCGGCCATGTCTTGTTCCGTGTGACGTCACTCCCCTCTCAGTATGCTCCACCTCCGTCGAAAGCCCGATGGAAAAGAGGTCAGTGGAGATACCAGACGACTACGCCCACTTCAGTGACGTATTCTGCCCCAGGAGAGCCTCAAGATTACCACCTCACCGGCCATGGGACTGCGCGATTGATCTGCTTCCGGCTAAGCCAGTGCCGAAGGGAAGGATTTACCCCTTATCCATCCCGGAAGAGAAGGCCATGGAGGAATACATCAAGGAGGCACTAGAACAAGGTTACACCCGTCCATCCACGTCCCCTGCTGCTTCGAGTTTCTTCTTTGTGGCAGACGGCGGACTGAGACCCTGCATCGATTACCGAGCCCTCAATAAAATCACGGTCAAGTTCAGATATCCTCTTCCCCTCATCCCGGCAGCATTAGAACAGCTTCGGGGTGCCACCATCTTCACCAAGCTGGACCTCCGCAGTGCCTACAACCTCATTCGAATCCGTGAGGGGGATGAATGGAAGACCGCCTTCGTCACTCCAACGGGACACTACAAATACCTGGTTATGCCGTATGGACTGGTCAACGCCCCCTCCGTTTTCCAAGATTTCATCCATGAGGTGCTCCGGGAGTTTCTCCACAAGTTTGTATTAGTATACATTGATGACATCTTGATCTACTCTCGGAGCCTGGCCGAACATCGCCAACACGTTGCAGAGGTCCTCGAACGCCTGAGGGATTACCAGCTCTTCCTCAAAGCTGAAAAGTGTTCGTTCCATCTTTCCTCAGTGCAGTTCCTTGGGTACAACATCGATAGTAGTGGCATCCAGATGGACGAGGGGAAGGTATCCGCCATTACCAACTGGCCTACTCCCACAACCATAAAAGAACTCCAACGCTTCCTAGGCTTTGCCAATTTCTACCGCCGATTCATCAAAAACTTCAGTTCCATTGTCCATCCTCTCACCAATCTCCTGAAGGGTGCTCCTAAACATCTCCCATGGACCCCAACTGCCACAGAGTCCTTCCAACGCTTGAAGAACGCCTTTGTTACCGCTCCTCTCCTGGCACATCCTGATCCCAACAAGCCGTTCATAGTGGAGGTGGACGCCTCTTCAACAGGAGTAGGAGCGGTTTTGTCTCAGCAGCAGGGGAATCCTAGTCGCCTCCACCCATGTGCCTTCTTTTCCCGAAAACTCTGCCCGGCGGAAGCCAACTACGACATCGGTAACAGAGAGCTTCTTGCCATCAAGCTGGCCCTGGAGGAGTGGAGGCATTGGTTAGAGGGAGCTCGCCACCCATTCCAAGTGTTTACTGATCACAAGAACCTAGAATACATACGCACTGCCAAACGCCTGAACCCTCCACAAGCTAGATGGGCTCTTTTTTTCACCCGATTCCATTTCTCCATTTCCTACCGTCCAGGCTCCAAGAACTCCAAAGCCGATGCCCTATCTCGCCTCTACTCAACCCCTGAATGCTGTGAGGAACCAGAGCCCATTCTCCCAGAACAGCTCATCGTCAACCCAATCGTCTGGTCTGAAGAAACACTCCCCTCTACCAATGTCTCAGCTCAAGCTCCGCCGGGCTGTCCACCTGAACTACAGTACTTACCTTGGCTCCAACGTACACCTATGATCCATGCGGCTCACACCTCACTCTGCACTGGCCACCCAGGGGCCAATGAGACTCTCTCGCTCCTGAAGGTACGCTTCTGGTGGCCCAATATGGCAGCGGATGTGAGACGATACATACGGGGATGCCGTGAGTGTGCCATGGCCAAAGTTCCATGTCATTTACCTGCTGGCAAACTTCACCCGCTGCCCGTTCCTAACCACCCCTGGTCACACCTAGGAGTAGACTTTATCACAGACTTACCCATCTCCAGAAACTGTACCTGTATCTTCATCGTAGTGGATCGGTTTTCCAAGTCATGCCGGTTGATTCCCCTGTGGGGTTTGACGACTGCTATGGAGACAGCGGAACTTCTCTTCAACCATGCATTCAGGTACTTTGGTTTACCCGAAGATATTGTCTCAGATCGAGGTCCTCAATTTATCTCTCGTGTGTGGAAGGCATTCTTTTCTCTCCTAGGTGTGACCATCAGTCTGTCATCTGGGTACCACCCTCAATCGAACGGGCAGACGGAGAGAAAGGTTCAAAAGATCAGCCGATACCTGCGTACCTTCTGCCATGATCATCAAGAGTCCTGGAGCCAGTACCTCGGCTGGGCCGAATACGCCCAAAACTCTCTGATGCAGCCTTCCACCGGCCTCACCTTTCCAGTCGCCCTTGGGTATCAGCCTCCCATGTCCCCTGGTCTGGAGAACCCTCGGACGTCCCAGCCGTTGATTACTGGTTCCGGCAGGCGAGAGAGTCTGGGACTCAGCCCACCACCATCTACAACGTGCATTGAGTTGGCGCCAGACTGACAGCCAACCGTCCAGCGGCCCGAGGCACCTGCATATCAACCCGGACAAAAGGTTTGGCTGTCAACCAGGGACATCTGTCTGCGTCTACCTTGCCGTAAGCTGAGTCCCCGCTTCATTGGCCCATTTACCATCGTGGAGCAGATCAACCCAGTGACCTACAGACTCCAGTTACCCCCAGAGTATCGCATACACCCCACTTTCCATGTATCACTCCTAAAACCTCACCATCCCTCTGTTCTTTCTTCCACAGAGCCTGGAGTGGAACCCCCTCTCCCTCTGGTGCTAGAGGAAGGAACGGTGTATGCGGTTAAGGAGATCCTGGACTCCCGACGCCGTGGTGGACAGCTGGAGTACTTGGTCGACTGGGAGGGCTACGGACCCGAAGAGAGGTCATGGGTCAGTCGTCACGACATCCTCGATCCCAGCCTGCTACAGACCTTCCATGCCAAACACCCCAACAAGCCGGCGCCAAGAGGTAGAGGACGACCACCACGACGTCGGGTTCCACGGCCCTCTGGAGCGGGCCGTGGGGAGGGGGGTACTGTCACGGACACGCCAGGGTCACAGCTCACCCAATCACAGCGCTCACCCTCTCCCGAATTCTAATCACCGCCACCTGATTCTCATCATCACCTCAGAATAAAAGACACTCACCCACCACTCACCGTCCAGTCTCAACTTTGATACACGGACTTACTTACCGGCATTCTCGGCTCCTGTGATCCCGATACTCCCTCGTTGTTTCTCCAGTGTTGTTGCTGTGATTCATCGTCCTACGATTCCTCGTCTCCTGAGTTCCTACGTTCTCCTGAGTTTTACAAGGACAGTATTACTTTCAGTTGTTTCCTTGCTAAAGAAGTGTTGAGTTTATTAATCCTTTGTGTTAATAAATTACCGTCTCTAACAGCTGCTGACTCCGTCCCTTCTGTCCCGTAACAATTACCACCATGCAAAATTTTGCACTGGCAGCCCATGGTGGTTTATTTATAGAAATGTTTATAGCAGGAAAATTTTGCCAAGTTGTCATGTCACTCATATAGTTACATTTTGTGCCCTATGATAAGTACTACTCCTCCATTTTTGTCATAGTCCAACCTAATTCATGTCTGACATTTGGAATTATATTGAAATTGAGTGACATGACAAGAACGTGACATAACACATTAATGAGCAAAAGCATAATGATATACAATAGATAAAAAGAGTCTACACACCACCTAATTGTGTCTTGTTTAATATAAAATGGTAGGTTTTTGTGATGTAAAATAAAACCAAGATGAATCATATCAACCTTTATTGTGTAATTGCAACCTATATATTAAAGTGGAAAAGGATATATATATATAATTTATAGGAAAAATAAAGAAATCTCATCACATCTCATGTGCTTAGCCCTTTTTAGGTCACACCCAGGGATGGACTGGGACCAAAAATCGGCCCTGGCATTTTGGCCCAGACTGGCCCACCACCACATAAGATCACAAATACCACCCGTCCTTGCGCTCCCCGCCCTGAATATGTATACCAACTCCTACTCTTTAAAACTACTAATGCCATGTAATGTGTAACTTCAGCATCTGCCTGAAGAGCTTGTTTTTTTTGTCACGCAGCTTTTCTGCACCACCTTTACGTTTCTTCTCCATGATCACACTGAAACTGCATCCAGGCAGAAATCCCATAGATGGTGCTGTTCAAAGATATGATTGGGCCAGTCCAGTGTCAATCAAGAAAACAACCAATGGGCTACTGAGCTACGTGTTTCATGGGCCGCGTCTGTCAGAAGGAAAAAAAACCTAGTGATATTTTTGACTAAAATGTTTTGGACCAGCAGCCCAGCCCAAAAAAGCACGTCGGCCCACCGGGAAAGTGCCCGGTATGCCAGATGGCCAGTCCGCCCGTGGTCACACCTCAGATTTTTGATGGGATTTAGATCCAGACTCTGGCTCAGCCATTCCAAAGCCTTGATCTTGTTTTGGTGAAGCCATTCCTTTGCTGATTTGGTGGTGTTCTTCGGGTCACTGTCATGCTGAAATGTGAAATTCCTCTTCGTCTTAAATGTTTTGGCAGAATCCTTAAGGTTTTGGGCCAAAATTAACTGGTATTTGGAACTTTTCATTATTCCCTTCACACCGATTAAAGCCCTAGTTCCTCCACCCTGATTAAAGTCCTAGTTCCAGTTTAAAAAGCAGCCCCTAAGTATGATGCTGTATTCTTCAGTTGATGGGCTGTGTTTTTTTGTGCTAAACATATCTTTTGGTATTATGGCCAATACGTTAAATTTTGGTCTTATCAGACCATAACACATTATTTTTTCCTGGTCTTCTCATCAATTTTAGGGGGATGTCCTCTTCCTGGTAATGTCACTGTTGTGCAATATTTTCTCCACTTGTTGATTATTAACTTTACAGTGTTCCATGGTATATTCGATATACCCTAATTCATTAGGAGCTTTGTAAGCTCTTTGTGGCTCGTGGCTTTTCCAGTTAGATTTTACCACAAAGATGTCAGAAAAATATATGAACAGCTGTACTTTTGGGGGGTTAATCAGACTTTATTGATGGCAGGCAGAGCTTGACATTAACACCCGCCAACCTGCCAAATGTGGGTAGATTCCCACTAGCCATTTGGCAGGTTGAATATAATTGTAGTTTTCCTAAAAGTAATCTTAAATAATAAACAATAAGCAATGTGACACTAGAAAACTACAACTCCCATGAACACTCCATGCACCATTTAAGCATTGCACGCATAAGCGCTACCTGTGCATTTAATCCCAAATTTACACTGCATGAGTAAGCAGTGCATTCGCAGCGCGTCAGCTTTGGATAAAAGCGTCAGCTAAATGTAAATGTAATGACTCAGCTTCTTTTTCATCATAACAGTGCAGTAAAGCATCTGCAAGCATCTGCTCACGCTGCTACGACTCTCTGTTCAATCTCCCGCTCCATAGTCCCCCTCACCCGTGAAAAAGACCCCAAGGTACTTGAACTCCTTTACTTGGAGGACCTATTCCCTACTCGGAGCAGGCAGTCCATCGGTTTCCTGCTAAGAACCATGGCCTCAGATTTAGAGGTGCTAATCCTCATCCCAGCCACTTCACACTTGGCTGCGAACTGTTCCAGTGGGTATTGAAGGCTGGTAAGACTGGTGAAAAAGCACATCCCTGACCTTTTCCACTCAGGTTCAATGCCCCCAACCTTCACAGGGATGTCAAAAGCTTCACCGAAGGTGGTAGTTGAAGATCTCACAGACAGGGGCTTCCCCTAGACGTTCCCAGTTCACCCGCACTACCCGTTTGGGCTTACCAAGTCTATCCATAGCCTTCCCCCACTCCCTGATCCAACTCACCACCAGATGATGATCAGTTAACAGCTCCGCCCCTCTTTTTACCCAAGTGTCCACAACATACGGCCTCAGTTTAGATGATACGATAAAAAAAATCGATCATTGATCTTCAGCCTAGTGCTCTGGTAGCAAGTACACTTATGAGCCTCCTTACGTTTGAACATGGTATTTGTTATAGACAATTAACGATTCACACAAGTCTAACAACAAACATCCACCAGGTACAAATCAGGGAGACCATTCCTTCCAATCACGTCTCTCCAAATATCTCTATCATTGCCTACATGTGCGTTGAAATCTCCTAACAGAACCACAGTGTCCCCTCCTGGCACCTCATACAAGACATCATTTAGGGTCTCCCAGAAGGCCGAATACTCCAAACTGCATGTTTGGTGCATATGGCAACAGTCAGTGTTCCCCCCCACAACTCCCCTCACATCTACTGGTGTAACATAGCGATGCTTAGCCGAAGGCTTGTGAGTATTCCCACACCTGCCCAGCACCGCACACCTTGGGCAACAAAGAAAAGAATAGAGTCCATCCCCTTTCCAGAAGCATGGTTCCGGAACAAAGACTGTGCGTAAAGGTAAGCCCCACCAGATCTAACTGGTCTTGGCCTGGCTCCAGACGGGAGCCCTGGGCTTTCTTTTTTCATGTTTTTTTAAACCATTCTTTGTCTGGTCCCTCACCTAAGATCACTTTGCCTTAGGAGACCCTACCAGGAGCAACCAGGCTCCAGACAACACAGCCCTCAGAGTCATAGAGACACACAACAGAGTGGACAACAAAATTGTGGCCAGTGAAAATGCTGAGTAACTTACTAGTAACTTACTAGAAAACCACTAGCCACTGTGGCAGGTGAGCAAAAAATGGAATGCCCTGATGGCAGGGTATATACTAACTGGTACTTGAGTTTGAATGTGATTGCTTGATTCTGAACACTGCCATGTTCAGATGGCTCAGTGTGTCGACATTAAACGCGAGGTTGGCCAGCCAGTCTTCAGTTTTATGTATTGAGGAATGTTGCTATCTCACCTTTTAGTTCCCAGACACGGTGAAACACATCAGTTCTTCTGAGTTAAGGCTTTCATCTTTACTTTGTCTTGTAACATTTTTAGCAGTCCAATGTTTTTACCAGTTAGGTTTGGCGATCCATCTGGGCAGGTTATTTTTTCAAGGCAATGTTTCACAAATGTATATTCCTGGGCTTTTAAGTTTGTGGCAAGTGGCAAGACACATAAACCCACTTCTAGCAACACTGCACTGACTACCTGTTAAGTATCGCATACATTTTAAAATATTGTTAATTACCTACAAAGCCCTAAACATGTTCTACAGATTGTGACTGTAACACATCATGTTTTTATTCTCCCTTAAGGAGTTTTTTTTTTAAATCCCTGATCACTGACTGTCATCTTTCAATACCTGTAAAGTTGCTTTGGTACAATGAACTTTATGAAAATGCGTTATACAAATAAAATTTAATTGAATATAATTTTTTTGTGTTTATATCATTTCTTTTCTCTTAGGGCATTCCAATCTTAGTTTTACACTCCCACTTTAAATGTGTTTTTAATTCATATACAGTATTTACTGTTTAGACTGTTTTAACAATATATATTGTGTACAACTGCTTTGAAAAAGTGCAAACTGTAAAAAGTGCCATAAAAATAACTTGTGCCTTGACTTATTCAGCGATAGTATGTGTCTGACATTCCTTTATCATAGTAAGTGGCAGTAATGCACCCGTTTAATCTCTTTGCTTTAAAGGTGACCTATTATGCCCCTTTTTACAACATGTAATAAAAGTCTTAGGGGTCCACAGAACGTGTTTGTGAAGTTCCAGCTAAAAACACACCACAGACTATTTATGTGTGTGTCTGATTGAGCTGCTGATCCCTGCCCCCTTCTGGAGAGAGAAAGGAGAGCATGTACTACTAATCCACTTCAGTGACTCAGATGTCAGGAGTACATAAAAACTTTTCTCTTTAGTCTTACATCCAACTAGAAACACAACCCCTTTTTTTATGAGACATTTTTCTCACTAGAGCTGCTCCGTAGTGTAACCGTGGTCGCCTATTTCAGCATAGCACAAAAGAAAAGACTTGAAGAGACAGATATCAAACTTGGATCTCTGGTGTGGTAATTATTATTATTATTATTAGTAGTAGTAGTAGTAGTAGTATTAATTATTATGGGTGCTTTGAGTAATTGCTAGAGAGTTTGTATGTGGTTGTTAAGGTATTGAGAGTGGTTACTAGGGTGTTGACTGTTTTGTTTATTTTAAACCAACGTGCTAGTCATGTCAACATATGTGCAACAACTCTTAATTACTTTCACAGATTATGGACAATATAACAATGTGTTTTAAAGCATATGTTTGTGTTGTAGAAATGTAAATTTGTAAAGTTTAATGTAAAGTTTAGCTGGATCTTTTTCTCTTTCCACAGATTCACAGATTCTTTTTCACTTCAAGATCTGCTGATTCTTTTTTTTGCAGTAAGTGCATTATTTAGGCTGGAAACCTCAGAGCCTTTGTTCCCGACTTTAAGGCACGTCTTGCAGTACCTATCAAAGTGAACATGCACTGAGAGGCAGGGGCTTCCAGCAGGTGAACTACTTTTTCATTTATCTGTCTTTAATACTCTGTATGTAAGATTGAAACTGTGATCATAAAGTAGAGTGTAGCTGTTAATCACAGAAGTGAGTGGAGCGCCGAAACCTGCCGAAGGTAATTGCTTAATCTGACTTTTTGAGACAGTTGGATGATAACATTGGGAAAAATATCATAAATTGCGTATTTTAACCGCATATATATCCATCTGGGCCTTTTATAATGGCAGTCTATGGGATTAGTTGCTAGGGTGTTCTAAATGGTTGATAGGGCGTGGCTTGAGCTCACCCCCTTTGTCTTTATGACACTGTGATGCAAAGATATCCATCTGGGACTTTATAATGGCAGTATATGGAATTGGTGGCCATTGTAAGTTTATGGAGCAAATAACGCTTCTGTGATTAACAGACGCAATGCTACCCCTAAAGCTATACACAACTGAATGATCACAGCTTTAATCATACATACAGTGTATCAAACGGTCTTAAGCATATTGTGTGTTTTTTTCTGTCACATACACTCAAGCAATCACATGACTACAACAAATAAAGGTTTTACCACTAAAGGGAGCATATACATAGCGATCCTCGGGCCTCTGTCGGCTCCGCACCTGCCTCCCAGTGCGCGTTCCCTGAGAAAGGTGCCATGCAAATGTGTATCAATGATACCAAAACCTTTTAAAATAAAATAAAAATTCTACTTGAAATAAAAATTTAACAATCAAAAAGCCGTAGCTAATTTAAGTGAAATGCAAAACCTTATTACAAATAACTGTCATATGTTTGCAACTTGGTCCAATTTCAATCATAATACAGAGACACCGAAAATGTAGTCTAGGTTTTACACTTTACACTGTAAAGCTGCTAAATTGCTATAGTAATTGAAAATTAAATTGAATTTGACTTCAATAAAGTGCTTTAATAAAATCCATTTTAGAAGAATCTCACCAACAGCTCCGAAAAAGTCATTCCCCAAGAATGGAAAGCCAGGTCGATTTGCTAAAACAATCATTCGAAAGCCTGGATGCATGGGGATAGCATTTGGTCTTTCTGCTGCCTCCAATGGATCTGTGGAAAAAGTGAACACAGTTTTAGGATTGTCAGTAAGTGTGTTTACATGCATTTACATGATTATGCTTAAAAAGCGAATAATGTGGCAATTCATGTAAACATGTAAAACGGTTTTCTTTTATCAGTGAAAGGTCATAAACGGCTTAAGCAAAATTTGATCAACTGACGTAGATTTTTGCAGATTACCCTGGTTTTGTGTTGCATGTAAACACTTTAACCAGATTTCTCACAGTTTTGTTCATGTGCACATGTCAGACTGTGTAATATGTAAATGTCACAGAAGACAGAAGAAACAGTAAAACCATGCAAAAAAGTCTTTGACTCGCGCAGATGATGTAGAAAGTGCAAAATTAAAAACTCTTGCTGTATTTGGACGTACTACAGGCATAAGAAGAGATGCAACAATATAACATCTGGCAGATGTATTGTCTGCATTTTGAATTACTGGGGGACTGCAGGTGTTACATTACTGAATGCGAGAAACCTGAAAAATCTTAAAATGCACTGTAAACATGGTTTTGATGCACAGCTGGTTTATTTATTTGCAAGTAACACACAAAAATAGGTTTATTTTATAAGCTGACTTTTGATAGATATCTACATATTTTGTTAGTGACAATTATCAGTGGCAATTTTGGTATATGAAATATGTTCAATCCTCCCAGCTTATTTTACCTGACACTATTCTCCTTCCATCTGCTAGGATCATCTCTCCGCTCTCCACCAATGTCTTTAGAATACAGGTTACATTTGTGGGAGCTTTGTCAGCTTCATCTATAACCAGGATATGTCCCATCTTCACAGCTTTTACCTTTAAAACCACACACAAACACAGGTGACTTTTAACATTTAATGCCATTAAATGGATGATATCCAACACTATTGTGGACATTTGGTTTTACATTAGCATTCTCCATCCTCTATACCTAGTATTTATCTTTACATTACACATAAATAACCTGTTTTGACAGTCTAATCTCTTTGCACGATAACATGACTTTCAGCAAAAAATACCACTATCAGGCAGCAGAATACTGAAAAGGTGCAGACATACTGTGTAAATGTCATTTATAAGCTTATGTTACTGACATCAATTACAATATATTTCAATATGAAAATCTACTATATTTGAAGCATACAGCATGTCTACAGCATGAACTTGTGGTGAATAACTGCATGACCTAATTAGATTGCTCACATAATAAAATCAGGAAACATCTGTCCATTCAGTGGTTTCCAGCTTGTAGACCAGTAATAAACAAAATTATTATTTTTATTTAGTTTAAATATGTTAAAATGTATGAATAAAGTGCCATATTTATATATCATAATTCAACCTGCAATTAACTATACAAAATACGCAATTCTGACTACATTCACAGTTTGGGCTAAATGATTTTAAACTGCCAATTTATTTAACTGTGTATAGACTATTTGTACAACAGATTTAAACATGATATGTAGTTATCCGCAAGGTCTATAAAAAGGACAAATACAGATGTTTCTTCATCTATAACATTTCATTACATTTCATTTAATTTAGGCATTTAGCTGACGCTTTTATCCAAAGCGACTTACAAATATTAGGAGACAATGAAGCGACACATCAAAAGCGGCAACAAGTTTACAATGTTTTGCAGTGCTAGATAGGTACCTGTAGAGGAAAGAAGAGGTTTTTTTTTATGATGTCAGGTGTTTGTGGAAGAGGTGTGTTTTTAGCTGTTTCTTAAAGGAGGTGAGGGATGTGGCATTAATGTCAGCATTAATGATTTGCGGGCAGCAACCGGTAGCCAATGGAGAGAGATAAAGAGAGGTGTGACGTGCTCTTTTGGGTTCCTGGAAAACAAGTCTTACTGCTGCGTTCTGTATCATCTGAAGTGGTTTGATTGCTCGCGCAGGAAGACCAGCCAGGAGAGCATTGCAATAGTCCAGTCTAGAGATTATCAGGGATTGAACTAGCAGTTGGGCGGCGTGCTCTGTGAGATATGGCCTGATCTTCCTGATGTTGTAAAGTGCATATCTATCCTTGAGATATGTTCAGTAAAGGACAGCTGGTCATTGAAGATTACACCAAGGTTTCTTACCGATTTAGACGGTGTAATGGTTGTGTTGCTAATTTGAATTGTGAGGTTGTGTTGCATTGCAGGTGAGGCCTGAAGTACCAGGAGCTCAGTCTTGGCAAGGTTTAGCTGAAGGTGGTGTTCAGTCATCCTAGATGAGATGTCTTTTAGGCAGGCTGCAATGCGTGATGCTATTGTGGGATCGTCTGGCTGGAAGGAGAAGAAAATCTGTGTGTCGTCTGCATAGCAGTGGTAATCAAAGCCATGTGATTGAATGATGGGTCCCAGGGATGTTGTGTAGAGAAGATGAGTGGTGCAAGAACAGATACCTGAGGAAAGCCAGTGCCCATGGGATGGGCTTTGGACAGCCCCCATTCCATGACACCCTGAAGGACCTGTCTGAGAGGTAAGATTTAAACCACCGGAGTGGGGTACCTGTGATCCTTAGCAATGAGACTTAGTCTATAAGACTTCATTAAGTCTATAAGACTTCATCAATGTCTTTAACAATGCCTAAAATGAAAATAAAAAAGACTATAAAATTAAATAAAGAAATTTAGCAGTCATTATTTAGCACAAGAACAAGAGAGCATGTTGCATACTTGGAAGTCTTGCGAATCAAGCAAACACACCATGTTGGCACAAAACATATTAAAATATGCTTTCAAGGCCTTTTGGTTTTTTGAGAACAAACTTAAAGAGTACAACAGCTGGAAAATGACAACGGTAAAGCCAGGAATTACCCTCATGTGTAATTGTTTTTAATTATACACACAAAACCCTTCTTGGCTATGTAAACTGCACTTAGGTTTACAAAGACAAGTTTCGCTGCACTTGGACATTGTTGCTCTTTTGTTGTTTAAATTGATTCTATTGTTTACCTCGGTTGTGGCAGTTACAATGCCGTCTCAGTTACAGTTTGCTGCATACAGTATATCAGTGTTGTCTTGGCTCATTAATATGAATGACATTACATAATTTTCTTGTTTTTGCAGTTTACGCTCTCCTATTAACCTTAATTATGTGTTTAGCTTATTAATATTAAAAATTTTGTGTCACTTTCGCATCACTGATTTGCTGAAAGGTCTGCAACTATTTCACGTTGTCTCTAGTGCTTGCACCCAGGACACGCTTTACATATGGGGCTGGGGAGAAGTCCATCTCTTCTCACTTCATACACAGGGGTGTGAAGTGGAAGATAAAAAATGGTTTTCCTCGAGGGGGGGATGACCTATCAATTTCAATTTTAATTCTTGCAAATTTAGCCTGCCACATTTATTATTATTATTATTATTATTATTATTATTATTATTATTATTATTATTTATTATCATTATTATTATTATTAGGCTATTATTGTTATTATAATTATTATTGTTATTAATAGTAGTAATAGTAGCAGTAGTATTAAGTCTTTTGCTAATTTATTATGGGTGCTTTATGACATATACATAAACAAAAAAGTGTCCGACTAGAATAAAAGGTCGGTTTAAAAATACAGCCGTCCAAATATCAACTTACATCTCAGCTTTGTAATTGTAAAAATGATTTTCAAATTAACGGGACTCTAATGCGCACTTGAGAAACCTAAAGAATCTAAAAACTTTGGGCCGCTAAAGGCACAATTTAAGTCTCACTAACTCAAACTGAAGAGTGATATCTCTACATCTCTCTGACTGTTATGAAATAATTTTAAGATGGTGCTATGTAATTTTATTACATTTTTAGAGGACACTTTAAATGCTTAGTGTTTAAACTCTCATATTGTAAGTGACTATTCAGTCTGTTAAAATACTTCTCACTTTTTTAAAACGTAATAACCTTTTATTTAACATTTTATTTAATAAATTATGTTACTTTGCTGATGTTTAATAATTTATACACTCATAACGTAAGGTATTTCATACGCTTAATTCTCTGTTGTGCTTTGTCTATCTTTAAAATAAAAAAAATAACGTGCCAACGCAGTGGACTGTTAAAAAGCTGTGAAGCTGTGTGAAAAGACACACATTCTTACTCACCACATCTGTAGGAAGAGTACCGACAGTACTACATGGTTTCCATTTATAAACACTTTCTCTAATTGTCGACTGATGGGTGCCTAAACACGTTGAGATTGTATGCCTTATCTGCCTTTCCAGCCTTATAGAAATAAACTATGCTTGATCTTATGTCTTCAGAGAGATCCTTTTTTGTGAGACATGGTTTACATCAGATGATGCTTCTAACACTGCGCCCCAAATGCGATGCCGCAATACACAATAAAAGGTATATTTTCCATTTTAATCAGAATTTTTGTCAAGTCAAAGTCTTTTATTGTCAATTCTGCAATATGTACAGGACATACAAATGATTGAAATTGCGTTTCCTCAGACACATGTGTGAGACACCAACATACAAGTATTAAAAGTATAAAATATAAAAAATAAGAAAAAGTTAAATAGAATAAAAAGAAATAAAAAAATACAGTGACATTTAAGCCACATTAGAGTACAGAATATTTACATTGTAGTGAAAGTGAAAGAGAGATCAGCAGTTGTATTAGTGGTGCTATGTACAGTTTTGGTGCAAACAGGGAGAGCAGCAGTAGTTAAAGTGACAGGTGCATTGCATTATGTGTTTATTGTGTGCATTGTGCGTGTGTGTGTGGTGAATTACAGTTCAGTGCATCTGGTGACAGAGGGTACACTGTAGACAGGGTACAGAGAGTTCAGCTTCCTGATAGCCTGGTGGCTGAAGCTGTTCTTCAGTCTGGTGGATCAGGCCTGCAAGCTTCTAAGCCTCCTGCCTGATTGCAGAAGACTAAAGAAGCCTTGCAGGGGGTGGGTGGGGTCACCTGCTATACAGAGTGCTTACCGGGATAACTGGGTGCTGTATATGTCTGTGAGGGTAGCGTGGCACCAATGAATTTTCCTGCTGCATTCACAATGCGCTGCAGGGCCTCTTGGTTTTGAGCAGTGCTGTTTCCAAACCATACAGTGATGCCGCTGGTCAGGATACTCTCAATGGTGCCGTTAGAATGAGTACACGATATGTGTTGGTGCTCTGGCTCTTTTCAATTTACGGAGGAAACAGAGCTTCTTGTGCTTTCTTTGCCAGTGATACAGTGTTGGTGGTCCAGGAGAAGTCCTCGGTTATGTGCACACCCGGAAACTTTGTGCTGCTCACTGGGTGTGTCTCCGAAAGTCCACAACAATTTCTTTGTCTTCTCTACGTTTAGAGAGAGGTTGTTGTCACTGCAACACATGGCCAAGTTGGTTCACCTCGTTTCTGTAGTTTGTCTCACCATTGTTGCTGATGAGACCCACACCCAGAATGTGTATATTAAGTTTTAGCTTTAAATTCCCCATAGATAACTTTTTATAGCTTGTTAAAGTTGCTGCTTTTAGTGCATGAAAAGAAACGCGCTGTTTCTGTGTGTGCCCTTTAAAATGCAAACTAGCTCCTATGCTTTTTGTAACACAACAAAGCAGGAGAGATACTAGAAGAAGCGATCTTTAGTATTGTACTGTGCATAATAAACGTGTGTTTATGAATCACACAGACAGGGAGCACAGCGTGATTAAAATAACTGATTAAAATAACATATCTGGTCTCATGGTGCCTTTGTATGCTGTCACAAACTTTATAAACTCAGACTAGTGATTATGAGCATGACACATTCGCGTGGTCTACATCAAAGGGCTTTCATGTGCAATATTTAACTACCACATTCCTATTTATAATCATTCTGGTAACACGTGAAGGCAGCAATGTAAACGGGCAGAGACAGTGGCAACTTTAGCAACATTATCCTTCCAGCGTGGCCCTGAACGTCACAAATAGGCAGGTTTTTCCACCTTGTTTCGCAACAAAGTGCGGAAATTTTAAACATCATATTTAGACAGACTGGTTTTGATTTTAGGGGATTACAAAGAAATGATTGGGTCGATTTT
Organism: Beaufortia kweichowensis; assembly: GCA_019155185.1. Lineage (NCBI taxonomy): Eukaryota > Metazoa > Chordata > Actinopteri > Cypriniformes > Gastromyzontidae > Beaufortia > Beaufortia kweichowensis. Next base: position 13,461,459 of record CM032799.1, read on the forward strand.
TATCATTAAAGACTCGTTGTTTTCACACACTGCGGCCACACAACTGTGTTCAAACACCTTATAAAAGTGAGTTTTGCATAATAGGTCACCTTTAACATCAAGTTAAAACCCAAAGAATTTTGCATTCTGCAAGCACCACTAATAATTCTTATAATTAACATATTTCTTGAATTCTAATAACATTTATTTAGTTATTATTTTCAATATTAATGGGTGATATTTGTGTCATTTATATTATTTATTTAATATAAAATTCTTCTGTGGTTATCTAAGCTGTTAATAACATGGTTTTTGTTTTTTAGGGACAGTTGTAGCCTAGTGGTTAGAAAGTTGGCCTTGCAATGAGATGGTTACCAGTTCGAATCCAGTTCCAGCAGGTAACAACTGAGGTGCCCTTGAGCAAGACATCTCACCACTAATCACTCCCAGTGTACCACTGGTAACTTGTAAGTCGCTTTGGATAAAAGCATCTGCTAAATGAATAAATGTAAATGTAATGTAAAATATTTTCATGATATTGTTACCAATAATAAAGGATAACTTTAATCTTGTTTTATACTTCACTATTTTATTTCATTTCTTATACGCATCAGATATTTGGTCATTGCCATAACACCAGTGACAATTACACCAGTGACAAATTCCCATGGAATTTTATTAAAATGCATCAAACTAGGATGATGAGGCACACTAAAATCTATACATTATACCCATACTTTTTCCAATAATAATCAGTCATACTACCAGGAACCAAGCAACACCAATGACACACTGTAAAGAACCACACTGAAAAGTGACATTTTAAAGAAAATTTCTAACTTTTACTAAGTGAAGAGACACTTATCAGGTGTGTGCATTAGTAGATCCTCTTCCTTGTTGACTTTAGATGGGCTTTCTCACATATTTTTATTCTTTTAAAAAAATAGTTTGTCACCAAATAACACCAATGACAAAAAAAATCAATCAAGGGCAGATATTCTTTTAAAATGATTTATATTAATTAATTATTATTTTGGTTACATATTTATTAAGCCCTGTGCTTGTGTTTATTTGCTCAAGTTAGTTAAAAAAAGAAAAGGAAATGTTTATACACAATACAAAGGTAGACTCCATGTTAGCTATTGCCTTTAACAGTGTATAATGCCAGAGAGTTTGACTGTAGAGAATTAGTGGGTTTAGTTTTTTTTAAATTCTGAAATTCTCTGTGTATGTGACCATTGCCTGTTTGACCACGATTTAGGATTCTGATTTTCACTTGTCTTTACCATATGACTTTGCAAATATTCTTGTAAATACACTTTTGCCAAATTAAGGAAGGTAGGGGGTTAGACATTGATTTATTTGGATGTATATATATATATGATACATATATTTAATTTGTTTTATGTTCAGACTCTTCTCTCTCTTTCTGTTACGACTAATCCCCTAGGGGTCGTAACATATTCCATATATTCCATTGCCTATTCCACAATTTACATACTGCACACAGGCTCACCTAACTTGCTATCAGTGGATTTCTTTGATTGATTACAATAATCATATTTCAATAACCCCTCTCAACTTACTGATCTCTCACTTTTCGGCTACTTTTACATTGAAACCTTGCTTTTCCCCTTTTCTTCACTTCTTATCCTAATAATCCAAATATCCTAATAATTCCACTCAAATATGGCAATTGTTTAAAGGAGTGAAATACAACAGGCAAGATACAGTATATTTTATATTAAAATAACAGAAATTATTCTGATTTAACTATCAGTGCCTTTAAAAAGTAACTGATGTATTATTCAATAGATTCTGAAACAGATCCATAATGTGAAATGAATACTGACCAACGGGGAGTCTTCATGTATGATCATTCCATCTCGGACAGAGGGCTGCAAAGTTAAAGTCTGCACTGTAGTATCTCTGTTGGAGGATGAGATTAAAACTTTCAGAACATTTATTATCAGGACACCACATGTATGTTTACTGTTAATTCACAGCAAGGACTTAGCACAGAATATATGCATTTGTTCTAACAGGTCTTTGATAGATTTGAAATAATTTAATCAAAATAAGCTTAATGTACAAAGTACTACCTAATTCTTTTGCAGGTTTGACATATGACACATTTTTCTGTAGACTCTGTGAAGAAACCCCAAGCGATTATTTTGGTCTTACTTAAGATTTCTGTAACAGCTAATGAGGCCATTATACAAGTGTGTGTGACTAGTTTAATTTAGAACAAGAAAAAAAACTTTAAGCTAATAGCAACTTATATCCCCCCACAGAAGAGTCCCACGCCAAATAGAGATAATCAAGAAACCGATTAAATTGATGCAATTCAAATTCAAACTTGCATTAACCATCTTGAAACGAATTAAATTTCAGAATTTAGTAAGCCACAACTCTTATCATTGTGTTTTAACGTATCAACTTCATAAATTTATGTTTGGGACTCACAAACTGAAAAGTAACTAAAATCTTAGTCTGTAACTAATGGCCCCCTTAAGACAAGGCATATCATAGATGTAATTTGCAGGTGGGACATGTTTCCTCCACCTTTTGTATCCCACCACGATTGTATCCCCTAGGCATATTCTAGCAGTTGTTATTATCAGTGTTATATGGTTGTCACTGTCACTGACAACGGGCGCTTCAGTGATGGCCATTTGTTCTAGAAGTGACAGCCAATTCTGTGAGAAGCGATGATTGACAGGTCGATGGCAGATGTGAACGTTTTTAGTTTTATTTCATCCTTTCCTAAAAGACCGTCATTGTTTAACCATGTCTCTTTATTATTGTATTGCTGTCTATATAAAAGTAATGATTAACCACAAAAGCATTCATTTTTAATGGGAAAATATAAAGATCCTTAAATTTATTTATCCCAGCCAAACTGTCCATGTGGGCCCCATATGGGTTTTATCTAGGTTATATGGGCATCAACTAGCCATGGAATGGGAGTGGGCATTTTGATGGGCTAAATCTGGGCCGCAGCTTATTAAAGGTTGTGGGCCCCAGGTAGACTGTCCATTATTGTTTTTTTTTTTTGCATCCCATATGGGCCACATTTGGGCTAATTTTAACTATATTTACAATATTTTTATTGCAGCTGATTTAATGTAACCTTCCATAATTGTAGAAATAAAAACATTTTCAATCAACTTATTATTGATTTCTTTTAATTGATAAACAATTTCATGTTTTATATGATTATAATCTCTTCAACAGGTTTAATATAAGAACCATTTATTTTCATTTAATTTATATGTGTTGTCCGTTCCAAAAGTGTTTTACTTTTTTAAAGTTAGGTTGCAGTTTAACCAGTCGAGACAAATTACCACAGCTAAATAACTATGAAAAGAATGGAAATTATAAATTTGGAAGTTAGCTACTAAACACCCTACAATAAAATGAGGAAATAAACAGCTTCTCCTTCTATTTTCTCTCTAATCCTTCATGATAACACCTGATGCAGTATTTGAGGAAGGGAGAGAGAGACGACACTGATGTAAACGAAAAAAACAAACAAACAGAAAAAACGGGCAGAGTAAAATAAATAAAAGAAATACAATGTCTTGTGTTTTGTATGTGTGAAAGGGTGGACTTTACAAGCTTGTGCTGTTGTTTGATTTCTCTGACAGTTGATAGTCCATGTCTGTGTTTTGTTTTCGCATTAGTTGAGCAAATATGCACTACTGACCTGAGGCAAGAGATTATCTCTCAAGTTTTATTCTAACTTTATAGTTCAAGTATTGCAAATCTGCAACAGTATATAGTATTTGGATGTATTGATTATTTTACTGATTTTGACATTAGACATGGACACAGCCTAGGATTTGCTGTAATCTTTGTAAACAATTTAAAATATAGTACATATGCTGAAAATACCCATTTCACACTTGTTGTTTAATACTTTTAAAGGAGACGTCATATTTTAGAGTTCCCAGACTCAGTCCCCGCTCATATGGTCACCCCTCCAAATATTTTCCCATGTCATCTCAAGAGATCCCTACCCTGTATTCCCTTAGTTCAGTGACTACTAGCAAGCTTAGTTCTTCACCTGTGGGAGTGTCTAGTCAGCCCTCAAGTGACACCAGTGTGTATTTGTCCAGCGCTCCAAGTCAGTCAAATACAATGTTTGCACCTTCTAGTTATGTCCCAGTGCAGACAGGAAGTAGCTATGGGGATCTCTCTGTTCCCAAGCCTCAGGGTACCTTTGCCCAGTTTGCTCCTGCTACAAAGTATGTAAAGGTGGCAGTAGCTTCACCCCAAGATGTTTCCACCCAATCTGGGAGCAATCAGGGTTTATATAGACCAGTTGCACAAGTTGTTGCGTCACCCCAAATGGGACCTTCCAGTCAGTTTGCATCCCCCCCAGGGAGGAAGTAGTACTGATAGTGGTACCCTTGCCCAATCTCAAGTCGGCTCTAGTAAACGTGTTTCTGGAGACTCTAAATCCATCTCATCTCAAACTTTTTCAAGCCAGCCCATCAATATTGCAGGTCCTCAGGGTGTTTCTAGCACTACTACAGGCTCTAGTAGTTTCAGTGGCCCTATCCAGTCACAAGGTACCTTTAGCCAGTTTGCTCCTGGATCTCCTTCCAAGTTTAGTTCCTCACAGCTAGTTTCTAGTCAGTCCACAAATGATCCCGGTTTATTTAGCCAGTACTCTCCAGCTTCACTGATGGGGCCTCAAATGGGCACATTGGCTCAATTTATGTCCTCTCAGGGAGAAGGTAGTGTTTGCAGTGGTTATTTGCCCCAGTCTCAGTTTGGTTCTAGTAAACTTTCATCTGGGTCTTTCAAACCCATCTCACCTCAGGCTGTATGCACACAGCAGACTAGTGTTGCAAGCTCGCAGGGCAGTTCTGGCACTACTTTAGCAGGCTTTAGTCGCTTTGCCTCTCAGGCCAAGAGTAGCCTTACAGTGGGTCTTCACAACAATTTAGTGCTTCCAGTCAGCCTGCCAGCGGGTCTCGTATACATGCAAAGCTTTTGTCTTCGGCTGGAAGACTCTCCAGCCAGAGCGCTAGCAGTCAGGCTTTCCAAAGCCAGAATGCAGCAACTCTGGGCAGTTCTAGACCACCAGTGACAGGAAATGGAAGTTTTGGTGATTTGTCCCTACAGTCTCAAAGTATCTCAAGTCAGTATACTCCTGCATATTCTACTCTTGTTTCCTTGCCTGCAGCTGTTTCTAGCCAGCCCACTGGCAGTAAGGCTTCCCAGAACTTGTATGCTTCTGACTCCCAAGGGGGTTTTAGTCAGTTAACAATTTCTTATACCTCTGGCCTAGCACCGGGTGCAAGTAGCCTTCCTAGCAATTCATATAGGCAGTCTCAACGCAGCCCCAGTCAACTTAACTTTGGTTCTTCTCGGTTAAGCGCAGTGGCTTCATCCCAGATTAGTCGTTATAGTCAAGCTGCTGAAACTCTGTCCCAGGGCCAAACTCCTCAAAAATAGCATCCATCTGTCTCTAGTTTGTGTCTAAGTAGTCATACCTCTAGTGCAGCTGTGTCACAGAGCAGGTTTTCCCCTCAAAGTGCCCCAGCTCCTAGTAATCTCTCCACTGTAGACCGTCCAAGCCTGTTTGCTCCTGGGAAGTCATGTCCAAAGTCATCTGTCTCTAGTTTGCCCCTAGGTAGTCAGTCCTCCGGGCCCCCTGTTCCCGTCTCCTCTGGGCACCCTGTTCCCGTCTCCTCCGAGTCCCCTGTGCCCGGCGCCTCCGAGTCCCCTGTGCCCGGCGCCTCCGAGTCCCCAGTTCCTGGCGCCTCTGAGTCCCCAGTTCCCGGCGCCTCTGAGTCCCCAGTTCCCAGCGCCTCTGAGTCCCCAGTGCGGCCGCAGCCTGCCCCAGCGCCGCCAGAACCCGAGCCGCCACAGCCAGCCCCGGCGCAGCCGGACCCGATCCTCCAGAGCCCGAGCCTCCAGAGCGCGAGCCTCCAGAGCCAGAGCGCGAGCCTCCAGAGCGAGAGCCCGAGCCTCCAGAGCCAGAGCGCGAGCCTCCAGAGCCAGAGCGAAAGCCTCCTGATCCCGAGCCTCCAGAGCCTGGCCCCGGGCCTCCTGACCCCGAGCATCCTGACCCCCGAGCCTCTTGACCCCGAGCACCCACCCAGCCTCCCTCTCCCCCCTCCGTGGGTCTTGTGGCGCGAGGACGCGCCTTCCGGGGGGAGGGGGGTACTGTCACGGTTTCATTCAGCACCTCCCTCTGGACTCAATTTCCCACAATTCATTTCACCCCGCTCACCTGTTCACTATCAGTAATCTTGTTATCACCTGCACCTGCCTCACATCGTTATGGACCTTATTTAATGTGTTGGTTTTCTGTTCTCCTTTGTCTGGTGTTGTTGCTATTTTTAATCGTGTGTTGTTATTTTGTGTACGTGTGGTACACAAAATTACGAGTTCTCTGTCAGTCAGCCCTGCATATACTGCCTGCTTGCATTTTTCCCCTCTAAAGTGAGGTCTGTACCAGTTTTTGTATTTCCACTGATGAAGTTCAGTAAACGATCCTGTTTTTGTATTTCCACTGATGAAGTTCAGTAAAAGACTTGAATTTGAAATTCTCGTGTTCTGGCTCGTCTGACACACGCTAACACCTACTGTACTGTGAGATCAGATGTTTACTTTTCTGATAATAAAGATGTCCATGTGTTCTTTCCATGTTATGTTGTTTAGAAAGCTTGCATTATTCAACTATTATTCAACAAGGAAGAAAAGCTTTAGGCACATTAAATCACATGGTCTCAGTGGATATTGGTCAATCTTAGCCATGTAACCAGGTTCTAATTTACCCTAATTTCAGGTTCTAATTTTGAAGTCCTTTAAGACTGCTTTATTTGAGGATAACTTATATTTGAGGGATTTTTTACCTGTGAAGCTGAATATATTCCCTCGGTCTGTTCAGTAGATGTAGAAATCGATCAACAATCTTGTTTTTCCCAACACCCTGTAAACAAAGTAAAAACATGTTGAAAAATTAGTTCAACATGATGAAATTCTTTGCATTGTTTGCTCATGCTTATAATGTTCCAAATCCATATTATTTTCTTTCACTAAGAAATTATCCATACGACTTGTATGCCATATTTAATGCCCTTTGTGACCATTCAATAAAATCTCCTCTGCCACTGCTCTCAAATCTCATTCTAGGTTATGGACAACTATAAATGTTGCTTTTTTGCAGTAAAATAAGCAATTTATGATCTTTTTCCATAATGTTATTAACCCACTGTCTCAAAAATGGTTTGAATGCCTTCCTTCAGCAGTCTTCAGGACCTCACCCACTTCTGCGATTAACAGCTACACTGTTAATCTGCATGCATGCATTTGTAATAAATTATTATAAAGGCATAATACCCTATAAAAAAACCTTATAATATGTGGTATCATCTTATAAATAATCATAACATTAGTTACAATGCACTATAATACTTACCTATCAGTGGTTATAACTTTTAAATTAATTTTTAGGAGTATAATATTTTTCAACAAATGTTGAACTCCACATAGTTACCATACCGTAGTTACCGTAGTTGGATATGTATATTAAAAGATCAATCTTAAAACTTAAATCTAGAAAATGTAACTTATAAATAATGGTGCTAAATATGTCACTTCCAGACGGTCGCAACAAACATTTGCCCTTCATCATGGCTACTATTTACAGACCACTGGGTCATCATGCACACTTCCTGTCAGAATTAGTAGTCACTGTAGATAGAGCCTTAATAGTTGGTGACTTTAACATACACGTTGATAACCCAAAAGATGCACTACGTATAGCTTTTATGGATATCCTGGACTCGCATGGTGTTAGCTTAAAAGTGTCAGGTCCCACACATAAATATAAGCACACTTTAGACCTAATTCTATCATTTGGACTTAATATAAATAACATAGAAATATTACCTCAGAGTGATGCTATCTCAGATCACTGCCTCACAACATAAACTGTACTTTTAGATAAGCCCCCTCATCCTACACACTGGTTTAGATCAAGCAGAACAATCATCTCTACTACTAAAGATAGTTTTATTAGCAATCTTCCGAATCTGTCTCAAACCCATAATGTAATAAACAACAATGCAGATCTTGATGCCATAACAGAAACATTAAACAAAGCCTTTTCTGGTACTTTAGAAACTGTCACACCAATTAGATTAAAGAGAATTAAAGAAAGAACGCCAGCACTATGGTATAATAACCACACCTCAGCCCTAAAAAAGGCTGCTAGAAAAATGGAACGTAGATGGAGGATTACGAACTTAGAAGTATGGCGTGATGCATGGAAAGAGAGCACTAACAAGTACAAACAGGCTCTAAAAACCGCTAAATCTTCATATCTCAGCAAGTTGATCACAGAAAATCAAAATAACCCGCGAATTTTCTTTTTAATACAGTCGCAAAACTAACTAAAAACAAATCATTAACAGAAAAAGATGCTACACTACAGCACGATAGTAATGATTTTATGAAATTCTTTGCAAATAAAATCGAGCAGATTAGAGAAAATATTGCATCTACACAGCTAGCCACCTCTATATCTGAGAGTATCCCGTTCCGCATCATGCCATTAGTACAACTGGAATCATTTAATGCTATTACAATGGATGAGCTCACAAAAATAATAAATTCATCAAAATCATCATCCTGTATATTAGATCCCGTCCCCACAAAATTACTAAAAGAAGTTCTTCCTGCAGTATCGGAACCAGTGCTCACTATTATTAACTCATCATCAGAATTAGGCTATGTTCCAGCAGCCTTCAAAATGGCAGTTATTAGGCCTCTTATAAAAAAGCCTAATCTCGACCAGGGAGAACTAACTAACTTTAGACCCATTTCTAATCTCCCCTTTTATCAAAAATACTGGAAAAGGTTGTGTCTAACCAACTACAGACATTCCTAGCAAAAAATAGCATTTATGAAAAATTTCAATCAGGATTTAGGCCCCACCACAGCACAGAAACAGCCATGCTCAGAGTGACAAATGACCTCCTTTTAGCATCGGATCACGGTGAAACCTCTCTTCTCATATTACTCAACCTCAGTGCAGCTTTTGATACAATAGATCATACAATTCTACTCGATAGACTAGAAAACCTTGTTGGCATTAGTGGTCAAGCTTTAGCCTGGTTCAAGTCTTATTTAACCGATCGCTACCACTTTGTGTTAACGAGGAAAAATCCTATTACTCTCAGGTAAAATACGGTGTGCCACAGGGATCAGTTCTTGGTCCTATTGTCTTCGCATTATATATGCTTCCCCTCAGAGATATTATTAAGAAACATGACATCAACTTCCACTGTTACGCTGACGATACCCAGCTTTATATTTCCGCAGAACCTGACAAAACCCATTGTTTTTCTAGGCTAATAGACTGTATCAACGAAATTAGAAAATGGATGGCAAACAACTTCCTTCTACTTAACCCCAATAAGACAGAGGTTTTGATGAATAGCTCCAAACACGACACGATAGTCCACAACATCTCCATTGAAGGTTGCACCATTGTCCCATCTTCCGCAGTCAGGAACCTAGGTGTGATTCTAGATAAGAACCTGTCTTTCGATGGTCACATTTCCAGTGTGTGTCGTACCGCTTTTTTCCACCTTAGAAACATTTCAAAGATGCGCCACATACTGTGTGTCTCGGATGTAGAGAAGCTAATCCACGCATTTATGACCTCAAGAATTGACTACTGTAATTCATTACTGGGGGGGTGTCATGCAAAGCAAATAAATAAGCGTCAGCTGGTTAAAAATGCAGCTGCTAGAGTGCTTACTAGATCAAAAAAGTATGACCACATAAGTCCACTTCTAGCAATACTGCACTGGCTACCTGTTAAGTATCGAATACATTTCAAAATATTGTTAATTACATACAAAGCAAATTAAATGCATACTAAACGGCCTAGCACCTTTATACCTCTATGAACTACTATCAGCATACAATCCATCACGGGCATTGCATTCACAAAATGGCAGTTTGTTAATAGTTCCAAGGATATCAAAAAAATCTAAAGGTGGAAGATCCTTCTCATACTTAGCACCAAAACTATGGAATGACCTTCCCAGCAATGTTCAGGACTCAGACACACTCAAGCAGTTTAAAACTAAACTAAAGACTTATCTCTTTAGCCATGCATTCACCTAATTACAAATCATAACTCTCTAAGGCCGCAATAGTTTTTAACACATACATATTACAAATTGCATACACTACATATGAACGGCCGCTACGCTAATGCTAGTCTGTTTTGTCCCCTCCTCTCTCCTTTTTTTCCCTCTCTCTCTCTATCCCCCTCTCCCTTTTCCGAGGGATCCTGAGGAATGAGTTCCAGCTGGCACAACACTGCTCATAACAGTCCTGCCCCACATGATGCCCATCCTGGTGATGCTAAATGGATGCCTGCCCAAGACAACTTCCTTGCACCCATGGCCCTGTTAATTAAAATCAATTCTACCACCTTATATATAATTCATTTTTATTCACTCTCTTAAGCAAGTAAATGTTTGTGTCTTGTAACTGCATAGCGAGTTATAGATGCGATCAATGGCAATTTGTGTCCTTTATTACGGATTGCACATGCTACGGATTGCAACTATAGCACGTCATGTCAGGGTTTTTTTCTCTCTTAAAGAGTTTTTTTGAATCCCTGACCACTGACTGTTATCTTTCCATACATATAAAGCTGCTTTGGTACAATGACCTTTGTAAGAAAGTGTTATACAAATAAAAATGAATTGAATTGAATTAAAAAGATAAGATCCACTTTTGTATCCGAGGCCATTCTTTTTTACATTTAGAAACCCATACTGTATACAGTATGGAACATAGAAGGCCTAGTAACTGTGAAAATATATTGTAGGTTTTGTGGCTTCAAATCTGCCCACTTAAGAGAAGTCTGACTGGACCATTTTTGTGTACATATCTTTATTGAGTTTTACAAAGTTAAATATCACTTTGTAAAACAATCAAAGTTATCAAAGTTAAATAAATAAATAAATAAAATATCACATTCCATAACTTCACACATCTAAAGCTTCTTCGATATCTCCATTTTTAACAAAGTCCAAGAACACCTCCCAGATATCAAAAAATTCAGAGGGTTTCTTTCTTATTATGTACATAAGCTTTTCAAGAGCCAAACATGTTATTAAGTTTTTCAGCCATAGTCCAATGGAAGTGCAATTGGAATTTCTCCAGCACAGGGCAATAAGAATGTCTTGCTTGTAATAGACATAAATCCACCAACTTTCGTTCTTTAGTGGGCAAAGAGCTATTGACATCATACATACTCAATACACACAATACAGGACATAGAGGAATTGGAGAGAAAGTAAATTGAGAAACATTGCGTCACCTCTACCCAAAACTTCTGCACCTCCTCACATTCCCACACACAATGGAAAAATGTACCTTGAAACTCATTACATTTAAAACAAAAATCAGGGATATTAGGGTCACCGCGTCATTATTCATACGCATTCATTCAGCCAATGGCCGAGCCTTAATTGAGCGCTTTTGGGCTTTGATGCTTAATCGCATAAGTTGAAAAAATCTGAACTTCGCCGAATTCCGTGCCCGCGTTAACCAATCAGGAACTTGCTCTAGTAGTCACGTGATTACGAGCGGAGGCAGAAATCAAAAACAAAAGAGGAGGACAAACTGATCGTGGCTGTCTGTGGATACCCGGAGTTGTACGACACTTCGTCATATTTCTACAGAGACAGGAATAAAAAGGATCTTGCTTGGAGAAAAGTGAGTGAGGAGGTCGGGCAATCTGGTAAGTTGTAATCAACGCTCTTTACTCAATTTGAGCTATATATACATATTGAGACTACTAACTCTCTAAAGCCGGTATTTTAGCTTAGCTACTCTACCACTGAAATTTGACAAGCTGAATTTATTCAGAGGAAGTGTGCAGAAAGAAGTGGAAGAGTCTGAGGGACACATATTTAAAGGAGAGGAGAAAGGAGGTGGAGAAGAGGAGTGGGTCAGCAGCAGGGTCAGGGAAAAGGTGGAAGTACTCTGCGGTCCTGTCTTTCCTCGACCCCTCTCGTCTCCCACGGAGACAAGCGGGAATATGGAGAAGGGGATGGGGCCGCGGGTACGACCACACCGAGGACCAGGGCGAGACAGAAGCAGCAGGGCACTCAGAGACAGGAGGTGTGTTGACAAGTGAAGCAACACAGCAGGGCATATTTCTTTTTTTGTTTTTTCATTTAATTTAATTTAAAATAATTTTAATTTTATTTGTTTTATGATGAAAAGGCTCAATTAATTTCAGTCTGGCTGGTGTAATGTGCAATGTGTGTAATGTTGTATTAATATTTAATATTGTCATTGCAGAGCCCACTGGTTCTTTTGATGTCAGTGAGCCTGGGTCCCCTCTTCCAGAATCTGCTGCTGCTTCTGTTTCCCCTGCCGGCCCTTCAACATCTGCTGCTGTACCCACAGGTGTGTACAGGCAAAAATGACCATGTTTACATGCATATTAAATTTACAGTAAACACTCATAGCCTCACACACTGACGGTTTGTGAATGAGTTTAATTTTTTCTGCCTTCGCGTTGTACATAATGTGCTATCTTTTGATACAGGTCCACCAAGAAGAAGAGCTCAGAGAAGGCCATCGGAGGTGGAACGGGAGCTCCTCGAATTACTGCGGAGCCGTCCTGTAGCTCCAGCGCCACCTCCACGCTCAGAGGATGAGCTCTTCCTCTTGAGTCTGGTCCCTTCCCTGCAGAGGTTGCCGCCTCAGACTAAAGATTTTGTGAAATTTCAAATTCACAAATTAATTTATGAAAACAGCACAGTTCTGCTTAATTTGGAACAATTGGAGCCAACAGAATAGTTTTAAAAAAGAGGCAGCAATCTCTGCAGGGAATGAACCTTTCTCTCCTTTCTCCTCTCCTTCACTTTGTCCCTCAATCTTCCCTCTTCCAAGCAAGATCCTTTTTATTCCTGCATGTAAATAGCTGTAAATATAGTGTTATATTATATATTGTAAATATATTTTTTTTATATTTTTTTCATTTGATTTTATTTATTTTGTATAAATAAATGTTCTATACAATGACCAAAATTTTGGTGTGTTACTTTGTGCACAACATAAATCATAATTTATATTTGTTACTTAAAAATATTATTTCTATGTTAAGACTACAATACTTATGGCAAATAGTTGTGCATTCATTCTAATTATATTCTATTGCAAATACACTTACAATAATATAGTAAAAATAGTGTAATGACAATGCAGCAACGAGACAGGGATTCATTTTGGAGGATGGCCCCATTTATCATTTTAAACAAGAAAACTGTAACAATCTAAACTTTAACAAACAATGATTGAAAAATGATGAAAGATTTACATGAGTTAAGGATGGAAAAAGAGCAATATTTACAAGAGAGGGTGTAAATCAAAAGAAAAGACAAAAGGGTGGGAATATTTACACTACCTAAACATGAACATAAAGAGCACAGGATTTAAAAAACAAATTACTCGGTCGGTTGCCATGGGACTGCTCCCTCTTTAGTAAAGTGAGCCATGAAGCTGTCCCTGACCCGGATGGCTTCTCTGGCAGAATTATTCGCTGCAACCCGACCGAGACTTTGCAGCGAGTCCTCTGCACCCTGCACCGCCCCCCTCACAGCAGGTGCCTCTGCAGATCTCCTTATAAAGTTGTGGAGGACACACGTCGCCTTCACACACCTCTCCACAACATCAGGCTGAACCTCTATGAGGTGGCGATACATCCTCCACTGTGAGTACAGGATCGCAAAGGCGTTCTCCACCACCAGCCGGGCTCTGGAGAGACGGTAGTTAAAGACCCTTCTCTCTCGGGGAAGGGTGCGCCCAGGGAATAGCCTCATGAGGTTTTTCCTGAGGGGAAAGGCCTCATCTGCCACAAAGACATGGGGCTGGGGTCCTCTGTGGTCAGCTCCTGGGAGAGGACGGTCAGGTGGCAGTTGGAGGGTGCCACCACGGAGTGCCTGGCCAAAGGCTGAGTTGGCCAGAGTCCCACCATCACTCGTCCGTCCATATGCCCCGACATCAATCACCCGTAAGAAATACCTTGCATCCACAACAGCAAGGAGAACTAAGGAAAACGTTCCCTTGTAGTTGTGGAACTGGGATCCGGTGTTGGGGGGTGCTTTTATCAGGACGTGCTTGCCGTCCAGTGCTCCACAGCAGAGTGGGAAGTTCCACCTCTCCTCAAAACCCTCTGCAATCGACCTCCATTCGTCTGTGGAGGGCACAGCCATGAACTCTTCCACTAAGCAGCCCCAGATTGCAGTCACCACGTCTGGGACAATCTTGCAGACGGTGGAGACACCAACATGGAAGCTGCTGGCGATCGTCCTGAAGGAGTCTCCAGTGGAAAGATATCTGAAAGAGAGAGAAAATAAAAAAATAAAATAAACATTGTTACAAATGCAGATTGCAATTCCATATTAGCAAATATAAATTTATAATACTGGTGTTTGTGACATTTTCATTTCTTTTTAATTTTTTTACAGTTAAACAACAACAAACTTGATAAAGTGCCTTTAATACTTTACCTATATTTAGCATTTGCTCTGATTTTATAATACTGGTGTTTGTGACATTTTCATTTCTTTTTAATTTTTTTACAGTTAAACAACAACAAACTTGATAAAGTGCCCTTAATACTTTACCTATATTTAGCACTTGCTCTGATTTGTTTGCTACACTGCAAAAACAGTCTATTAATCAATATTATAATATAGCAGTTCCCTGCACAATTCAAAACCCACTTTGACTGTTGTAGACTAGTAAATTGCCATTTCATTAAAGTGTTGTACGATAATTGTGTGTTCAGAAGAATGAGAAGACTGTATGTCTGTGGAGTCATTAATTACTTGTAATCACACATAATGTTAAATGATTTACTGACCGGAGACAGATGGACAGGCGCTCTGCAGGTGGAATACAGCGCCTGTAGTTGAAATCCTCCCACCGACACGGGACAACAGGTCATCAAACTGGGACCGGCTCAGTCGGAAGTACCGCTGAAAGCGGCCGTCATCCAGGCGCAGCTCCTGGAGGAGTTGGTGAAACTCACCAAGCTGGGTGCGCTGATGGACCCAGACACGGCGCCAAACGAATCTACGTCGTTTTTCAGCCTTCCATAGCACATAAAGCGCAGCTACTCTCTCAACGAAATCCAAGTCAGCCATTTTGCAACGTAACTGGAGACACGAGTTTCACACGCGAATGAAGCGAGTAACCTCAAAATGTTCACGCGTCCAACTACGCGCGAATAGCGCGATTTATTCGCTTCATTCGAGTTTGGTGTGAACGCAGCATTAAGCTGCCAGGCTAACAATTTGGTAGGTTTATCGCCCTGATCATAAAAAGTTTGCTTCAGTCTTATTATACTATTTCCAGCTTTTAATGTGGAAAGTTCCTCATATTCTGCTTTTAGGGCTAATAAATTTAGTTTAATTTGTTTGGATTTATCTATATTTATTAATTTCTCTAAATCTCTGATTTAGAGTATCCAAATTAATCATTTTTTGTTTAAATTTATTACATTTAGAGCTAGTATACCCAATCATTTGGCCCCTAATATATGCCTTAAAGGCTTCCCACCTAATAGTTGCAGACGTCTGATCGGTATTTGTAGCAAAATACAAGTCTATTTGTTCACCAACAAATTTAGTAAAGTCAGGGTTCTAAGGTGTAGGCGCCATCTAGGGGAACTCTTTGTTCATTTCAAATCTATATAAAATAATAAAGTGGGAGAATGATCTGACAAAACAGCACTATCATATATACAGCTGTCTATATTCGAAAGAAAAGAAATTGGAATTAAGAAATAATCTATTCGTGAAGAGGTTTTAGACAGTGATGAAAAACATGAATATTCCTTTTTTACTGGATTTAGTGTTCTCCAGGGATCACATAAATTTAAATCTTTCATAAACTGTTTAATTTTTCCCTGCTTTGAGGATGAGAGCTATCCAGTCCCGAAGAGCTGAACTGTGCTGAACACAGTGATGTGCAACTTTAACCATTAATGTGTTTATAAGATACTGAAAAAACACAAATGTCAGGGCTGTCAAAACTTCTCCAGGGTCCCAAAACACCCTCAGACCCATGTTTAAAACATGACCAGTTTAAAACAGTATTTCAATAAAATACATTACTTACAGTTTACAGGATCCTGTTTGGTTTTGGTTGAAAAATAAACAATCCATTTTTCTCTTTATAAGCCTGTGGATTTCACACCCATGCAATTTCATACCCTTTATGAGCCATGGTTACAGTCAGCAAGATCACATTTGTATTGACTAAAAACTACATTAAATACAACGGAAATTCTGTGTTGGTGCCATTTTGACATAAATTGTTGATTTTACTTTATATTTAATATTTTTTCATTTGGCCCAAGTGCTGTTTAATGATTTGCCTAATCACTTGTTAGGTCCTGTTATAAAGAATTTGTGGAAAATACGATTTTACTGATATGCTGCCAATAAGACCAACCATGTTTTGCCTCTTACAGCCTACCTCACACTGAAAATGAACTAGACCCTCGCGAATGCCACGTCCCGTGTGAATGCCCCTTAACTGCTCATTTGAAGGACATTCCACAATTCCAGTCATATGACTTTAGAAGACGTATGGACTATATTATACTTATATGACACTTCGGACTAATTCTAGAGGTTTTAATTCTGAACTAATTCCATCACTGTTTACATTGCATGACTATCTGTGTCTTCTAAGGTCAGAAGAACATGAAGAAAAAAAACTGTCATCACTGTTCCAACAAATGTCAAAAACAAGTATCATTTTGGAGTTCTTAACTGGAAACATGTTAACATTGTCCAATATCTGGTAAAGACCATGCCGTTGTTTCTATAACAATTTGAATATTTAACAGTGTTTTTTACAAGTAAAACCAAGAAAACATGTCTACACATCTTGTAGTGGTCATTTTAGCTATCTCTTGCAGATGTTCACGCTCCCTGTCAAGTCAGTCAGTCACCTCTCTAAACTGTATAAGTGACAGCAGTCAGTACATACCCACTCTTTTTCCAAACACAATCTTAAGAAACAGCCACTGCTGAATGCCTCTCTTGTCTTTTTCGCTAATGAATTGGACAGGCCTCTCTGCAAAATTTTGTTCAATGGATGGGAATCCTTACCTGGTTCCCCACCAAAAGCAAGTGTTCCCCCAACAGAAAGTCTTTAAGCATGTCCTGCATAACCATCATGTGCTGCAAATGAACAGATGAAACACATTTTACAATCAGACATATCATGAAAGTGATGAAAGAAATGAAAGTCTTAAAAACACTGAACCAATCATAACCCTAAACCTACACAGAACAACACAAATGTACTAAAAAAACGTACGCAATGTAACAAATACTTTTTCTTATTTAAGTTGACAAAAGTTATAGCATCATATTAAGTGGATATTAAGATTAAAATGTGTATTTTCTTTTCTTGTATTTATAGTAATTAACAACGTTGTAGGATTTGTAAACATTTAAAACAAAGATAAATACAATGAATACATAATATTAATGAATGAAGAAAGAATATTCTGGATTAAATACAAGTTAAGATCTAGTATCAGCATTTATAATTATTTAATGAAAATAATTTTGACAGTGCTACAGTAACATACTTATAAGGGAAACAATCCAGGCCAGCATTCTAGAGAGTTTTAGGGTGCTTTCACACCTAGTTCGTTTGAGCCCTCTAAATGCTCTGGGAGCGGTTCAGCTGGTATATGTGAACAAATCAAGCAATCTCAGACCCCCCCTAAAAAGACCCCAAAAACCCAGTTCTTTTTTTGGTCCTCTTCAGAACCGAAGTGATCTCAGACCCTTTCCTGTTCACATGTTGAGTGACCACCTGGCTAAGGCAGGACAGTCGACGTGATTTTGCAGGACAATGCGGGGCATGAGGGAGAGATAACTTACTATTATTACAATACTACTAATAGTAGTATTAATACTATTAATAAAAAACAAATAAATATTTATATTACATGTCTTTTTGCAGTGATGTCAACATGCTTTGAATCCCTGTCTATCTATCTATTAACCTCAGGAGAAAAATGCCTTGTTCGTGTGCAGCTTGGGCTTGTACAACCCGTCACACAGTTAAAAACAGGTTTCGGGGAATTAGATAGCTAGTTGGCAAATGGAGGCAGAGTGTTAATAGACAGCGATATCACTAGTTAGCCTTGAACGTTGGGACTTCACAATATTTACCTGATTTATTGTATAATCTTAACGTGTGCTATAGTTATATTTTAAACTAAATTATTTTTTGTCCTCATTTTGAATTAGTGATTGATACAATGTGCTTCTGACAGTAGTTACTGTATGTATATTCTATTTAATGTACACTCCCACACATTCTAGCGCAATAGAAATCAGATTTGCAGTGTGTTCGATTTTGATTAGTATTTGCTGATTTGTTTAATTTTCTTGTAAACCAGCCCTACTCGCACCCGGCGATCGGTCCAGCATGGGAGTCAGGTGCTCTATCATGGAGGCTAAAGGCCACTGCCTCTGGCGTCTGTCACTATAGGGCATCTCTTGAGATTCTGGGAGTGAGGTTTACACTGCACACAGCCTCACTCACTAGCTGGCATCTGTTTCTGTAATGATTGATACAGGAACAGGCAATGAGAGGCAGGCGGATCCAAGTGCAGCTTAGTTTTACCAACATAAAACAAACCAAAACATCCAGGAACACAGGAACCAGAACAGGAAACATTAAACACAAGCACAATAAGCATTACAAAAACAACGACCGACAAAGAACAACTGAAACACAAGAACTATACATACAAGGGATAAAAAGGGGAGAAGAAGACACAGGTCTAATATAATCTGAAATTATAATGTGTGTTACGTTAGAAACAAACGCAAAACATTTTCACTAGTTTTTAAAAGATATAGAAAAAGAAAATAGCAGGTATTGTATGTTGCTAAGGCACACATTGTTTAACAATAACATAAGGACACTAATGAATGATGCTACACAAACAAATTATACAACACGTGAATGAATAAAGGATCATGTCCCCACAGTTAAGGGGACGTGTCCTCATTTATGCCTCAGTAGACTATTGCACTTTTTCTAGTTCTCGAAAGACAAAAAAGCAGGTCACTGAAAAGTGGGACAAGCGGAAATTTTTCACCTCTTCTGGGTCTGAATAGAGAGGAGTACAGGACTATCTGGGTCACCCCTTATTCTCTGCGCACATTAAGGCAATTACATCTCTGTTTGTGGAGAGGACAGGGCATTTTAGTAATTTCTTGCAGATTTATAATTTGCAATTGCAATTTAAAAAATAAGGCCAGTTTTTAATTACGGTGGCTCTGAACCGCAAGTAATAAAAACAAGACAACCCATGTTGTTATTTCAAGATTATATGTTGTTATTTCAAGATAACATCTCGTTATTTCTTGACAATATCTCGTTACTTTGAAATACTATCACATGCTATCACTGGATTAAAAATAAAAATGTATTACATGATTGAGTCATTATAACAAGAAAATAAATTGTTTTAATAATAATAATTCCTTATTTCAACATAGCAATATTAATATCAGTACAGGGCAGAATACAACAGTTCGCTACAAACTACCATCTAAGACAGCCTAATGGTGCGTTCACACGAGACGCGAATGAAGCGTTAAGCACGAGTGATTTACATGTTAAGTCAATGCAAAGACGCGAATAGACATCCTGCAGCGCGAATTGAGCGTTTTGGGCGTTTGACGCGCATAGCGCATGATTTGCGCAAATCGCGCAAGTTGAAAAATCTGAACTTCGGCGAATTTCACGCCACGTTAACCAATCAGAAACTTGCTCTAGTAGTGACGTGATTACAAGCGGAGGCAGAAATCCGAAACAACAATGGTGGACAAAATCATCGTGGCTGTCTGTGGATACCCGGAGCTGTACGATACATCTTCATACTTCTACAGAAACAGGAATAAAAAGGATCTTGCTTGGAGGAAAGTGAGGAGGTCGGGCAATCTGGTAAGTTGTAATCAACGCTCTCTACTCAATTTGAGCTACATATACATATTGAGACTACTAACTTGCCAGTATTTTACAACTACTTTCCCGCTGGAAAGTTGATGTATTTATTCAGAGGAAGTGTGCAGAAAGAAGTGGACGCGAAGACGCGAATTTCACACGCGAATGAAGCGAATTTCACGTGCGAATGAAGCGAGTAAACTCAAAATGTTCATGCGTCCAACTACGCGCGAATAGTGCGATTTATACGCTTCATTCGCGTCCGGTGTGAACGCACTATTAGTCTTACATCCAAGACTGGGTTAGGTGCAACAGGAGAATTCCTGATTGCTCAGCGACTGATTTGGCCTGCTGCCAGCCAACAGCTTTATTGCAGCCATAATAAAATTAGCAAAACTAGCTAGACACAATATCTTTGACGTTAGTCATACTTTTAAGAAGCTAGGGCCTAACGTTTTAAAAGCTAGGGAAGAGGGGTTAACCAAGCATGTGCTGTATATACATCATCACTCTTGCTCTGCAACTGCCACATGTTGCAACCGTCCCAACTCTCCCCTACATGTTGCACTTTACCACTGTCAATATGTGCCAAGTCGTTGTTTACAGTCGCAGATAAAATCATTTAGTGTGTGGTGTGTAAAAATAGAATTTAAGTGCCAGTTGTTGTCGTCCTCTAAACGATTTCTAAACTTGTTTAATATTTGCAACTGGTGCTTGTGATCAATGATGTCACAGCTGCACTGGAGACACTACACAGACAGAAAATGATGATCAAATTTGTTTTGCAGTGATTTTGGGTGGCTCAGTAGTGTGATATGAGCATATTACCGCATTTATTCATGGTTTTGAACTGTATTTATAAATACGCTACAGCTATTGTTGTGTTATTTTTGCCTTTTAAATGATGAGGAGGATGGTTTTAAAACAAATTAAATACTTTTTTAATGCATTTATTGGTATAATGTAGGAGAAACAATGAGGTGCAACTGAAACGCAAGGTAGGCCTTTTCTCCGTTATGTAAAAATAATTAATCATAGCCAGCTTAAGCTAAATATACAGTCATGTGAAAAATTAGCACACCCCATTAAATATTCAGTTCTTTATTAATAATTGTTAATAAAAAGTCGTTTTCTGATCTTGATTTAATTTGAACCTGTGGATGAAAGTGATATAATTGCATGTAAACAACAAAAAAAATCACTTTGTTTTCACTTATTCAACAAAATAAATAAACATGAATGAATATTTCAACTGAGGAAAAGTAGGACACCCTATGACCTAATAGCTAGTGTTTCCCCCTGAAATAACCTCAATGAGACGTTTCTTCAACTGGAAGAAAGTTTCCTCCACTCCTCTACACAGAATTCTTTGAGCTGTGTGATGTTTGATGAGTTTCTTGCATGCACAGTCTGTTTCAAATCACTCCACAGGATTTGGCCATTCCAGAACTCTCCATTTTTTACTTTTCAGCCAGATTTACTGGCATGTTTTGGGTCATTGTCAGGTTCAATTTTTTCACATCTTCACATGTTTCTCAAGCACCTTTTGATACAATCTAAAATTCATAGTGGACTCTTATGATGGTGAGCCGGCCAGGTCCTGCTGCAGCAAAAGCATCCCCAAACCACAACACTTCCACCTTCATGTTTTACAGTTGGTATAACGTTCTTTTGCTGAAATGCATTTTATACATACAGCCACACCTTCCATGATAAATGAAGTGGTGCATTCTCTTCCTAATTGTAGACTCATGCACTTTGACATCAACTGTAGCTTGCTGTAGGTCCAGAGATGATATTTTAGTGTTTTTTATGCATCTTGCTGTCTGTTTTTAGGGTGAATTTGCTTGGATGTTCTGACTTGGCCATGTTGCCAGTTGTTTTAAATGTTCTCCACTTGTAAATTATTTTCTTGACAGTGGAATGGCTGATTACGAATTCTTTTGAGATGTTTTTATCTGTTACCAGACTCATAAGCATCAACAATCTTCTTTCTAAAGGCCTCAGAGAGCTCTTTTGATCTCACCATGGTGATACCTCTCACTTCAACAATTAGGAGCAAACAAAACTATATGTCTGAGGTTTAAATAAGACAAGCCTCCTTCAAAATGCTTTATCTTCTAATAATTGGCACCTGATGTGATACACATACTGGTATCCATTTTAAGTACAAATAAATGTGGGGGGATGAAGTAATTGTTTAATTACATTTTATAGATCATTTCAAAAAAGACTTTAAAAGACTTTTCTTTGGTTTTATTTGTTGAGTTAGATTACTTGAATCACCCAATATTGTTAAAATAAAGATCAAATGTCTATGATCAAACTATGTTAAAAAACACAGGCTTTCATGGGGTGTCCTCATTTTTTTTACATGACTGTATATTGTCAAACTAAAAAATGTGATGCAAGTTTACTAGAGGTAATGCGACACAGCGTGGGAGCAGACACATTTTGTTTGTCGTTATGAGATTTTTGCACAATTGCTGTCTACTCCCGTCAAATATATAGAGTAATGTAAAAAAGAATAAAAAAAACATGCACATGGCATGCTTACCAGTAACGCAGAGCCATATAGATCGATCGATTTGATGGTTTAGCAAAACATCTAAACGTGACATACCATTCTTTAAAAGTGTTGTGTAGTGCACTGACTTAGTTCTGAGGTTTGTGCTCCTTTATGACTGTCAAAAACTAGAATCGGACCCAGTTGAAAACAAAAACACTCCCTAAGTTTGTTCTGTTTAGTCTTAGAATTGTGCGTCCCCAGCTTTAGTAACAGCAGGGTGATCCCTGATGCAGTGTAAGACTGCTGTGCCCTTCCTCTGAGTTGTGGCCCATTGAAAATATTACCTTCTAATAATGAGCTCACCTGCACATTCTCATAAAAGAACACATCTGGAACCTTCATCTTCACATCAGTGATGTACACAGGAGCAGAGACATTACCAATAGTTAAAAATCCATCTTTAATTGTGCCTAACAGGGGACAGAAATAAAAACAGAGATTTTACTGGACATATCTTTGTCCATGTCTATTTAGCCATGTAACAGACCTGCCCTAGGAGATGTATCTCCTTTCTACACCAATCTATTTATTTTAAAATCTATTTTCAACTATCAGCACTTTTCAGGCACTAAACAATCTAAAATCTAATATTCGGAAGTGCTTCTAACAGACTGAGGAGAAATAAAACAAAAATATCAAGTTAGGCTAAAATTACTGAGTTGTCTGGGCAATTTAGAAGTTAATTTAATTCAACATCTTATGGGGTAAATTTAAATGAAAACTGAATTGAAAGGAAAACTGTTTTTATATTTTGCATTTGCCCAACTGTTCTCTGAACCTGGGTTATAGAAGATGGCTGTAAAACAACTCACAAGTATAGTGTTCATCATGATCAGCTCCGGGGTCAGGCTGTTCCTCAATTGAGCAGCTGACCAAACCTTTCTGAAGGCATGAGCGAGCCAGGCTGGGAAGGAACCTACAAATCCAACAGACATAAATTTTATATCATGCTTTTCAACTAAGTTCCATCCTCAACATGTTTTCCAACCTCATTTTTCTAAATTTAAAGAAAATATATATCAAAAACTTATATCAAATATAGCAAAACGTTTATATTTGGAAGTGGATGCAGTGCTAAGGACTTTATTTGGACAACTTTAAGGGCGATTCTCTCAATATTTAAATTTTTTGCACCCTCAGACTCCACATTTTCATATAGTTTTTTATAATTGTCCTATCCTAACAATCCATACATCAATGGAAAGCTTATTTATTTAAGCTTTCAGATGATTTTCAAAATCAATCAAAAATTTACCCTAATGAATGTTTTTGTGGTCCAGGGTCACATATGATGTCCCATCAATCTGTTGAGCAATCTGTGAATGTGTTCGAGTTTGTTTACCTAGACAGACAGGTTTTGTTCACAGCGCAAGCAACACTCTCCTGGGGATACTGAGACAGACGTCGACATATTCTCAGCAGCTGCCTGGTAGACAGTGAGGACGCAAGGGACCGGGCCTGTATATAAAACACACACACAAAAATACACCAAACAATGACCATCACAGAGAACACATTTTTCATTCTGCTGCGCTACTTTACCATTGTTTTTCTATGTAAACACGTGCTAAACGAACTCGTGTCTGCGCCGACTCGCGCCTGAGCACTGCATATTTAGCGACGCTTTCACACGGCACGCGTGAACAGTGCTTTTGCATTGTTCAGGAATCCTGAAGTCATGGTGACTATTTCAGACACACTAGACAGCACTTACATGTTTAATTGGAAAAATTATTACTGTTTTGTGTCAATCCATGTGCATTTTGGTTCTGAATGGCTGGCTGTCTGTCTGAATATGTCATTATTTAGACAGACCATGGCATTCTTAATTGTAAGTGGGTGCTACTACATTTTTGCTGGTAACTCTTTAAAGTTTAGAGCACTAGTGCTAACAGGTAAAAAAGTTCATTTCAAACCTTGCATTCAGTTAATAAATCATTCTTCAATTTGACCAGTGGACAGCAGGTAACCAACAAAATATACTTTTACTTTGGTTTCTCCATTTAAAAAGAAGCTTTAGTCCATTACAAAAATGTAATCAAATTTGACAGACCTACAGTACCAGTCAGAAGTTTAGAGACAATTGACAAAAATGTTTCTCATGATATATTAAATTTCAATGTTTGAAATTACTTTTGTATACAAAAATATTATAGTGCCAAAATATAAATTTCTTTTATTAATATATATATATATATATATATATATATATATACACACACACACACACACACACACACACACACACACACACACACACACACACACACACACACACACACACACACACATATATACATACATATATATATATATATATATATATATATATATATATATATATATATATATATATATATATATATATATATACATATATATATATATATATATATATATATATATATATATATATATATATATATATATATATATATATATATATATATATATATATATATATATATATATATATATATATATATATATATATATATATATATATATATATATATATATATATATATATATATATATGTATATCATCAGACAGACATACGACGATACGATATATACGATATATATATATATATATATATATATATATATATATATATATATATATAAAGCAGCAAATAAGATGAATTCATCCAGTGCTGTTTAAAAAGCTTCCCAGGTTAGGACCTCAAGAATGTGGATGATAAAATGCAATTAGTATGATTTTGGTGTTAAACAAGTGTTTTTCACAGTCCTAAGAAATGCTTCGTGCAAAGTAGCCCATGTGAAGAACCTACTTATCTGCCTGTATAGGTTTGTTCCTGTACCACTAGTAAACTCTGTGTACTACAGTTCTGGAGGTAAAAAATTGGTGATTTTGGCATCTGCCTTTGAAAGTGTTAAAGTGCTTACAGCTGGATCGTTGGACTCTCTCAGGCTGTGTGTCAGGTGTAGCAGCTGCTCCACTGCCTTTTGAGGAACATTTGGGATCTGTAAAGATCCACAAAGAACACATTTTAATAGCAGGCTCGGCACAAACCCAGTGTTAAATATGTGCAAATAAAAATGCTAAGAAAAAAGGTTAAGAGGAGACCCTCCAGTCGATTAATTTAATATGTTTAAAACTGATAGACAATAACAAAAAAACAGGGCATGCTAGCAAAATAAAATCTTGTATATGATACTGTAAGTGATCTGTTACATAAATGGCTACATCACCACACTGTCAAATTGTTAAATAAATTTCTTGCAAATGGGTGGTAAAAATTTTGCACTTAAAAGTGGGTTATAACCACATGGTAAAATCATGCCCTTAAAATACAGTGCTTTCAACGAAGTATTCAGAGCCCCTTCCCTTTTGTTAATTTTGAATTGTTGCAGACTGATACTATAATAATTTAAATTATTTTTTTTCTTATTAATCTAGGCTCAGTACCTCTCATAATAACAAAGTGAAAACAGAATTTTATGAAATTATCTGTATTATTTTTAATTATCACATTTACATAACACTTTGAAGAATAACACTTGACATTTAGCTCAGGTGCCTCCCATTTCTCCTGATTGTTGCTGAGATGTTTCTATACCTTATCAGAGTTCACCATTAAATTGATATAAATAGGCCTCACAGCTGACAATGCATATCAGAGCAAAAACCAATCCATGAGGTGAAAGCAACTGCCTGCTAAGCTCAGAGACAGGATTGTTGCAAGGCACAGATCTGGGAAAACTACAAAAAATATTCTACTGAAGGTTATCAAAAAACCCAGTGGCCTCTTCCGAGATCTGGTTGCCCAGCAATCAGGGGAGAAAGGCCTTAATAGTAAGAGAGGTGACCAAAAACCTTACGGTCATGCTGACTGAGCTTTAGATATCCGGTGTGGAGGTGGGACAAAATTCCAGAAGGACAACCATCACTGCAATTGTCAAAAAAAATAAATAAGACAAAACAAAATAGACAACTTCCTGTTGGGCAGAGCCAATGACTGTAATAGTACACTTTCATAGAGAAAGTTGTTCGGGTTGATGAGATCTATATATGTACCAAGTTTTGTGCATGTGCTTACATGTATGCATGAGCTACGCACCAACTTTATATGACGTGTTACAGGGGGCTCTACCCCCCTGCCACACCATTGTGCCAACCTTTGCCCGAGCCTAACAGCCGAGGACCCCAAAGCTTTGAAAAAAAAAATAATCCTAACAAAAACAATAGGAGTTCGCGCCTGCCCCTCAGTGCTTGGGCCCTAAAAAGTGAAGGGGGTCTGAATACTTTCTAAATGCATTGTATACTGTATAAAGCATTACTGAATTTGACATTAAAATGAGACTGACCATGCCCTGTAGAATAGTCATTTCCTCAGCCTTGGACAGTGGTTTAATGATGTGGAAAAGAAACATGTTGAGAATCTCCGGGTCGAGCCATTGTTGCTTGATGCTGTCAACCTGTGGGGGCTCTGCTAGGGCAATGATACGAAATGATGGGTGGATGGGGAAAGTAGATCTGTAAAAGGTGGAAACCAGTATTGAGGAAGAAGTTAGAGGGCAATATTGGTTTTTCATTCCAATAAATATAATATTTAATATTTGAATAAATGCCTAAATGCCTTCCTACCTAATGCAGTCACACTAGACTTCGTTCCACTGATTTCCATACATACACAACCGAATGTGACGGACCAGAAACGCAAGTTCATGCGAGAAAAATATGTATCTCGCTGCTTTTTAACAGTCAGATTTGGTTAAAGGGTTGGAAATATTGTTATTATTTACTCACTCTTATGTCGTTCTACACACTTAAGACCTCTGCGGGTTTTTGGAAAACAAATAAAGATAACTTTTATTTTATCCAAGAGCATATTCTTCTCTTCCCTGTCAGTGTCTGACGCACATTCACGGGACCACCATGACACGTGCGCATCCGGGTTGTGCGTACAAACCATAAGTGTAGAACAACATGAGGGTGAGTAAATAATGACAATATTTTCAATTTTTGGTAAACTAATCCATGAACTTTTACCTGCGAATTGGTATTATGTGACAAGGCCCAAATACGCAAAGGTCTGCATAGAAATTGTGCATTCCCAAAGTTTAGTGTGATCGCAGCATAAAAAACAAAAAGCATAGAGGATTAGACTGACAACGTCAACAAATTAAACTGTTTTACACATTTTTTCTCTTTTTAATATACAAGATGCATCCCATATACAAACATGTCCTTTGCACTAACCTCTGCATTCATATAGTGTTTAAAAAAAGTGTTTTTTCAGCAGTTCTGTGGGATGTTGAGGTGCTATACAGCACCGCTACCGTATAAAGAACATGTTAAGCACCTGTATGGTTCCTCAGTGATTCTTCAGCGGGTCTTTTGAGTGGTTGTAATGGTCCTACATAGCACCATTTGACAAATATTTACGAGCCAAAGAACCATAGTGTTATCTAGCACCATTTTTTTTAGAGTGTATATAAACTACCTTGAAATTTTGGCAAACTTCTCATCTTCCATAGCACAAGATGCTCAGGGCAATAGCCCAAAAAGCATACAAAAATGCATACCACAAATAGGCCACCAGAACAAATTATACATTTAACAAACTAATTCAAATCTTGCAAACTATAAAATGTGTTATACAGTACAAAAGATAGTTTGCAAATTGGGGTGCAGCCACTGGCAACACAACTTAAATTGTACAGCATGTACTGTATACTGTACACAGTAGGCAAATTTTCTGTATGCATGGAATATCTACATGATTGACAACTGTATTTACAAAATGTGGACTACACCAGTGAGTGGTCCCCAAACCTTTTTTTAATCCAGGACCCACATAGACAGGTATTTCTAGACTCACACATTTTTTATGAAAATATTGAAAAAACCCTGTATGTTCCCTAGTCCCTAATCTGTTAACCTAGTAAAGAATTTTTTTTTATTAGGCACTTAATTTACAAACATTCTATAGTCAATGTCTTACATTAAGAGTTTTTGTTCTGCCCTCTCATTGATGAATCTTGAGTAATTGGCCCAGTACCCCTTCTTGCTCTTCTAATTAGCAAAATCTATTGCTAACTGCATCCTTATTGTTCATTATTTATAATTTTTACTATTTATTGTTTTTTAGATGTTAGAAGTGTGATACTGCATTTATACAACAGTTTGACGACAAGTGTGTTGATAAATCACAATCAATAATGGAGTGTCTTTAAAACCCTCATTTGTGCGGAAGTACTTCCTTCCACCACAGATTCAAAGCACAAGATGTTACTAATTCCTTCATTACTAATTCTACAACGAAAACTGTGAGCAATAAAACAAGACGTATAAATTGCTATCATTTGGCATTACATTATTATTTATAAAATGTAAAAGTCAGCAGATCGCTTCAGTATTTGCTGGTCTTCAGATAAAATCGGTGGGTATTGTGATATTCTGTCGGTACAGGATCGTTGGATCTATTTAACAACTTTTTTAAAAAACATTAGCGGATGTCTCACATTAAGTTTAACGCACAGCTTAAGAGAGGGTTCATTAATGTAGCCATTCAGCGTCGCCTGGTGCCTGAACAGCGCTATTTCCGTTTCATTTTTTTTACTGTCCATCAAATGTAATAATATGTAAAAATATGTAATTTAATGATAATTACACCGTTTTTGGTACAAAGTTTTTATGGTAACAACACATTGACATTTTTGACATTATCCCCCATATAATCTGTCAAAATGAATTAAAACCATGCATTTTAGACTTGAATGTTTGCAAGTAATTTAATAATTTATTTTGAAATTTTACCCATATTAAATTTATTTAAACCATCTGGACAAAAAAAATAGGCGTCACGTCATTGATCGATCTATCAGGACCTCATAATGGCGAAGCAGCGGAGCATATTGCATTAATAGTGCTTTAATAGGATCCCAACAAAGTCGGCAAACAAACATTTTTCATACGAGAGGATTTAATACACTTTTCAATAAAAGAGACTCTTCCAAACTCACAGCAATATACTGATTCCCCAACCCATTTCTCACACACACTGGATCTGTGTCGAGAATTCATATAAGGCAGTATATGTTGAGCACCTATTGGTAAATCGGATCATAATGTTATCCATTTACTGTCAAAGTACAACGTGTTGAAACGAAAGAAAAAAAACAGTGGAGAAGAAAATCTAGGTGTGGAGCAAGAATGATAAAGAGGACATGTTAAAAGATTGCACTGATGTAAACTTAGATGTTTTTATTCATGCAGAGACCCTGATGAACTAACAGACTGTATTACTTCTTACATTCACTTTGGTGAAAAGACTTAAAGATTTAAAGAAACCTAATGAAAATAATTTGGCCTTTCGTGAAAACAATTATGATGGTTTTTAGATAAGAAGAAGGAAACTGAATTACTTTTTAATTAATTTTTTTATTTAAATGTTAAGTAGAGGATCTATTGGTGAACCAAGATGCAGGGAGTGCTTGGCAGGGCCTAAAAAAAAGGAGATGGGGCATGAATCGAGAAGTGTAAATGATGGTAATACACATTCTAAAATCTGCTGGGTTATTATTTTAACCCATATGCTGGGTTGAGGCTGTTGGGTAAGGAAGCTGGGTGATTTGACACAAATTTGGGTTGCCAACCATAACCCAAAAGTGCTGGATTGTGAATGCAGACATTATAAAGAGAGCATGCATGTGACGTAAAGCAAGTTTGGAAGATTAAAAAAAAAATGCATGAGCAGTGGCCGGTGAAAGGCAACTTTAAATTCTGAAGTGGAACTTGGGACATTTAATTAAAAAACAATTTACTTGTAGTGCAACGGCAAACACCCAAAACCTGACGTTTTGCTTTGGCTTTAGTGAAACATTTTTTGTTGTTGGAGGTGCTGCGCATTAGAAAGCGCTTTCTGCTCAGTGGACTGGAGCGCTGTGGTATGGTGTGGATTGACGTTGGATGCTGGAGGCCAGAGAGTAGGTTCCCTTTCGATACTTTACTCGTACTGCGTCACACACCTATTAAGGAGGTGTGCGAACTTGCAAAAACTCTGTCATACACTGTAATTTGCTCTGGTCTCCTACCCGCTTACCGGGGTGATGAGACCTATAGTAGATTATTGTCACTGCATGGCTGGATGTCTAAGTGGTGCCCGGAAAACAATATAGGCTATATAGACAACTGGAAATATTTCTGTAGGAGACCTGACCTGTTAAGGAGAGATGGTCCTCTCTAGAAATTTGACCAATAGTCTTAAAAGTAAAATCTGACTATCCGGGGCCCAGGTCAGGAAGCAGACCAATCGCCTTAACCATCCGTCTGCAAGCTGCCTTGACATGTCACATAGGCCACATAAATCACAGCATATAGAGTTTTTACAACCCACATATCAACATATAGAGACTGTGTCTGTTTCCCGAACAAACAAACATATAGCATACTCTAAACCAAAACACACAAATCTAATTAATATTAAACTAGAAAACAATCCACAAACAGATGCTACAAAAAAGTTAAAATTCGGCCTGCTTAATATTAGGTCGCTTTCCAATAAAGAATATATTGTCAATGAAATTATTATAGACCACAATTTAGATGCGCTGTGCCTGACAGAGACATGGCTTAAAACAGATGATTTTATCAGTCTGAATGAATCTACCCCACAAGACTATTACTACAAGCATGAACCTCGTCTGAAGGGTAGAGGTGGCGGTATTGCTACAATCTATAGCAACCTATTTTGCGTCAATCTTAAATCTAGAAAATGTAACTCGTTTGAAATAATGGTGCTAAATATGTCACTTTCAAACGGTCGCAACAAACATGTGCCCTTCATCATGGCTACTATTTACAGACCACCGGGTCATCATGCAGACTTCCTTAAAGAATTTGCAGATTTTTTATCAGAATTAGTAGTCAATGTAGATAAAGCCTTAATCGTCGGTGACTTTAATATACATGTTGATAACCCAAAAGATGTGCTATGTATAGCTTTTATGGATATCCTAGACTCGCTTGGTGTTAGCCAAAAGGTGTCAGGTCCCACACATAAATGTAAGCACACTTTAGACCATAATTTGGACTAAATATAAATAACATAGAAATACTACCTCAGAGTGCCACTATCTCAGATCACTGCCTCATATCATATACTGTACTTTTAGATAAGCCCCCTCTCGTCCTACACACCGGTTTAGATCAAGCAGAACAATCATCTCTACTACTAAAAATAGTTTTATTAACAATCTTCCAAATCTGTCTCAAACCCTTAATGTAATAAATAACAATAAAGATCTTGATACCATAACAGAAACATTAAACAAAGCCTTTTCAGGTACTTTAGAAACTGTCGCACCAATTAGATTAAAGAGAATTAAAGAAAGAACGCCAGCTCCATGGTATAATAACCACACTTCAGCCCTAAAAAAAGCAGCTAGAAAAATGGAACATAGATGGAGGGTTATGAACCTAGAAGTATGGCGTGATGCATGGAAAGAGAGCACTAACAAATACAAACAGGCTCTAAAAACCGCCAAATCTTCATATCTTAGCAAGCTGATCGCAGAAAATCAAAATAACCCACGATTTATTTTTAATACAGTCGCAAAACTGACTAAAAACAAATCATTAACAGAAAAAGATGCTAAACTACAGCACGATAGCAATGATTTCATGAAATTCTTTGCAAATAAAACCGAGCAGATTAGAGACAATATTGCATCTACACAGCTAGCCACCTCTATATCCGATAGTATCCCGTTCCGCATGCAGCCACTAGTACATCTTGAATCATTTAATGCTATTACAATGGATGAGCTAATCATCCTGTATATTAGATCCCGTTCCCACAAAATTACTAAAAGAAGTTTTTCCTGCAGTATCGGAACCAGTGCTCAATATTATCAACTCATCATTAGAATTAGGATATGTCCCAGCAGCCTTCAAAATGGCAGTTCATAAAAAAGCCTAATCTCGACCAGGAGACCTAACTAACTTTAGACCAATTTCAAATCTCCCCTTTTTATCAAAAATACTGTAAA
Source organism: Beaufortia kweichowensis (assembly GCA_019155185.1). Taxonomy (NCBI): domain Eukaryota; kingdom Metazoa; phylum Chordata; class Actinopteri; order Cypriniformes; family Gastromyzontidae; genus Beaufortia; species Beaufortia kweichowensis. The sequence continues at coordinate 13,494,088 of CM032799.1, forward strand.
AGGTTGTGTCTAACCAACTACAGACATTCCTAGCTAAAAATAGCATTTATGAAAAATTTCAATCAGGATTTAGGCCCCACCACAGCACAGAAACAGCAATGCTTAGAGTAACAAATGACCTCCTTTTAGCATCGGATCGCGGTGAAATATTACTCTCTTCTGATATTACTCGACCTCAGTGCAGCTTTTGATACAATAAATCATACAATCCTACTCTATAGACTAGAAAACCTTGTTGGCATTAGTGGTCAAGCCCCAACCTGGTTTAAGTCTTATTTAACCGATCGCTAACCGAACAAGGATAAATCTTATTACTCTCAGGTAAAATACGGCGTGCCACAGGGATCAGTTCTTGGTCCTATTGTCTTTGCATTATATATGCTTCTCCTCTGAGATATTATTAAGAAACATGACATCAACTTCCACTGTTACGCCGACGATACCCAGCTTTATATTTCCTCAGAACCTGACAAAACCCATTGTTTTGTCAGGCTAATCTAGGCTAATAGACTGTATCAACAATATTAGAAAATGGATGGCAAACAAATTCCTTCAACTTAACCCCAATAAGACAGAGGTTTTGGGTATTGAACCTAACAGCTCCAAGCACGACACATACTGTCTGTCTCGGATGTAGAGAAGCTAATCCACGCATTTATGACCTCAATAATTGACTACTGTAATTCATTACTGGGGGGGTGCCATGTAAAGCAAATAAATAAGCTTCAGCTGGTTCAAAATGCAGCTGCTAGAGTGCTTACTAGATCAAAAAAGTATGACCACATAACTCCACTTCTTGCAACACTGCACTGGCTACCTGTTAAGTATCGCATACATTTCAAAACATTGTTAATTACATATAAAGCCCTAAACGGCCTAGCACCTGTATACCTCTATGAACTACTATCAGCATACAATCCATCCCGAACATTGTGCTCACAAAATAGCGGTTTGTTAATAGTTCCAAGAATATCAAAAAAATCTTAAGGTGGAAGATCCTTCTCCTACTTAGCACCAAAACTATGGAATGACCTTCCCAGCAATATTCGGGACTCAGACACACTCAAGCAGTTTAAAACTAAACTAAAGACTTATCTCTTTAGCCATGCATTCACCTAATTACAGATCCTAACTCTAAGGCCGCAATAGTTAGCTCAACGGAACCGGGCACTGCATAAATACTACATATTGCATAAGATATCATTTGCATACATAACATATGAATGGCCGCTATGCTAATGTTAGTCTGTTTTGTCCCCTTTTCTCTTTCTCCTCCTCTCTCCTTTTCTCTCTCTCTATCCCCCTCTACCTTTTCTGAGGGATCCCGAGGAATGAGCTCCAGCCGGCACAACACTGCTCACAACAGTCCTGCCCCACCTGATGCCCATCCTGGTGATGCTAAACGGACGACTGCCCAAGACGATCACCTTATTTATAATTCATTTTTATTCACTCTCTTAAATAAGTAAATGTCTGTGCCTTGTAACTGCATAGTGAGTTATAGATGCGATAAATGGCAATTTGTGTCCTTTATTACGGATTGCACATGCTACGGATTGCAACTATAACACGTCATGTCAGGGTTTTTTTTGCTCTCTTAAAGAGTTTTTTTGAATCCCTGACCACTGACTGTTATCTTTCAATGCATGTAAAGCTGCTTTGGTACAATGACCTTTGTGAGAAAGCGCTATACAAATAAGATTGAATTGAAATATCCAGATTGCCCCCCACCACAGACAATTCTTGAGATTTGCCTTCGAGGGTGTGGCTTATCAGTACACGGTCCTTCCTTTCGGGTTGTCCCTGGCTCCCCGCACTTTTACGAAATGCATGGACGCGGCTCTTTCCCCTCTGAGACAGATGGGAATCCGCATCCTGAACTACCTCGACGACTGGCTCATCTTGGCCCAGTCGGAGGACGAGCTGGTGCATCACAGATCCCTCCTCCTCAGCCACTTACAGTGCCTAGGACTTCGGGTCAATTTTGCCAAGAGCGCGCTGTCTCCCACCCAACGAATATCGTTCCTGGGGACAGTTCTAGACTCCACCCAAATGAGGGCAGTGGTCTCGCCAGACAAAGCACTGGCCATTCAGCAACTCGTGGCATCATTCAAGATAGGAGCCTCTCGCCCTCTCAAAACCTTTCAGAGGATGCTGGGTCTCATGGCCTCAGCATCCGCAGTTCTGCAGTTGGGCCTGCTACGCATGCGGCCCCTCCAGTTCTGGCAGAAACGGAGGATTCCATCCTACGCGTGGCGTCAAGGACGTTTTCGTGTCAGGGTAAATCGGGCCTGTGTAACAGCCCTCGCCCCCTGGACAGACAATAATTGGATGGAACAGGGTGTTCCCCTGGCTTTAGTGCACAGACAGAAGGTTGTCTCGACAGATGCCTCCAACTTAGGTTGGGGGGCACTGTGCGACGGAAGACCCGCTCTCGGCCACTGGTCAGAGGCTGAAAGTCGCCTTCACATCAACTGCTTGGAGATGCTAGCAGTTTGTCTAGGCCTTCGCACCTTCCTGTCTTGGTCCGCTCGGACAGCATGACAGTGGTACATCAACCACCAGGTCGAGGTCGAGGTCTTTCCTCGAGCCGCCTCTTCCTGCTAGCGAAGGGCCTCTTGGAATGGGCTCATACCAACCTGCGTTCCCTCAGAGCAACGCATGTGCCGGGCAGGCTGAACCTGGGTGCAGACATGCTGTCTTGGAGCAACATCCCCTAGGATGAGTGGCTCCACCCGCAAGCGGTTCAGGAGATCTGGCACGTCTTTGGCAAGGCAAGAGTCGACCTCTTCCCCTCACAAGAATCATCACTGCCCAATCTATTTTTCGAAAGCTCAGGATGCGTTGGCCCAACCTCCTTCTATACGCCTTCCCCCTGATTGCACTGATCCCGCAGGTCATCAGGCGAGTCAGGGAGCAGAGACACAAGGTTCTGTTAGTGGCCCCATTCTGGAGAAACCAACACTGGTTCGCAGACCTAATGCGACTGCTGTCAGGAGCCCCGTGTCCGATTCCCCTGAGACGAGACCTCCTCTCTCAGGCGAACAGGACGATTTGGCACCCACAGCCAGAACTGTGGGATCTGCAATTATGGCCTCTCGACGGGAGCCTCCCAACCTCCCCGAGAATGTCTTAAACACCATCTCTCAGGCAAGAGCCCCGTCCACGAGACGGAGTTATAGCCTCAAGTGGTCTGTCTTCACTGCCTGGTGTTCAGCCCGCAGCGCAGACCCAGTATCTTGCGACATATCACTGATATTGTCCTTCCTTCAGGAGCTGTTGGATAAGGGCCGCACCCCTTCCACGCTCAAGGTCTATGTAGCAGCCATAGGAGCCTCGCACGCTCCTATAGCCAGCCAAACAGTGGGGAAGAACAAACTGGTTGTTCAGTTTTTGAAGGGATCCGCAAGGCTCAACCCGCCTCACCCCCTTACTGTCCCTTCTTGGGACCTACCCCTGGTGTTGAGAGCCCTAAGGGGCCCTCCCTTTGAGCCGCTACGGTCCGTTGACCTCCGTCCTCTGACGTTTAAGACTGCTCTACTTCTGGCACTAGCATCGGTGAAACGCATGGGTGACCTACAGGCGCTATACGTGAGTCCATCCTGTATGGAATTCAGGCCTAACGACTTCAAAGTCGTCCTGAAACCAAGACACGGTTACGTACCTAAGGTACTTTCGACTCCGTTTAGATCACAAATCATTACCCTCTTGGCTCTTCCTCCCTCAGAGCAAGACCAGGACCTAAACCTTCTCTGCCCTGTCAGGGCATTGAGGAACTATGTGGAACGTTCTGCCTCGTTCAGACAGTCGGAACAGCTCTTCGTTTGCTTTGGTGACCGCACCAAAGGGCATCCGGTCACTAAGCAGAGGCTATCCAAGTGGACAGTTGAGGCTATCGCGTTAGCTTACTCATCCTCGGGCCTCCCGTGCCCCATGGAAGTAAGAGCCCATTCGACTAGAGGCGTGGCCTCGTCTTGGGCGTGGGCTAGCGGTGTGTCCATGGCGGATATTTGTGCGGCGGCATGCTGGGCCTCTCCATCCACATTTACCAGGTTCAATAATCTGGAGGTCCCGACCTTACAGGCCAGGGTCCTCTCCGCTCAATAGATGGACTATTCCAGTACTACATTATTATTCGATACGCTCTCGGCCCTCTGTTGAGCTCCGAGGCTGTACCGATCCCCTGGGGCAGACATTCTATTTTGACCTTTAGCCCCTAAGGTGCTGAGTCAGAATAGTTTCGTCGTCATCCTCCACCACGCACGGCGGGATTGTACTGGTTCCAGTACGAGTAAAGTATCGAAAGGGAACGTACTCGGTTACTCACGCAACCTCAGTTCCCTGAGATACGGAACTCGCTATCCGTGCGAGGGTGCTGCCAAATAGGTCGTCGCTTCAGTCGAATTAGACCTGAATTCCTATGGCGAAACGGTCGCTTATATAGCCAGATGGCTCCGCCCCTTCTGATGGGCTCTGGCAGAATTTGGCGCGCTGCCGAGCCATTGGTTCATGCAGTTGTCACTGTGCAGCCAATGGCAGTGCAGGTACACTGCGTGATTTAAATGTTCTTCAGTCTTGGAGAAAAAGGAGCTGCGTCTTTCGACGCAGTACTCGTTCCGTATTCTCAGGGAACCGAGGTTATGCGAGTAACCGAGTACGTTCCTTTAAAATTACATTTGTATTTGTTAATCTTACTTTTATATTACCTTTGGTTGTATTATACACTGTTTACTATAATTTCTGTTATGATTAAGTGTTATTGGTAAAGTAAGCTTTTCTGTCTTGATAGTTTTCTGGCAGGACTTTCCCGCACTACCAGTTTTTAATCTTCAACAATTTTCATTTAGTTGTACATTTAAAATATCAAATGTTATTAAATGAACAAATGGTTTTATATCTAACTAGCTGGTAGTTGTAGGTCAAAGTTTTGTGTTGGAGACAATGAAGCGACATTACACATCTTGCTTATCCTATGATAATCAGGCAGGGTGGAAACCAAAAAAAATAAATGGCATTGTTTATATTTTTAACCAAGAATTAGGTCAAAAATAAACCCAGCATGCCGAGTCAAACATTTAACCCAACCAAGTGTTGGGTTGCCAAAATAACCCAAATAGGGTTGTTTTTAACCCAGCATTTTTTAGAGTGTAGACACATATATTATTAAATGGGTTAATGATTTGAATTTATTTTATGGAAGACGTAATGTTATTGACAATATAAATAATGTTGAAGAAATTGGTGTTAGGATTCCAGTGGAGTCACCAATTTGTTTGACAGGTGACCAGGTCAGAAGGTGTCTCAAGTGTATTAAGCACTTAAGACACCTTAAGTGTGTAAAACTTAAGCACAGGGTCCGGATGGCCTTAAGGGCCATGTTTTAAAGATTTTCTGGCCAATAGATTATCTCCACGTAAGAGACTCCAGAGTGCTCACCTGGCCTCTGGAATCAGACTAACCTTTTCAGACCCTCCCAAACTCCTCCACCAGCAATGCACCTCTAGCCCTTGCACCTCTCCTTGCCTTTCAGCCTGGTTTCTATACCCATTCGACCTCCTGATTCAGACAAGCCTGATTCTATTCATCTGTCCCTCTCAGCCTTCAATTAAACCCATGCACTGCCTGCCTTATTGAACTGCCTGTCTATGTTTACCTCAGTTTGTTCTTTAATACCACTTGTTGTGTTTTTGATTTCTCATACTTTCCCAATAAACTGTCTGTTTTTTACCTGCAACTGGGTCCCTGCCTCTGTCCCTGACAATCACTGTCATAATGATTACACTATCATTAGGAAATAATCAACATCACCTGATCCCATTAGAGTAGTTTACTGTGCCACAACAACTGTATTTTAACAGGAACACACATTTTTTTACAATGGCTAAAGAAAATCTAGTAAAATACAACCCAACCTAACCTTAAATTCTAACAATTCTAAAGTCACAAGCCCCAACTAAAGCAAACACTGTTAACCATTAAGGTGGTTTGATAAAATGTCAAAATTTTTTCAACAAAACAAACAGATGCAAATGTGATATTGATTAAATGCAAATAATTGCAATTTATTATATTTATTTAATGGTTCAACCCTCTACAATGCGTGTAAATCACTGGCATATGCAAGTAAATTTCACGATAGGAGAGTAAAAAATATCTGTGATTAGCCAATAGCTAGTAAATTTTCAAATTTTACTAGCCTATGATTGAGTTAGATGCAAGGAATAAGTTTAGCGCAGATATAATATCAATGTCTGCTCTAGCCGAAAGCTCCCTCTATTGCGGTCTCTGACACACACTTAACGTGAAAGATGCTGTTGAGTGTGTGTGTGAGATTGTTCCACAGGTCTGATTTAGAATCAAATGTCTCGAGTAACGCAAGTATTGAAAAGGTGACCCACATTTAGGTTTTGTCTGTATTATTTTTATTATTATATTTCTGTAACATTTTATTTAAACTTTTTTAATCTTACAATTCCACAATAACACTGAGCAGAAGCAGCGCAGCAGTTAGCGTGTATAATCCAGATCACATTCATGAAGAGGGTGTTTTCTCTGATGACGGCTGCATGGACAGAGACAAGAAACTGAGCACCTAATAAAAAGTGAACACCTTATGAAAGCGAACTGCTTAGAGTTCTGCATACATGTTATGAATGAGACGGCTCTACTCAAAACAAATAGATCAGACAAAATATATAAATATAAGATGCTCTAAATAAAAAAACATTTAATTAATCCTTTATTATTAGTTTTTTTATTGGAATTTATGTGCTTATTTTTTTAGGGATTAGATTATTACTTTCATTTCATCATATTTAGATCAAATAGGTATGTACTGTTAAAATTACAATTAGCCAAATTGAGTGACTTATGTCAATGTTTTTTCATGAAGATTTTATATAGCTTATTAGCTTATATAGCTTATTATTTAAGTTAGCATGTTAACATCACTGGGCTACACATGCGTGAAGATAATGTGTAAAGATGATTGATGCATCACATCTAAATGGTCTTTTTTCTTTACTTTACTCTTCTGTACTGGATTCGAATAGATGCATTTAAAAAAAAAATTAGTCTGAGCAGAAAATGCTTGATAACTTTTTGTTTTCAAGCGAAAGGAAACTAAAGAATTTAGACTATTGATAATGAATGCACATAGTCTAGTGGCAAGAGAAGATATCTGGTAATTTTTTTTATTAAATTCATATGGAACATTCATATTAAAAAGTGCTTTAAAAAGAATGGCAAGACTTTAGAAGTAAATATTCATACAGATAAAGTATGTTATGTTTGATATTATTGTTCACTTGCAATGTTCATGCATTTTATGCTTAAAAAAAGTAAAATAAAAAAAATTACTAGCCAATGGCGACTCGAGCTTCATTGTGTCTGTAGAGGGTTATGGTTGTTTGCTATATAGGTCATATTATCAGTTTCTGTGACTTTCCTTTAATAAAGGCTGTCAATGTGTCAATGTGAATGGCTTAGATAACACAGTGTTGAATCAATCCTGACAGAGTGTGCAGGTAAGTTAGAATAGATTACTCAGCATACAATAAATAGAAGAAAGCATTTTAACACTAGAGAAAAACTAAAAGCTTTAGTTTTGTCAGAGGACACAAGCAAGTTTTATTTATTTTTTTTAATTTTTAATTTTATTTGTTAATTTATGTATTTTATGCACAATCTTCACTGCAATGTTATGCGGAACTCCTTATGTGGAAAAAAATACTTTAGTAGAAAAACTCATCTAAACAGTTGCAAAATACCCTTGGGAAAATTGGCGCCTAACTATGCTGATGACAGTACAGCACTCCAAAGTGGCAAAACAGCGCAATTACAGTTACGAATGAGTAACATTACAAATGTTTTCAAAGATGCAGGTTTTTCCTACACAGGCAGGCAGCCTGTTGACAGGCTGAAGTGGCACAGAATTTGGCAGAGACAACCTCATCTAATTTATCTCTGCAGCAATAACCCTGCATATACAGATCGGATAGACAGTGTTACTTTGCTACACACAGAGCTTCAACAAATGTTTGCATACAAACTGCTGCTGGCACCATAAACAAACTGATCAGACTATTACCTGTCCTGCAGATCCTCGTCACTGAGCTGCATCTCTTCCTTTAGCTTTTGGTAACGGTCCCACCTCAAGAGTCGAGTCCCATCATACAGGGCCAACTCTCTGTCATGTACCAACCTAAAAAAAGCAGATTAATGAGGCAACAACCACTATAGTTTCATGAGAGACAATTAGCATGTGTGTTTGCATAGTTTAAAAGCTAACAATTATTGTTATTAACATGTTAAGTAATATGTTGGCAAGCAAATATGTATTTCATTACTAGCATGTACAAAACTGAAAGAGCATGTAGCATTTCCCTACAACTTGTAAATGTGTTTGTGGCAAGAGGTGCATTGTTTCAGTGCAGTGGCACAGTGGGTGACAGATTACAGCATGATGAAGTTTTAATGTTACATGTTGTAGCATGATGTTAACATGATGTAAACATGTTTTAGCATTATGCTAGCATGATGTTAACATGTTTTAGCATGATACTTGCATAATTTAACATGGTGCTAACACAATTTACATGTTACTAGTTACTAGATAACATGTTACTAGTATGTTTTAGTTAGCATTTTACATATGTTTAACCTCTTTCTAATTGTTATTAACATGTAATGTTCACTGTTAATGTGTAGCTTGCTGGAAGTCGTGTTAGCTAACATGAGTCAAAAGAGCCAATCCCCATGTCTCGACGGTGTTCTGCTGTAGACATATAGGTTTTGCTAAACGGTTGCTAGAGTGCTGTGTTTGTTTGCTTAGGGAGTGGCTTGACAGCTGCCGACGGTGATACTCCAAAGGCTGCTTGCCAGTGTGAATGATATAATTCCTAATAATAATAATAATAATAAACTCTAATGCCTTTATGACATTTGGATTTGAAGATATCCCTGTTGAGGTTTGGGTTGCTAGGGTGCTCAACAATGATTGCTAGGTCATGCTAATGTAGTGAAGGTTTAAATTTAAAATAGATTTAAATGAAAGTACTGCAAACACTGCAATATTTCATAAAAAATAAAAATTGTCAATTTGACTTCATGGTGAATTAAGGTCAGTAAAGTGCAAATGTGTAAGGCTGACCTTGAGAGCACAGCAAGAGTGCCTAGGTTCACACGGTGGATACCATCCAGTAATACCAGTTTTCCCTCCTGAGCAGCAGTGACCAGGGGAGAAGACCTCCAGGCTGTGTCTCCATTGGGCAGGGTGTACCTCTGCTGGAGAAGGTCCCTAGCTGTCATGTCCTATTACACAAACACACACGCACCAGCTGTCATTTTGTGCTCTGTGGTGGCCACACAAAATATTGACACTTTGGGCCCAATTTGAACATTTTCACTTAGGGGTGTACTCACTTTTGTGGCCAGTGGTTTAAACATTAATGGCTGTATGTCGAGTTATTTTGAGGGGACAGCAAATTCACACTGTTATACAAGCTGTACACTCATTACTTTACATTGTAGCAAAGTGTCATTTCTTCAGTGTTGTCACATGAAAAGATATTTACATTTACATTTAGGCATTTAGCTGCTTTTATCCAAAGCGACTTACAAATATTAGGATACAATCAAGTGACACATCAAAAAAAAAAAAAAAAAGGCAACAATAGTAAGAAGGAGGAGAAGAAGTGTTTTCCTAAGCTTACAATAAATATAATAAAATATTTACAAAAATGTGAGAGGTGTACTCACTTCTTGTGAGATACAGTATGTGGATACAGCCTCTGAGCGTTACAGTTTTTTTTAATTACCTGAACTTAATTAACATCAAAATGTTAATATGTTAACTGAATTACATTCTCCTTAAAAAGTTCCGGGTGACCTGATTGAAATGTTTCTCATTATCTAAAAAAAATCTTTAGTTTCGCTAGCATATGCAAAAATGTTTAAAATTAGTTTTCTAGACAAAAATATAATTTCTTTCATAAAGTTCACAAAGTTTCTAAATAAAAAAAGCCATTAAGAGCCCAGAATAGATGAGAACTCCTTCAACACTGTTTAGGTTGCTGGTTAATAAAATACCAAGAGTACAGGGTTTTTTTTTTTTAATTAAGCAAAGGCTACAATGAAGATTCTAAAATAGAACATAGTTTAAATTTATTTTTGATTTTACATAGTTTTACATTGGTGTTATTCTATAGCTTTACTTAGTTTTGTAAAAGCTATAAGAAGTATATTAACATAGCATGTTTAACCATTACGCAAAGAATCAGACAGAATTTCCACAAGGGTTTAACGTTTTAGGAAACGAAAATTTGAATGGACAAATCAAATATGTTACCCTGTCTGTGAAAACCAGGCTAAAGTCTCAAAATTAAATTATGAGATAACAAGCATCAAGGTTTGATTTCACCTAATAAATCTCACTATGATTTTAATCTTTGACATGTCATTACTCAGTCAATATTAAAGATATTAAGGTTATTTTTAACAGAATGTTGTTTATAAATGATGATTTTATGTAGAAAAAAAATTACTTTAGCTGGGTTTTTACAGACAGGGTTGCCGCTGGGGGGGTTAAGACAATTCTAAGGGCCCACGCACTTTCGGGGCCCCCAGAGATCTATTTTTTTAGTTGTAACAGTACGAGTAGTAATGTAATACAATAAAAAAAAACTACTAAAAAGTTACCAAAAACAAAATCATGGCTTATTTCTGTATTTCAGGCAAAAGTCCCCCCCATTCACTGCATGGCTCTGTCCCGCCCCGTTATGTGTAGCGTAGAGTAGGGGTGTGAATTGGCACTGGTTTCACGATTCAATTCGATTACGATTATTATGTCAACGATTCGATTCGATTCAATTCGATTTCACGATGCATCACGATGCATTGGTAAAATTCACATGAGATCAACTCATTTCTCATTGGTAAAAATCATGGTAAAATTTGTAGGTGCATTTTTTAATATTCGCGTCTGTGTTTCGCCTCCTTCCGCCATTTTAAACTCGCATGACTGACACGCGTATATGCGAATGACATCATAGGCTATAATCGATTAAGGTCTATTACTGCATCAATGCAGAATCGTCCACGTCCGCATCGCGATGCATCGATGCGACGATTAATTTCAACACCCCTAGTGTAGAGTAGAGCGTAGCAGAGTGAAAGCAGATCTGTCAAGATCAGAAACTGTCAACTGTCTTCGGAACTGTCTTCGAAACAGAACTGTCTTCTTCATCAAAGAAGTGTAAGTCTGGACATCAAAAGCGAAAAGAGAAGTTATAGAGGGCAGATAAAGAGAAAATGGGCTGGCAATTAGTCACTCAGTTTTTTCAAAAGAAAGGTATTTTATTTTATAAGTTTAGTTTATTCACAGAGTTTACTTTGCTGTAATATTATCACTAATGTAGCCAGCTGATAGTCAATTCAACATTCAAGTCTTCCACTTTTTTTCCACTTCCAAAATTAATTTTGGTCCAGTCCTGCTGTTTGCTAACAATGCTAGCAGACTTTAGCTAACGACTACCACCGTTTATGCTTAGCGGATAAGTTCATTCAGGACCTCACGCGCACACACACACAGCTGTCTGAAAAGCAGCAAAAACACAAAAGGACTATGAACATGTCCAGATACTAACAAGCTACTCACTGAATTGACTATTGTAACTCATTACTGGGGGGTGTCATGCAAATCAGTTAAATAATTTTCAGCTAGTTCAAAATGCAGCTGCTAGAGTGCTTACTAGATCGAAGAAGTATGGTCACGTAAGCCCAATTCTAGTAACACTGCACTGGGTACCTGTTAAGTATCAGATACAATACTGTTAATGACCTACAAAGCCCTAAATGGTCTAGCGCCTTCATACCTTTGTGAATTACTATAAGAATACAATCCATCGCGGACATTACACTCGCAAAATAGTGGTCTGTTAATAATTCCAAGAATATCTAAATCATCTAAAGGTGGTAGATCCTTCTCCTACCTAGCCCCACAACTCTGGAATGACCTTCCCAACAATGTTCGGGACTTAGACATACTCAAGCAGTCTAAACTAAAGACTCATCTCTTTAGCAACTTATTCACCTAATTCAGCTCCTAACACATTTAGGCCGTAATAGTTGGCTTAACCGGAACCGAGCACACATGTACCCATTTTACTGTATGGCATTAACATTACATGTGAACGGCCCCTACGCTAATATATAAAGTCTAATATATAAACGCTAATACATAAATTCTGTTTTGTCTCCTTCTCTCTCTCTCTTCCTCTCTCCCTCTGTCTTTCTTCTCCAGGGGAGAAGTATCATGCCAGTTTGGCATGATACTGCTCATAACATTCCCGGCCCGGCTGATGCCCATCATGGTGCTGCACAATGAATGACTGCCCAATGTCATGTCAGGGTTTTTTCTCCCTTAAGGAGTTTTTTTAATCCCTGACCACTGACTGTTGTTTTTAATAACTTGTAAAGCTGTTTTGGTACAATGGACTTTGTGAAAATGCGCTATACGAATAAACTTGAATTGAATTGGATGTGAAATGCATCTCGACCAGTGGTCATTCACAGCAAACTTTCCATACATACTATTTAGTACATTTTGTTCTTTCACATTTCATACATTTTCTCTTAAAGGACACAATGGAAACTTTTATTCCTGACATGTTTTATGATTCAAACAATAAATTGTTAAGTGTAAACATTATACCCTTTCATTTTAAGGCTTCATAATAAGAACAGAAGACAAATAATTCAACTCGATATTGCTTCTTCTACCATCTTGGGTGGATTTTGCTCACTGAGGTTCCTACAGTGCATGTTATGATTGCTTGTATGCATAAAAAACATATTTTATCAGTCTTATTATGGCAACAAGATAATGGAATGTTTATATATATTAAGCTTTTACATAAGCAGAATGTATATTAAGCCTCAAAATACTGCCTCTGAAGGTTCTGGAACAGGAGTCCCTGTGTTCTGACAGCAGAATGGGGCCAAAGGATTTAATGAAACGGGGAAATCAAGGACAGCATATGACACAGATACTAAAATAGAACTGAGCCAAGATCACATGAAAGTCATGGCTACTTGAGGATATAAGTGAACATTTTGTGAAGTCTTGCAACAATTACAAAAATTAAAAAACAACGATCACCACTGATAGAAAACACAGGGAAATTGTTTGACCCCATGGTGAGTAACCTCTGGCTCTGTTCACCGCTAAGCTTTAAACCCCAGCACCGGTTTATAAACCTCACTGTGCACCTGCAGTTGGACACAACTGAGCAAACACAAAACCATGCTGACAAGGTGACAAATTAACCATGGTTTGATACAGTAACTATTGTTTAACTATGGTATTTGTAGTAAATCTGTGGTTATTAACCCATAGGAAATACCCTATGGGTAGAACAAAATTTTTAATTCTTAGGAATATTAAGCTTCATCGTAAGGAGAAAATCCCACCCATTTGTGACAATCTCTGCCCAATTAGCATAGACACAGTGCTGACAGAGAAGAACCAAGTACGCCATTACTGGCGTACGTTTTCTTGCTGTAGGCTGATGGGAATATACAATGTCTAAGGCATTTCAAGTATTGTGTTTTGGGATGCACCAACAAACATAAGAGTCTCCATAGACTCCCTCTATTTAAGCCACTGAGGACACAGTAAATAAATTGTATTTTCGAAGGAAATATTCTGCAAAAAAACAGTAAAGTCTTATATGTTTGTACCTTTGTACCAGACAGCTTCACAATCAAGGGACAGTTCAACTCTGTATTTTTGCAAAGGTTGTTTCTGAGAGAGGGGTCAATACTGCTTTGTGCGTGAACTTCAGCTCCAGACAAAGACAGTTTTTACTAATGCTGCCTTCACAACCTACCAGAATGATTGTGAATAGGAATGTGATAGTTCAAAATTGCACATGAAAGACCTTTGATGCAGACCGCACAAATTTGTCGTGCTCATAATCTCAAGTTAGACAAAAAAATAAAGTTTATGATAAGATGGGAGGGCACCAGGAGGCCAGCTATGTCATTATTTTTTTTACACTGTGCTTCCCATCTGTGTAATTCATAAACGCACGTTTATTACGCACAGCACAATCAGATGATCATATTTTCAAGAATCTCTCCTGTTTTGTTGTTGTTTTACGCCGGAGCATGAGCTCTTGAAGCTCCACCCTCTTCCGAAAAGGGAGCCAGGAGCACCAGCTTATTTGCATTTTATAAGATACACAGAAACAGCACATTTTGGCTCATACACTAAGGGCCTGCTCACACTGTCCCAATAGAACCGTGCCCTGTCACGTTTCAAACCTTAAGCCTGGTTCGTTTGAGTAGTGTGTATGAAGGTAAATCAGTAGCAAAACCAAGAGCTTGCTTATTTAAATGTGAGAACTTGTCATATTAATATTCATATTTGTTAGTTAAAATTTACACTCACAGCCCTCATGTGAAAATCTGAATATCTCGATTTGCACACATAGACAATAATCGACACATCTGTGTTTTAAATTCGAAGTGGTAAATTAATAGTTACAAATAAATAATAAATAAATAATCAATTAAATTAAATTGAACCGATGCCCTCCCTAACCAACCACTTTTTTTTTCACGGTTTCATTTTTTTTGGGGCGAAATAATGTGAAATAAGTCAACATGCTTTCCATTTAACTTGTATTAAACCGGAATATTTCTTTAATTCACCTTGTTAGGACAAGTGCTTATGTTGCACTTTGTGTATCTGCACTGATTTATCAGTACTGTTTTCTCATGACGTTTAAAAATTACCTGATAAAGCATAATTGGTTCAATACTGTAGCCCATCATTTCAGCAAACTTTCTGACAATCACTGACTTCCCACAACCCTAGAAAAAACAAATAACAAAAAAACATAATTATTTCATGGTTTCAACACCTAACCCAACACTAATAACACTTATTTTCTTTTTCTACTTTCTGCCTATTTCTACACTTTCTTCTGCTCCTTTTATTATTCTTCCTATCCTTATTGAAAACAAATCCAAAAAAACATGGTTATGTATACTGCGCTAGGTTAACTGAGACCAGTTTCGATGCTCTTATGTTGTTATTTGATTCTATTGTATTCCTCACTTTGGATAAAAGCGTCTGCCAAATGACTAAATGTAAATGTAATGGTTCAATTGATACACACAACAGTCCTGAAAGTCTTTAATTGTTTTCATATCTAGCAGTATGAAACTATTGTGCAGGAGCTATTGTGAGTTGTTAACTATCTAGTTCAAGGTGGACTTGCCTAATGAGAGTGGCCACATTAGTGGCTGGAGTGGCTGTGTACCTTGGCTCCAATCAGACAAATGTCTCTGACAAGGTGGGACTGCATCATCTCAGCAAGAAGGCAGCCGTGAGTGGCGGTGCTGATGAAAGCGGTCCTGCTGTTGGGTGGGCAAATCGACCGTGTTCCTAAAGGAACCTGTGGAGAAAGCATAGCCTTTTCTTTAGAGAGACCAAGGACACTGGTTTACTCATTCTATGGTGATATTGGAAAGATCAGTTAAATAAATTATGAACATGGAAATATTTAAACTGACAATCACTTTAGCATGTTTCCAAACACAGAAAAATATGTAAAATGCACTAGGGTCATTAATACGCATCTCATTTAAATATATATTGCTGGAAAATGGAACTGACGTGTCCTGACCTGTAAAGTGATGTTCTTGTCTGTGATTTTGAGGGTGACAGCTGCCTGTCCTGTGTGAACTCCACCCACAGGCTCAACATTCACCACTGCAGTCGAAAGAGGTTTTGTATTGCCATCAATCAACTCAAACCTCTAAGAAGGCAGACAGAGTAAATTAAAGGATACTCATTAGTCACAAACATCTTGCTACTGATATGCAAACTATTTTGGTCATTAAGCTTACTAACAAGTGTGTCAGACTAGTGTGAGAGCGGTAAAACAGATGTATTCTTTAATTTAAACTTCAACAGCAAAAACAGAGTTAGTAAGTTAAATTTATAACTGTGATTAATTCATAAAAATGCACACAATAAATATTCATGGTTGTTCTTCTTTGGCCTATTTCTTAATAATGCAGTTTATGGCTCTGCATTGTTATGCATATAGAAAATCATTAAATATCAGTTTCAATTTTGGTAACAATATTAGAATATTAAAAAAATATTATATCGAGTACTTTTAAATAAACTTTACATTTTTTAGACAAACATTTTCAATACACTTGGGAACAAATTACTGTTTAGTCAATATAAGGGTTACTACTAAAGCAAATCCAAACATATAAAAATACATTTAAATATCATCAAAAGGCTGAAAACTGACCAGCCCAGATCTTTAAAGGGGTCACATGATGAAATTTCTTGACTTTTTTTAGTGTGTTATGTAGCTGTCTGTGCATGTATAAGATCTGCAAAGATACAAAGCTCAAAGTCCCAAACCCAAAAAGATATTCTTTGTAAACGTTAAGGCTCGTCATGTAGACGCTGTGTTTTTCAAATATAGTAAAGGGACGTAACATTTTCATCACATGCTAGAGGTATTTAAGCCAATCGCAATGCACTGATTTGCTGGCCAATGAGAGCACACCACGCTTTTCAGAACGATGAGCTTTGTAAAAATCTACGCATTTCAGAAAGGCGAACCAGAGAAGATTCAATAATTCTCAAAACAATAATTCTCTGGTATGTATAAACAAATTATTTTTTTAATCTAAAACAGTGTAAACACATTGCATTAAACAAAACAAAAAAAACTTTTTATAGCCATCATATGACCCCTTTAAGCACTAGGCTTTATGGCTGTACTGCTGTAAAAAAGAAAGAAAGAAACAGGATGAACAGAAGGAAAAGTAACAGACAGAAAGAAACATGAACAAAGGGGTACTTACACGGAGAACTCCCTCAACTGCAGTGCGGCCATCTTTTCCCAACATGACCTCATATGGGTAAAGCCTCTGGACTAGCTGCTGTGCTGACAGCATGGGTAACTGGTTCTGCAAGATATAATTGACCTTTTGAAATAACTACACAATAAATGCAAATCACTTAAGGGGGGGTGGCGTGGAGATTTAAATTCGACATCTACTACCTTCCCTTCAAGGTGCTTTTAGACACAGAAAGACAAATCATATAACATTGTTTAGTGTTAGAAGCAATTGTTGCAACTGTTCATGTTTTTTTAAAGGACCAGCTTGAGCATCTATATAAAATTGCACCAAATGTGCCATCTGAAAGGTATTGCATTTATTGCGTAGAAGTAGAAGTGGCCGGATTTGTGATATCACAGATGATGGTTCGTTTCAAAATGCTAATTGAAAATGACGCGTTGTTGCAGCATCATGTTGCAGTAAGTGCATGATTTGGGGTGGAAAAAGGGACATCGGATGCCCATTTCACACAAGTTGGTATTTTTCTTAATGGTATAAACATCCCTTTTGCCCTGTCAAACACACCTCTTTCCCAGCACCCGCTTTTGGTGTATGGCCCTGTAAATGATAATGAGCTAATGCTCAACAGCAAAGCGGCACCAAGCCCAACACAGAAGAGTTAGAGGAGATTTATCAATAAATGTGAACATTTGTGATAAGAAGTACTGATGAAGTTTTGCATGTTTTGTCAGTTTTTTCACGTTTTTCATTAGAAGCATTTCTCTTGATTCGATATCTCACCATTGATGTTAAAATGTATCTGAGAGTAATTTCTTCATTTTTGTCAGGAGTACACAACAAAACATTATTTTTAGCAACCATTACATGTTTTTAGAATGTTAATCAGTGAATATGCTCTATATCATGCTGGAAAATTTGTTGATGTTTTTGTATCGCTTACTTATGTAGTAGAATCAAGTAATATAAAGGCTTCTTCTGTATAAATGAGCTGTTTGCTCCGTTCTTCCAACCACATAAAAATGCTAAATGTCAAGCCCTGCCACCCGCTGCCTGTGTACGATGCCTGTGTCGAGAGATACTCTTTATATGGCTTGGGGGCAGTAATATTTAAGTAGACAACTTCTTACGTAAAAATGGGCAGAGTAAACAAACAGATTAATTTGACAATTTCAGACTCAGATAGCTTATAACAAACTGGCTGCGTAATTTCTTTTCAGATTTTTTTTTTATCTGGCAGACAATTAAATGCAAAAAAAGGATATAAAAAGGATTCCGAAGTCCCCTTGATACACCGACCATTTGAAACACTATATACAATTAAAACGGTGATCATTAAGTAGAGTGTAGCTTTACCGTGTAACATTAGCGTGAGGGAAGCACCGGTGTACTCGCTGATTAGACTGTATATAGTCAAAAATATCCTTTAAAACACATTGTTATCGTGTATACAATCTGTGATAGTAATCGTTTTGTTTTGTTTTTTTGCATTATTTAGGGTGGAAACCTCTGTTTAAAAGAGCCTTTGTTTCTGGAAGTATGGGCCGACTTTAAAGCACGTCTCGCAGACCATGACTGAAATTGTAATCATATAGTAGAGTGTATAATACATTTGGATAATCAAATCAGTTTTATCTAACTTTTTCCTTTGTTGTTTATTTTCCTTTTAGTTAGCTAGTTGTGCAAGCACTGTCAATTTTGTAGTGATGTAGCAGTATTGCCAGAGAAAAACTGCTTCCCCTGGTTGGGTCTTAGGCTTTTTCAAAATTTAACTTACACAATGCAAACTGTACGAAGCGCTATACAAATAAAATTGAGTTGAGTGTAGCAGTCAATTACAAAAGTGGGTGGAGTGCCAAAGACTGCCAAAGGTAGGCACTTTTTGAGACAGTGGGTTGATAGCATTGCGGGAAAATATCATAAATTGCATATTTTTACTTTTATTTTTTACTTTTGCTTATTTTTTACTGCAAAAAAAAACTACTACACCTCAGGGAACAAAATAAAATAAAAACATTCATGCCACCTCTGCTTTAAAGATAACTTGTGTTTGCTCTGCTAGTTATGTCAAAAGCACAAAAATGATACATTTAATCTTTGTGATACAAAGATTATACAAAATGATACAAAAATTATTTATGAAAATATCATGTGGTCGGAAATTTACCAGAATTGTGAGAGCTGATGGGAGATTATCCACAGGAAAGTCAGGCAGGCTTAAGCTGGCAGACTCTTGAGAGCACAGAGTAGTGGCACAAGACAGGAACTGGGACACCCTGAAAATGACAAACAACGTTTGATCATGCAGACTGCAACATACAGTCAATGCAAATCCATCTTTAAAAAACTGCCATACCTTTCAGATGGCACATTTGGTGCAATTTTATATAGATGCTCAAGCTGGTCCTTTAAAAAAACATGAACAGTTGCAACAATTGCTTCTAACACTAAACGATGTTATATGATTTGTCTTTCTGTGTCTAAAAGCACCTTGAAGGGAAGGTAGTAGATGTCTCTGGCCTGGAAGCGTGAGCGGAGTGGTGGATCCAACGGGTTTCCCTTATACCGAGGGACAGGCAGGCCAAGAGCAATGACTCGAAAGTCCTCACTCACCCGAACAATCTTCCACGTGTCCAGCTCTTCTTTAGTGTGCTCCTATTAGACCAACACAACATACCAATTCGGAGTTACATACAGATGAAGTCAACATCATTAACGATACTGAAACATTCCTAACAACCAATCAGATTTTAAATATGGTGCTAATTTTAAAATAATGCAATGCTTAGGACAAGGAAGGTCTTTTTCATTCTAATCAATTTATTATTTCCTTCTGCTTTAAAGAGTTGTATGTTATGGCTACATTGACAAGATTGCCACTCGAGGACAAACAGAAATGGTGACTCAGGAACATGCCCCAACCCTAAGACATCCATGACATATTAGTTTTATTTGATCAAATAAACTACCAGTAATAGTGGTATATCTGGTATGTACAATATGTAAGCACAAAGGCCTACATATGAAAGTATGCTTTGAATATTTAAACATGTGCCAGTGAGTGGTGATAAACGTATTTTTCAGACATTGTCACAAGGCAACATCTTTTAAAGCTGCTTTAGAACAATATGCTCTAAAAAGTGTAAAACAAAAGTGAATTCAAAATAATTCTTAATTTAGCTGCAAACAGGATATTTCGGGGTCCAAGCAGGTCTGGAAAACAGGAAACGGGGCCTCAACTGGACAATTTTTAAAGAACAGATACATTGGATTATGTGGATACAGTTGCTTACATACAGTACAAGTAAACAGAATTATGAAAGTTAGTATGCTAAAGCTCTTTGGAGTGTTTGTCTAAATGTAGAACTATTGACCTTTCGAACTAAAAGATAAATCACTTCATCTGGTTCATCCAGTAATATGAAAAAAAAGGTTGGTCTCATGTTTACAGTTTCAATTACTAGCAGTAACAACTTACAGTAACATATTTCAGACATCAAAAATGTATACGGTCTACATACCGCATACAATGTATACAAATGCTGTAAATATAAAACTCTTTTGATTGCCAATGTATCATAATTCCATAAATAATGTCCATGCACTTAAAAAGTGATAACAGTGTAAGTCTGTTATTTCCTAGTTCAGTGGTCGCGAACCTGTCAATCATAATTGACAGGAAGATCTTTAACTAATGTTCCATTTTGGAAGTATGTCTTAATCCAGATGTATTTATTTTCAATAAAGTCACCAATGACATAAGAGAAGAACTGTCCAGCTGTCACAAACATGAATCTATAAGCTTTCCATAGTGATAGTTAGCGGCCACAAGGTAATGCAAAAGAAGGCAAAGACAAGAGGAATTTATTTTTACCTTGGTTAAAGGTACCTTGGTATATGTATGTTGTGCCACCAAAAACAAGCATTATATAAAAGAGGAAATCTGGAGCGGCGCCACAACACCAACCATCTAAAATTTAAAGACAGCTACCCAACAAGTAGCACACTTTGTGCAAGGAAGGTTGAGGAGATGAAATCTAAGTTGAAGGCCCAGCAATCCTTTTTTACAAAAAATGCTGCTCAAAATAAGGCTGCTACTAAAGCATAATTTCGTGCAGATAGAGAGTTTGTGCTGCCTTCAGTATATGTTCTGTATATAACTTGACAGCCAGGTAAACTCTTCCATAACATCAAGACTCTGAAGACAGTTGTCTCTTGCCCACAGGTTTATTGACATTGCAATGGAAAGGTGAAACTGAAATGTACATGGATATAATCAGCACTACGTACAGATATATCAACTCAAACCATATGAATTAAATCTCTTAGTTTTACTGTTACAGTATTTTAGTGTTTTCTTTTTAACTATTTATGCATTTTAATATACATTTCTGAATGTAATATACAACATAAAATTTTACCTCTAGTCGATCACTTATCACTTATTTATAAGTAATATGAACTTTAAAGCCTAGGAACAGTACAATCATCAGCATATAATATTACTTTATTGCAATAGTACTGTAGATAGTAAATAACAGACTTCTAACAATAAACTACACAAAACGTAACAATGTCACCAAATAATAATGTACAATCGTAGATGTTGTTAAAAACAATCAATACATACCCACGATGCTACAAAGGGCATAAGATGTATGCAGATGTCACAGGATTAGCTAGGATACAATAAATGTGCTGCTCAACTATTTCCTGAATAGACTCATGACATCATTCCTTACTGACACCTAGTGGTACTTACTGACACCTAGTGGTTCGTAAAGGGACCATGGCCAAATAAAAACAAAGGATCACTTAAAAAATAGAAACAAGAATAACATATTATGACATAACTGAACACTCCCCGCCTGATGTGCTTACACATCACCTCAACAAATTCTATGATGATACATCAACTTTGGACTCTGGGGAAAGTATAAGCACTACCTCTGCAATAGGTCTAAGAAAGAGCGAAGGACCTCCTGGTTTAATGATCTTGACCTCGACCTGACGCACCTTCCCATCTTGGCTAGGAAAGGTCTGAGTTACTAGTCCAAGGGGCCATTCATTTCGTGGTACTTGGCTGTTCTTGAGGAGGACAACACTTCCTGGTTTGATGTTTGGATGACCGGACTGCCATTTTTTGCGTGCCTGTAGTGTTGGTAGAAATTGCTTCCGCCATCTGTCCCAGAATGTGTTGGAAAGGTGTTGAACTTGCCGCCACTGGCACTTGTAGAGGTCTGCAACTCCAAACTCGCCTCTTACTGTGTGAAAACCCTCCTCTTGTCCATCTTGAGGCCACACTCCAAGGGCCAAATACATCCAATCCAACACTGGTAAAGGGAGGGTCTGTTGAGAGACGATCCGCTGGAAGGCTGGACATTTTCTGGATACTGAGTGGAGCTCTGAGCCGTCTGCAAGTTACACACTGATGGATGATGCTGCTCACTCTTCGTTTCCCACCAACTATCCAAAAGCCGGCTGAACGGACAGCTCCTTCCGTAATATGACTACCTTGATGGTGGATATGCTCATGGTGGTGTCTAATGAGCAAAGCTGCAATGTGATGCTTACCAGGAATTATCAAAGGAAACTTCTCACTCTGATTAAGGCTTGAATAGTGAAGACGGCCTCCGACTCTCAGCAGACCTTGTGCATCAATGAATGGATCCAGAGTGTGAAGAGGACTACTCTTGCTTGGAATCCTCTCTTGCTTTTGGATACATTTGATCTCTTGACTGTAAACCTCTTCTTGCACCACTTTGATGATAATGGCTGAAGCTTTATTGGATTCCTCAACTGTGAATTCTGCCTTGCAGTAATACCAGCCCTTACAAGAACTGTTTTTCTTTGCAGCTTTGTTAAAAAGACAGGCTATGTGAATAAGGCGTGTAATAGCACCTGTTAGTGACTTCCAAAATGAAAACTTAGAAAATCGTTGGGAACCAAGCTGCTTGGATGACGCTGTAGTGCTTAAAGTGGATACTAGAGGCCGTATATCTGGGTCTGAACCTGGATCAGCAAGGTTGTAAGTACACTCAGAGGTACCTGGTTCTGGCATGAGCAGAAATTTTGGTCCACTTAGCCAATTGGTGTTTTGTAAGTGGGCTGCAGGAACAGACCGGGTCGCATGATCTGCAGGGTTTTGGTCTGTTGGCACATAGCGCCATTGTTCTGGATTGGAGGACCTTCGAATACGTTGTACCGGGTTACTAACATAAACATAAAAGCGTCTGGTTTCATTACAAACGTACCCCAGAACCACCTTACTGTCTGAGTAGTATGTTACAGCATCAAGCTGAAGGTCTAGTTCAGCTGAGATTAAGTCTCCTAACTCAACGGCCCGCACTGCAGCGCAAAGTTCTAATCTTGGTACTGTGTGCTCAGGGCGTGGAGCCAGTTTAGCTTTTCCCATCACAAATCCAATGTGATTATTTCCTGCAGCATCTGTAACTTTTAAATATGCCACTGCAGCGATAGTTTTGGTCGATGCATCAGAAAAGACACAAAGTTCCCTTCTGACAGCCGTTGATGGTGAAGTCTCAGTATAAGGCCTGGCGATGGAAAGACTAGATAGCTCTGTCAAAGAAGCTCTCCATGACGTCCAAGCTTCCTCCATTTCTTGTTGTAATGGAGCATCCCAGTCACCACTCTCAGTAGTGAGTTCTCTCAGAATAGCCTTGCCTTGAATTGTGACCGGCGCTACAAACCCAAGAAGATCATAAAGGCTGTTGATGGTTGATAAAACACCTCGCCGGGTGTAAGGTTTTATCTCATCACAGACACTAAAGAGGAAACAGTCTGTATGGAGGTTCCAATTGAGTCCAAGACTACGTTGCATTGGTAGTGTGTCTGCCTGAAAGTCTAGATCTTTCAAGTCACTTGCATAATCTCTGGACGGAAAAGACTCCATGACCTCCTTGTTGTTTGCTGCAATCTTATGTAACCTCAGATTGGATTTGGAGAGAACGTCCTGTGTCTTTTTCAGCAAATTGATAGCAGCTTCAGCTGTAGGCAGGGACTTAAGGCCGTCATCTACATAGAAGTCGCGCATCACAAAATGCTTCACATCACGGTCGACATGGAACTCATTAATCTGTACAGACTGGTGCAGGCAATGAATAGCCACTGCAGGTGAGGGGCTATTACCGAAGACATGGACCCTCATGCGATAGTTCATAATGTCTTTGGAAAGGTCATTGTCTTGGAACCAAAGAAAACGTAGAAAGTTCCTGTCTTCTTCCCTCACCAAAAAACAATAGAACATCTGTTCTATATCCGCTGTGAAGGCAATGGCTTCTTTTCTGAAGCGAATCAATACTCCCAGCAGGGTGTTGTTCAGATCAGGCCCAGTTAAAAGCACATCATTAAGTGATATACCATTGTGTTTGGCACTTGAATCGAACACTACTCTGATTTGCTTGGGTTTCTTCGGATGGTACACTCCAAATATTGGCAGGTACCATTGCTCTTCTTTCTCACTCACAGGAGGGGCTAACTCAGCATGGCCCTTTTTAAAAATCTTGTCCATGAAGCTGAGGAAATGGTCTCTCATCTCAGGCTTCTTTTCAAAGTTACGTTTGAGAGACAAAAGATGTTTCAGTGCTTGCGCCCTGTTGTTGGGAAGGCGTGGACGTGGATTCTTAAAGGGTAATGGCGCTACCCAACTGTTGTTTACATCTTTTTGTAGGCCATCATCCATGATTTTCATGAAAAATGAATCCTGAATCGAAGGAGCCATCTGGTTATCACCTTTGGTTTGCTTAAACACAGAGCATCCCAGGTGGTCAGCATCACAGGTATACTCATCCACAGAATATGTTGGGGGGTAGTCGGTTAATTGGATGTCCTTGTATTTTTCTTTAACATGGAAAACATTAGGACAAGGCGGAAAGAGAGTTGGGCGTTTTGGCTCTGTAATGTTTGTGTGAAGGTTCCTGATTGTCTGTGGTTTGTGGACATTTCCCAGACATACATTGCCGACAATGACCCATCCCAGATCCAACTTCTGTGCATAGGGTAAGTTGTGGGAGCCATTCACCTGTTTATGGACCTTATGAACTCTTATGATGTCCCGACCTAAGAGAAGCATAATTGGGGCTTGTGGGTCCTGTTCTGGAATGAGGTGTGCCACAGACTTTAAGTGTGCGTGGCGGCGAGCCACATCAGGAGTTGGAATTTCGTCTCTGTTATTGGGAATGTCGTTACATTCTATAAGGCTTGGTAATGGGATGCGGACAGTTCCATTGAGAGATTCCACTCCATAGCCACTAGCCCTTCTTCCAGCTGACTCCTTTACTCCTGCACATGTTCTTAATGTGTAAGGAGCACTTGGACTTTGGTCACTGAAAACTTCAAAGAACTGCGAGCGAACTAGTGACCTGTTGCTCTGTTCATCCAGGATAGCATAGACTTTTACCGCTTTGTCTATTTGGCCAGCTGGGAATACTTTTACAAGGCTTATTTTCGAGCAAGATCGGTCTGTCTGATCTTCACCACAGACTTCTGTGCATTTGCTGGTCCTGCCAGTCCAGGGTGGAGCGCTGTGTGGTGCCTTTCACTTTTACATTCAGAACATTGGACTTTAAACTTACAGTTCTTTGCAATATGTGATGCAGAAGAGCAGCATTTAAAGCACACATTATTCTCTTTTAAAATTGCTTTGCGAGCTTCAATGGGCTTTTCCCTGAATGCACGGCATTTGCGCAAAGGATGTGGTTTTCTATGAATGGGACACATTTTATCGCAGTCATCAGATTTTTGAGGGGGCTCGTCAGTATCAACGGGAACTCTGCAAGATACCGTTGTCTTGTGTACAAAGATTTCTCGTTGTTTACTGGGCTTCCAAGCTGTCTTCTCAATCTTGGGAGCCATGTCTATGTGAGATATAAAGTTAAAGCTTGGATCATTCCCAATTCTAGCCTCCTGACTAACAAAGTCTACAAAGTAGGCGAAGGGAGGATAGGGAACGTGGTTGTGTTGCTTGTAGGCTGCACCAACTGATGCCCACTTTTCTTGCAGACGAAACGGCAGCTTTTGTACTATTGGATTGACGCCTCTTGCCGTGTCTAAGAAACCGAGGCCGGGCAAGTCTCCTTCGGTCTTAGCAGACTGAAGTTACATTAGAAGATCACTCAACTTTGTCAATTTAGGATAATCTCGATGCGCTATTTTTGGAAAGGTGTCGATCCGTTTGAACAAAGCATCTTCTATCACTTCTGTTGAGCCATATGTTTGTTCAAGTCTGTCCCATGCCATTGCCAGCCCTGCTCGTGGATTGTTTATATGTATTGCCCTTATCTGTTCCACATGCTCTGCTGACGCCTTGCCAAGCCACTTCAGCAGAAAATCCATCTCTTCACTTGGTGTCAGGTTTAAATCAATAGTTTCAGTCTGAAAAGAACATTTCCAGGCTCTGTAGTTCTGAGGTTTGTCATTAAACTGAAGCAAACCTGTTGCCACAAGCTCACGACGAGCAAGATAGCTTACAAAGTCATTTATGTTTGAACTGCCACGATTTGAGTTTGGAGATATGGGGTAAGACAAAGAAGTAGGATGACCACTGTTATTTTGCTGTCTGAAATGTTGCACCGGAGTAGCACGGCTGGTCTCAAATCTAACTTCGCATGACTCACGAGTGTGCTCATTTTCATAGATACATGGCTGTTTTGCAGTAATGTGAGGTGTTTGAAAAGCAGAACCGGTTTGGTGTGAAAGAAAAGGTTTAACTTCAGGTTTAAGATGTGAAGCTGAAATGCTATAGCTTGGGCTTGGTTCTCTCTTGGGGGGAACGTCATCACACAGCTGGGGTTCTGTCTCCTGTACTTTAGTTTGGTCAATAACATATTGTTCAGTGCGTTGTGTGGTTTCCAAGGGGACAGAATTTAAACTTAGTCTGCAACTCTGTTTCTCCATATTTTCATCAATAGCAGCTTCAAGCACCTCAGCTTCTGCGATGGCTGCTGCGGTCTCCTTCTTATGCTTAAGCATTTCCATAGATGCCTCCAGCTTGGCTTTTTGTAACTTCAAATTAACTTCCTCTTCGACAAAGGCAAGCCGTGCTTTTGCTGCCTCTGCCTTCGCTCTCGCCTTAGCTGCTGCTGACCCAGTTGACGATGAACGTGAAGCACGAGAGCGTGTCTTTAATGAAGATGCTTCCGTTGCCATGGCACACTCTGTGTAGGTGAATCTTTCCACTCAGTTGTAATCTGATAGTTGTCCACTGGCCGCGTGTGACAATGCTTTTATTGTAATGGTTGGCCTGCACTGCGTTATCTTGCCTTTTTAAAAGTCGTGGTTTCACTGTGCTGCCCTCAGTATATGTTCTGTACATAACTTGACAGCCAGGTAAACTCTTCCATAACATCAAGACTCTGAAGACAGTTGTCTCTTGCCCACAGGTTTATTGACGTTGCAATGGAAAGGTGAAACTGAAATGTACATGGATATAATCAGCACTACGTACAGATATATCAACTCAAACCATATGAATTAAATCTCTTAGTTTTACTGTTACAGTATTCTAGTGTTTTCTTTTTAACTATTTATGCATTTTAATATACATTTCTGAATATAATGTAATATACAACATAAAATTTTACCTCTAGTCGATCACTTATCACTTATTTATAAGTAATATGAACTTTAAAGCCTAGGAACAGTACAATCGTCAGCATATAATATTACTTTATTGCAATAGTACTGTAGATAGTAAATAACAGACTTCTAATAATAAACTACACAAAATGTAACAATGTCACCAAATAATAATGTACAATCGTAGATGTTGTTAAAAACAATCAATACATACCCACGATGCTACAAAGGGCATAAGATGTATGCAGATGTCACAGGATTAGCTAGGATACAATAAATGTGCTGCTCAACTATTTCCTGAATAGACTCATGACATCATTCCTTACTGACACCTAGTGGTTCTTAAAGGGACCATGGCCAAATAAAAACAAAGGATCACTTAAAGAATAGAAACAAGAATAACATATTATGACATAACTGAACAGAGTTATTCAAGGAAGTGATGGCTATTACTGCAGAGGCTACTTTTTTAATGATTATAAAAACAAAGATGACACCTCCACACTATACCTCTTGGTCCTGCATCAGTGACAAGGAGGATCGAGTCACTGTCAGAGGTTGTGGATTGCCAGGACTTGGCCCACTGTGAATATTTTTTACTGAAGTTTGACGAATCTCTTGATATAGTAGACAATAGATTTACGATCTGCCAAAATAGATTTTACGGCAAAAAATTACTTTTTCACTCTTTTGCATTTAAAGGGGAGAACACACTGTGAGGATATTTATAATGAATTTAAAAAATATATTTAAGATAAAATGATATCCCCATTCATAAATTGGTAGCAATTACCACTAATGCAGCTCCGGCCATGTACCGGAGCTCCGGTGTGTACTCTGGTTTTATAGCACTTTGCCATAATGATGCTGCTTTTCCCAACTTCAAGAATTAGGATTATGCGATTAATCAGCAAGCCTTGTTCGTAAAAGTTGTTGACTTTTTTCACATAATGGCACTGGTGGTCAAACTGATCAGATCAATCAGATAAGATGAGCAAAAGCACTTCAGCATCACTTATTCAAGGCATTGCTGGATGAGCTCGTTGTCATGTATAGAGAGCTACTGTTGTAAGCTGATGTCCGGTGGTTGAGTCGAGGTAAAGTGCTACAGCGGTTTATTGACTTACTTATTGAAAACTTTTCTGTCTGAAAGGAATAAGGAGCCCAATGAAGTCTCAGATGAAGCGTGGCTGCTGGACCTGAGGTTTCTGACAGACTTGACAGCAAAACTGAATACACTCAACATTGAGCCCCAGGGAGAAGACAGACACCTGCCTCACATGATCAGCGCAGTTAATGCATTTAAATGCAGTGAAGTCTAAGCTTGGCGTTTAGATCACAAATCTAAAAAACAGAATGCTAACACACTTACCTAACCTGTAAAAAATGGCACAGATAATTAAAGACAACAATTTTTTTTCATGAATTACTGTGCTCACCTGGACAAAGTTGCAACACAGTTTAATCAGTGTTTTGGTGAGTTAGACATCATGGAATGTATTCCTGCATTTGTCTCAAACCCATTAATGCTCATTGATATAGAACAGATTGGATCCAAATTTGAACAAATATTTTGTCTGTCAAAGGGAGTTGATATGGAGATAGTAGATTTGCAAATGACAGAGCTGAAAGCCAGATCAAGGGACTTTTGGGGACTTGTCAACATAGAGAGGTTCTCTCCTCAATGCATGCGCACTTAAAGTGAGTGCCTACTTTGGATAAACTTAAAAAGTACAGTCAAAGTACAGGAGCCACCTTACTGACAGACACCACACAGACTGCCTTTGGCTTGCTGTCTGTAGCTATGACCCAAACTACAGAGGACTCAGTCACTCAGGACTCAAACAGTGTTCAGTCTCAGCCATCACACAGACTGAAGTAAATAGCAGTTTTGCTTTCTGATGGCATTGTGAATAAGGTGGATGCTTGAGATGGGACATAGAACTGCACTTAACTGAGGTTGTTTGGTAAAATTTTGTTCTCTTTATTTATAACATGCTATTGAATATGATGTAATGAAATAAACACTTTACTGCTAACAATGGCACTTTTTCTGTTCAGTACCACCTTATCTGATCTGATCTGATCAATGCAAGTAGCAATGCAGTGTTGTTACACTGATGTTTTGTTGGTTGCGTCCTTTTTAAAGTTAAAAAAAGTACATTTAATATAATTCAAATACCAATAAAATAAAAAAGGACTCATTGTCCGGGTTGTCTTTTTGATAGGTAGATATTGCCTTGGTTGAAGACCACTGTTCTAGTCATTATTTTTTGTCCTCCAGTGGATAAAGAAGGAACAACAACCATTATCTGGCAGTTAAAGTGATAAAATAACTCATTTAAAAATGGCTGGTCAGCCCCCTTTGGTCAGAAATGGCTGAAACTTGGCTTGTTAGGTAAGCATGTTCTATTGTCTAAATAGAAAAAGTTTTGTGAACGTGAACTTTTGTGTACACAAGATACAGGCATATTCGTCATAATGGGTCACAACTGTCAAATATAAAAAATAATTTTTGCTACAATTTATCACTATAACTTTTTGTCATGATGGTCTGATGATGATGCATGCCAAATTTCATGTCAATCAGATGCGCGTTCTGAGGAGTTCGAAAACATGTTTTTACAAAAAACGGAATTGTGTAAAATCTTATATGTATACAAACATAGAATTTATATACTCTTTTTAATGTTTAAAGCAAGAATAAAAAAACACATAGTTCATAGATTTTATCACACAAGATTACAGCGCTATTAACATATTTGAGAAATTGCTTATTATAGTGCCATCATGTGGAAAATTCTTATTAAATTCTTATGATAGGCATTCTATATGTATGCCTACTTTTGTAATGGTATGCTATTCAATTTATGTTATTATCTGTTAAAATATTATTGACTGCTGACGGCCATGTTTCTTTATGTATCCATATGATATTGACGTATATGATAGGACATCAACCAAAGATGATGTATACACATTTTCAACTTCAAGTAAACAGTAATGACATTATTAAGGATTTTCTGTTTTAGCGTCCCTACTGGAAAAATAGGACAAAATTAAACATGGGTCCACAAAATATATTCATGTTTACGTATACCTAGTTTTGTTAAACTTTGCATTCAGAAAATATTGGCTAATTTGTGGGGCACGCCGTTAGATTTCAATGTCTTATGTAGTGAGCCTCACATGGGGCACCAATTATGTAGTGATCATTAATAGTGATTTTTACACAGGGCACCAATTAATAGTACACCTCACACAGGACACTAAAGGTGTTAGTGAGACTTGACGTGATATTCGTGCTAACTTGTAGAGCCTTTTACTGTATTATCAACACAAGGAAGACACAATTGTAATAAAAGAGGATTTATTTACAAAAGACATACAAGATTAACTAACACACTACTAAATGATACTAAAGAGCTAAAGGATAGTAAGGTTGGGTGTAAAGAATTAAAAGGATGCAGGTAACTAAGGTATAAACTGAAATGAACTAAAAGAGTACACTAATGCCAAGGTCTCTAGAAAGAGATTTGGTAAGTGATAATTACGTTTACGTGAGCAGTCCGATGGTGGCGACGTCTTCCACTGGTGAGGCTGGGCCTTGTTGCAGTGGAGAAGGAGTCTGAATCCGTTCAACAGCCTTGAACACGAAGCGCTGTGGGATGCTAATCTCCTGCAGCACCGAAAGGGTCCTGGCGATCTGGAACACGCAGATGAGGCCCTGAAGCTGGTGCGGAAGGTCCTTGACGATCTGGAACACGCAGATGAACGTACCTGGAAGTAAGTTTGCCCTCCTGGGCTTAACCTTGTTGCAGACGTTTGTGATTGCGTTTCTGGACAGCAGGCTCTAAACGTGGTTTCTCTATTTCAGTCCTTGTGGGGAGACTCAGAACTGGGTGATCCGTTATGCTCCCTAGCACAACAGCCGGAAACTCAGAACGGGTGATCTGTTATGCTTCCTAGCACAACAGCCGGAAACTCAGAACGGGTGATCTGTTATGCTCCCTAGCACGACAGCTGGAAACTCAGAACGGGTGTTGCTGTTATGCTTCCTAGCACAACAGCCGGAAACTCAGAAGAATTTGTGTTGAAAGGGTACTTTTATCTTGAATACTTTTATGAAATAGTAGATTTATATAACTAAAATGGCAGAAAATTATTATAGACGGAAATGAAATCGTAGATATACATTTTTTATAGCTAGTATTATAGCTAGTGTCTGACGGATGTGTGCGAAAACGCCTAAATAGTGGGTGAGAAGAAAAAAAAGAAGAATTTAAGCACTTTTTTCCAGCACGTTTGGACCCCTAACTAGGGGTGTAACAATGATATGCCATGATATATAGTGATTGAAAAATGTATAATACATTTTATCCTATTGCTTACATGCATATATACAGTACAACATGTTTTATTAATTGTAGCTCAGTGGTTAGATCATGGCGCTAGCAATGCCAAGGTCATGGATTGCAGCCCAGGTATTGAACATACTCAAAAACAGTATAGTTTTTTACTAATTTACAAACTATGTTTAATTAAACCTTGAAAAATGTATAATACATTTTATCCTATTGCTTACATGCATATATACAGTACAACATGTTTTATTAATTGTAGCTCAGTGGTTAGATCATGGCGCTAGCAATGCCAAGGTCATGGATTCCAGCCCAGGTATTGGACATACTCAAAAACAGTATAGTTTTTTACTAATTTACAAACTATGTTTAATTAAACCTTGAAGACTGTCAATTCTATAACAAGTACAACATTATTTTTATATATTATTATTATTATTTTGTTTTGAATTTCAGTTTTTTTTTTCAATTTTGTTCAAAATATTGTGATATCATTGTATTGTGAACCCAGTATCACGTATTGTATCGAAACATGACCCAAGTGTACTGTATAGCAGTATAGATTTACTGTGCTCTGGAAATAACTGAACATACATTTTTGCTGGCAACAAAAGTGAGTACACCCTTAATGATAACAATTGTGTTACGGGGGTGAGATGAGATGGAGACGATGAAGACAATGATGAACTTAAATTAATCTTTACTTAAACAAAAACACAGGATTATACAACAAGGTGACAATAACAAAGTGAATATATACAACAATGGTGACAAACAACAATGGCAAATGGTGAATACAATAAGGGAACAAAGAGATAAAGAGGAATAATGAGGAAGGATGAGGGAGAAGAAGGTCAGAGGGCTCGAGAATGTAGAGACAACAATTAACAAGATCTGACCCTGAGTCTGTGAAGACTTAAAAATAAGGTCCGATTAAACAAGGAACAGGTGAAGACAATTAAAGATGGTGGAGGTGTGGTGCAGTGCATGATGGGTATTGTAGTCCGTGGGGAAGGTGAAGGGACGAGCCGCGACAGTACCCCCCCACAAGGCGCGACCTCGCGCCGTAGATAGGCCAACAGAGGAGGGAGGGTGGGGGTCGTGGAGGTGGATGGTGGGATGAAGAGGGCAGAGAACAAAATCCATCAGGCCAGGGTGGAGTGGAAGGTGGGTGAAGCCAGGAGCAGGTGGACAGGACTCAGAGCCCAGCCAGGACAGCAGACCACGGAGGAGTCAACGGAGGGAAGAGCCATGGTGGAGGAAGGGTCGACAACACCAGGGAACTGACCAACCTAGACTGAACCGGTGGAGGAGGAACCCAGGGTGAAGGCATCAAGTCGAAGAGCCAGGGTGATGCCGAGGTACCAGAGGGCCACGGCGGAGCTGATGGCTCAGGCGACAGAGACGGGGATCTGGAAGACTGCGGCAAAGACGGTGAGACGGAGGATGAAGGTGGAGCCGGAGGGAAGAAGGAGCCTGACAGAGCCAGAGGGACAACGCGCCGAGACAATGTCGGAGTAGCAGAGTCCAGCGGCAACGGATGGTCGACGCCTGACCAAGGTGGAGCCGGAGGGACGAGGGAGCCCGATGGAGCCAGTGGGATGACAGGCCACGATGGAAGCGAGGGAGCTAGAAGCCGAGGCGGAGCTGATGGGTCGGAAGATCGAGGTGGAGTCCAGGACTCGGAAGCTGAAGGCAGAGACATGGGAGCCGCACGCCATGGAGGAGCTGGGACCTGGAAGACCCGAGGTGAGCCCGAACGCCCAGATGGCGTAGCATGGAGGCGAGCTGAGGGTCTGAGAGGAACCAGGGAAGACGGCAGAAGGCCAGGCTAAAGATAGAGGAGGCAGGAGAGGGAGGCTGGGTGGGAACTTTGAGTCAGAGTCTGTAACCTCAGGGGCGGAGTCTGCAACCTCAGGGGCGGAGTCTGTAACATCAGGAGCGGAGTCTGGGGCGGACATCTTGGCCGTGGCAGGGAACTCAGGAGCGGGCATCTTGACCGCAACAGGGAACTCAGGAGACTCCGCATAGGGACCAAAACTCCCTCGAGAGCCCCGCCCAGACAGCTTAGCCTTTGTAGCTGCATTTAGACTTGCATAGAAAAAACTACGCAGGCAGCTGTCTGGGTAATCAATTAGTGCAACCAAGACTAGGAAGCACATGGTGTGGTCCTCGAGGGTATTATCCCCCTGCTCCAGGCAGAGGAGAAGATGTCCAGGGGTGGCCATGGTGAGGGTTCGATGTGGGTCAGATCTTCTGTTACGGGGGTGAGATGAGAGGGAGACGATGAAGACAATGATGAACTTCAATTAATCTTTACTTAAACAAAAAACACAGGATTATACAACACGGTGACAATAACAAAGTGAATATATACAACAATGGTGACAAACAACAATGGCAAATGGTGAATACAATAAGGGAACAAAGAGATAAAGAGGAAAGATGAGGAAGGATGAGGGAGAAGAAGGTCAGAGGGCTCGAGAACGTAGAGACAACAATTAACGAGATCTGACCCTGAGTCTGTGAACACAATTAAAGATGGTGGAGGTGTGGTGCCGTGCATGATGGATATTGTAGTCCGTGGGGAAGGTGAAGGGACGAGCCGTGACAGATTGTATGTCGTTTAACCATGCAAAGCCACATGTTCTATTCATTTACATTTACATTTACATTTATTCATTTAGCAGACGCTTTTATCCAAAGCGACTCACAAGTTACCAGTGACACACTGGGAGCAATTAGGGGTAAAGGTGTCTTGCTCAAGGGCACCCCAGTTGTTTCCTGTTGGTACTGGGAATCGAACCAGCAACTATATGGTTGCTAGTCCAACGCTCTAACCACTAGGCTACAACTGCCCCTATTCATCATGTTAAATGTTCATTAAAGTGGCATCATTTGTGTAGGCTATAAGGAGATCAGTAACACCCTGAAACTGAGTTACAGTACAGTAGCCAGGGTCTTACAGAGGTTTTCCAAGACGGGTTCCACTCACAACAGGCCTCGCAAGGGACGATCAAAAAAGTTGTGTCCTCGTGCTGCGCGTCAAATGCATAAGCTGGCTTCAAAAAACAGATGCATAAGTTCTGCCAGCATTGCTTTAGAGGTTGCAGAAGCTAAAGGTCAGCTTGTCAGTGCTCAAACCATACGCTGCACACTGCAAGTCGAACAGGAAGCCTTTTCTCAAGCTGGCTCACAAGAAAGCCCAGAAACAGTTTTGCTGAAAACAACCTTCAGTAAACTTCAAACAACTCTTCAGAAAACTTCAGTTTGCGGGCTTTCTTGTGAGCCAGCTTCAGAAGAGGCTTCCTTCTGGAATAATGGCCACGCAAACCGACTTCTTGCAGTGTGCGGCTTTTGTTGCCAGCTATTTTGAAAAAAATGGCTATATGTTGAGTTATTTTCAGAGGACAGTAAATCTATACTGCTATACAAGCAGCACATTGACTACTCTAAAATATATCCAAGTTTCATTTCTACAGTATTGTCCCTTGAGAAGATATACTAAAATGGTTGCTTAAATGTGAGTGGAGTACTCACCTTTGTGAGATGCTGTACATTATTTAATAAAATGTAATACTGTATAAACTGGATAACTACCACTATTAGGTGTCGTGTCCATAAGAACGTTTCTGCCTGCGGCTGCTGTGTTTTTTCAGTTATTTTCAAAGGAAGCGCCGCATTTGTAAAAAACGCCAGGTGGGGTTTTTTTTGTTCACGCTTTGTGCCAGCGCTCAACCTTGTTTTCTCACTCAGCTCGGGCATTTGGCAGGTTTTTTTCAAGGCACAGAGAGTTGAAAAACACTGAGCTTTCAAGCTCTGTCAACCACCCGCACCTGCGTTTTTAGAACAGCGCCATTTTCAGTGCCATTTTCAGTGCCATTTTCAGCCGTGTTTTAACGCTTCTGTGGAATCGAAAGTTCTAAAAGCACATACAAATTGTTTTTGTCAATTAAATAAAACTAAATTACTCTGCAGGGGGTCTGCAAATTGGTCTGTAAAAGGAAGTTACATGTTCAATTTACATAATACAATAAGTTAATGCTTAAAGTTTTTCTTCTTTCCAGAGCTTCACATAGGGACAAACACATAGGATATTTCTGCCATTAAGCCACAACAACAATGCTGTATGTAATTTAACAAAAAAACAAAATACAATTGTATGGTCAGTAGGAAATTTTACGGGTAGTATTACTAATTTTGATATTAATTTAACAGAAAAAAGGTTTATTTTGAACCTGTGTTTATGAGTTATGTATTTATATAAAACATCACCATCATCTTACTAATAAAGCCTCAGGAGAGCTCTGACTGAAAAGACTACAAAAACACAAAGCGATGTACCTCCAAGAGTTTGTCATAGCGCTGGGCAGACATGAGAAACCGTCCATCCTCCAGCTGCATCTCTCGATTCTCCAGCAGGTTATTGAGAACAGGAAGAACATTCCTCTCTGCCTTCTCTAGTCCCTCCAAGACCAGAATCCGGCCTTCAGTTGCAGCTCGAACAGCGAACTGAAATAAGACAGACCCAGGGTTGGGCGGGTTACATTTAATATGTATTCCATTACACTTACAAATTACTTCATAAAAAAAGTATTCAGTAACTTAATCCAAGCACCAAAATATAAAAGTAATGTAACTGATTACTTCTGGATTACTTTAAGGTCACATATATAAACACAGTCAAATAATAATAATAAAAAATATTGTACTTATTAAGGATTTGGTCCAAAGTGTAAAATATTTGATACAAAATATAACCTATTTAAGAAAATGTCATATAGTCATAACTATGTTGTAGCTAAATGCTCTGCTAATGTCACAGTTCAACCCTGCAACCTCACGTTTCCCCCCAGGACTCCATCTCCCATGTTTCCCTGCGGCACCACACCTGTTCCCCATCACCCGTCATCTGTAATCACCTGCACCTGTTCATTGTCATTATCTGTATTATTTAAGCTGTGCGTTTTCCTCTGTTCCTTTGTCTTGCGTTAATGTTATATAAAGTGAGCTGATGTTGATTTGCTAATGTTCTCTAAGTTTTGATGGTATCGTGTCTTGTTCCATTGGATGTTTTCCTGTTCTGAGTTTGCAAGTAAACATATAGTTACGAATTCCTGTCTCCTCGTCTCCTGTGTACACGGTACCCCGGTAACAGCTAATATGAAATAAAAGAATTAAGAAGAAATAAAAAATAAAGAAATATAGGGAAAAATCTACTTACATCTACATTTACATTTTTACTTACAATTTTAAAATGTATTTTTAATTATTTATTATTATTTTATTTTTAAATGTTACATTTTCCATACTTTTGAATGGGTCTCAACAATAAAACTGTTTTAAAAAATCTGAAAAATTATCTATTTAACATATTTATTGTAATATATTTAACATCTCTTTAAACCGGAAGAGATTTAGAAGGGACATTGTGGGTTGCATGGACGTGCAGAGACCTTTGGAGGGGCAGGTTCTCAAACTATAAAAGGAGCACTTCGAACTAGGCATTAAATATGGCTGTGCTCTAAATATCAATACAGTAAAATATTGTGATGTACAAACCTTAAGACAAACCTTTACTATAACAGCTGTTAGGGGCCACCGGAGCGTTTCTGCCTGTGGCTGGCATATTTTTTTAGATATTTTCAATGGAAGTGAAATTATTATTCATGAAATTTACTAACATTGCCTTTACAAAAGAGCATTTATTTTACAAACAAAATTGCCTTAACAAAAAGGGCAATACGGCATTATGGGAAAAAGGGGCAGGTGCTCGGGCACCCCCCTCTGCACGTGCCTGGTGGGTTGACAACTCTCGAGGTAATTTCTATAGTTTCCAGAACCACTAGAAAACTTGAAACTGCGATCATACAAACCATAGAATTTAAAAGCACTAACAAACAAGTCATTTTAGAAGACATGATTTTCGTGCTAATCTCCCTGCAAATGCTTCTTTAGGTTGGATGTCGAGTCCTTTGATAAATAAAGTGTTTTTGTAGCTGGAAGGCATAGTTTTCACTGTACAACCACGTTGTTTGCATTTTCTTCTTTAAAAACAAAATAGCTGCGAAATTTCAATGAACTGAAAGCGTTTTTATCCGTGTGCGGCATAGTCTCAACCATCTGTCATTGAATCTGCATCTGAGGTGATTGTAGATGTTATTTGCGCATGCAGCAGGTGGCTCAAGTGAGTCATTACTGACAACAGAACCAGGAACTACTGTACTGTATATAAAAAAGCAGTGCTTAAAAAGTGCCAAAGTACTGATTTATTCAGTTTAAAATCAGACCATTGTAATCCTAATAGTATTTCTCTTTAAAAAAATGTAACTGTAATTTGATTACAATGATTTTTTTCATAATCTGATCACGTAACATTACATGTATTCCGTTACTACCCAACCTTGGACAGACCACACTAAGTCACCTTGCAGAAGAAAACCTAAACATGACATTTAGCTTAGTGGTTAGAGGAAATGGAATGTGGTGGAATAAGCTGCCAGCCTCCACCCAAGCTGTTGAGTCCTTCACAACCTTCAAGAAACAATTGAAAACACACCTATTATGTATTTGCCTGACTAACCTCTCTCTGTCCTTTCATTTCCAGTGTCTAACTTTATTTATGTTAAAAAAACCTTCATCCTTCCCTAGTTATAACACTAGTCACACGTGTCGACACAGTTTCATATATCAAGTCAAAGTCAAAGTCAGTTTTATTGTCACATCACCAAGGCACATGTGCCTTGGAGAGTGAAATTCTTGGGAGTGTGAAAAAATTGCAGAAAAAATTGCAGAAACAGTTAACATTAACCATACAGACTTCAACAGGTACAGATGTGCAATATGCACATACATATAGTCAGTACACACAGTGTACTATTAGACATACAATTTACATACATACAGTTAACGTCACAATATACACTATACACAGAATGTACACCTTCTACATTATGTAGATATATCAACGCATAAAAATATGTTGAAATGCAACAGATGCAAAAATACAAATGCAAAAATGTGCTGAAATGCAACAGATTATACATAAAATAAGTATAAAATATATAAAAATATGCATAATAATATGCTGAAATGCAACAGGATGCACGTGAACTGGATACAAAATGTCATGAATGTGCATCGGATGGTATCCAGTGGTAACAGGTAGTTTGTTGTATAAATGCAGTGTGTATGTATAGTCCGGTGTTTATTGTTAAAGTTAAGTGTGGTGTGTGGCATACCATATTGTGGGAGTATGCTGTAGAGTGTATTAGTTTTTATTGTTCATTAGTCTGATAGCCTGAGGGAAAAAGCTATCCCTAAATCGGCTAGTGCGGGATCGGATGCTGCGGAGACGTCTTCCTGAGGGCAGCAGAGAGAGCAGTCTGTGGGACGGGTGGCTGGAGTCACTGATGATCCTCCGGGCTTTCCTTATACACCGCCTGGTGTAGATGTCCTGGAGGGAGGGAAGCTCACCTCCAACAATGTGGCTGGCAGTTCGCACGACCCTTTTCAGAGCTTTACGGTTACCAGCAGTGCTGTTTCCGAACCAGGCAGTGATGCAGATCGTCAGGATGCTCTCTATAGTGCAGGTGTAGAATGATCTGAGGATGCTGGGGCTCATTCCAAACTTCCTCAGCCGTCTCAGGAAGAAGAGGCGTTGATGTGCCTTCTTCAGCACTGCGTCAGTGTGTGTAGACCAGGTGAGATCCTCACTGATGTTGACGCCGAGAAACTTAAAGCTGCTTACCCGCTCCACAGGTGTCTTGTCGATGGTGATGGTTTTGTGCTCTCTGCTCTGTCTCCTGAAATCCACCACCAGCTCCTTGGTCTTGTCGATGTTGATTGAGAGGTGGTTCTCCTGACACCATTTAGTCAGAGTGCTTACCTCCTCTCTGTAGGCCGTCTCATCATTGTCGGTGATCAGGCCTATCACCGTTGTGTCGTCAGCGAATTTGACGATGACGTTGGAGCGGTGTGTGGCTGTACAGTCATGTGTGTACAGGGAGTACAGGAGTGAGCTGAGAACACAGCCCTGAGGAGCACCAGTGTTGAGGGTCAGCGGGGATGATGTATTGTTGCCCATTCTGACCACTTGACTTCTGCCTGTCAGGAAGTCCAGGATCCAGCTGCACAGAGATCCATTTAGTCCCAGAGTCTGGCTTCTTAGAACAAGTGTGGCGGGCACTATGGTGTTAAATGCTGAGCTGTAGTCAACAAAAAGCATTCTGACATAGGTGTTCTTATCTTCCAGGTGGGAGAGAGCAGTGTGTAGGGTGAAAGCAATAGCATCATCTGTAGAACGGTTACTACGATATGCAAATTGTAGCAGGTCCAATGAGGAAGGCAGCACAGAGCAGATGTAATCTCTGACGAGTCCCTCAAAACACTTGCTAAAGATGGGTGTGAGAGCAACGGGCCTCCAGTCATTTAAACATGTGGTTTTGTTTCTCTTTGGTATGGGCACAATGGTGGATTTTTGGAAGCACGAGGGAACCACAGAAAGACAGAGGGAGAGGTTGAAAATGTCTGTGAAAACACCAGCTAGTTGGAATGCGCATGCTCGGAGCACACGGCCTGGGATGCCATCGGGACCCGCAGCCTTGCCTTGTATTTATCCGTCGGAAGGATCGTGTTACATCCGCGACGGAGACGGTGAGTGCACCGACATCTCTAGCAGCAGCTGCGGGAGCACTCTCTGTGTGGGCGGTGTTGTGAGCCTCGAAACGAGCATGATTTTTTTCGTAATCTGATTACGTAACATTACATGTATTCCGTTACTCCCCAACCTTGGACAGACCACACTAAGTCACCTTGCAGAAGAAAACCTAAACATGACATTTAGCTTAGTGGTTAGAGGAAATGGAATGTGGTGGAATAAGCTGCCATATCACAATTATTGTTAGCTTGCTGGCAAAATGGCACAAGCCTAACAAAAGCATTTAACAAGACGTCCAAATCAAAAGGACATCACATCCTGGGAAACAAAAGACTTAACCCCCACAGAGTTTGCATCCCCATCTTCAAACAACATCAAATGATGATAATTCCAAACTCCTTTACATCTGTTCCCTTCTCCCCCTCTCTCTATCCACTTTCCCTCAGTTCAGAGAACCCATGAACTGCATTTAAGATATACCACATTGTGTGTTGACAAATCTAAATATTCATGTCTGATATCATTTGAAATGTCTCGGTGCGACTGACACAATTGTCTCATCCCCACAACAGTAGCGCATAGAGTAGATCATAACAAAGGTTTAGGAGTTTGAAGATATTCTGCTCACTGCTGAGGGTGTGTCCTTCCTGGGGTCTTTCATGTAAATGGCCATTTGTGGCCTGATCAGGTTCAGAGTTTTTTTCAATGTTTAAGTGAGGCTAGCAAAAGGTTCTGGGAGTCTGTAAACAGATCTCCCACGCAATTGATGTGTGTAGTTCTCATTATCAGGTAAACATTTCTAAATGATCTCATTTATGCATTATTGATGAATTAATCACTGTATTATATTGTTTGAATTGGATTTTGAATCATTGCTTTTGTTTACCTGATAATACTGTTTGCTCTGATAATACATTGTTATGTTTGTATTCACTCTAACTACTCAAATTATTGACTTTAGTAGATTATTATGTATCCGTGTTACCGCAAATCTACGATCAGGGTTAAGTGTATTTAATAAATCAAGTTATGCAATCACACTCGGCAATCACAGTGGTAGTCATAACATCAGGTCATTGACTCAGCTTTAATTAAGTTATATTTTTAACTATATGGGGTCGGAAAAAATACCTTACGGTGCTGACCATAACCTCTGATTATTGTCTGAGCTGTGAAATAAGTTGTTATATAGGTTATTGTATGGGGCTACATGGGTCCCTTTTAACAATAGTAAGCATGATAAATTGCTTTACCCAAAACCTCTGGTTATACGGTCGAGTTTGTGATCATAGGCCCTTTAAACCTTTAAAAGGTTTTATCATTTGGAGTGAGATAAAATTGCATAATCAAAAGTAATAAGTAAGCATCGGAAAAGACAGAACACACTGAAACCTTTGCCATGCCACTGGACTCCGAAGTTGGGCCAGTGGGTGGTTCCTCCCTACACTTTTGATAAAAGCATCTGGTAAATGAATAAGTTCAATGTAGGAACAGGTCTTATTTGAATGTGACAACAAACAGACCCAGGACACACCAAGTCATTATTTCTAAATCTTTAACAGTATTTCTAAATCTTTCTCAACAGAAAGGTTAAATCAAATTTTTAAATGTCAAATAACCCCAAAAAGTTAATAATATTAAAAACACTGGCATACCCTGTGTCAGGTGGTTAAAGGGGAGGCAAACTTGAAATGGTGACCAGTAAGGAAAAAGTTATAATATTTAGAAAAATAAGATTACAAAGACAAACATCATTTTAGCATAATATGCACCAGTATTTATCCAACTCATTTGCAATCTTATCTATTATTAAGATGTAGCCATCCAAGAAGTCAAATATGTAAATAAACATTGCCATTAAAAGCAGGAAATTCTGTGTTACTCTGGTTACCACAAAACAAGTCACCATATAATTAGGTTAACATGTAAATCTGTGGTTGACTGCGTGGAAACCAGGGCCTATAAATATGCCAGATGGTCCAAATGTAGCTCAAGACTCAAAACCATCTCAAGAAAATAAAAATAAAAATGTCTGTGATGCAGACTAGAAGGACTAGTTAAAACCACACACCAATGTGTTTGTCAATGAGACAGCAGTTCAATTCCTCTTGACCCTAAAAGTACAGCAAGAAACAAAGTCGTGTTGCAGTCAAAACCAACTAAACCAAGAATAAGGTAAGACCAAGACTAACACAGAGCAAATAAAGTAAAAAAAAGGTCAAGACCATGACTAGACCAGCAGTCGTCTTCTGAAAGATCAATATACAATATAATTTTGTATATAGGAATTTTCCTTTGGTTTCTAAAAACAGACAAATACAAAACACTTTCAACTAAGTATTTTTTCTAAATTGTAAGTTACTGTTTATTGAATGTTTGCAAAAAAAAAATCAATATTAAGGCTAATTATCCTCATATTAGTAAAAACAGCTCTTTTGATATTGTTCCTGTGATGTTAATTGTTATAATATAAAAAAGCCTCTCTGAAAAATTTTAGGGGTTGATTGATTATCAACCTGTTAGCCAACAAAGTTCTGTCGTACCAGAATAGTTTCAGCAACATTTTAGGTGTTTCCCAAAACCATTGTTCAAACGAACATTTGCAAACAGCATAGCAAAGTTATGTGGTTTATTCTTTAGCTGTGTTTAGGAGCATCGTTTCTTGATAATTTAATGTAGACATCTAGACATGGATCATACTCTTGAGCAAAAGATATGGTAGGGCAGCATGGTGTGTGTTCTATATCCATCATTCTAAACAAATACAAATTTCATGTTACATATTTTAATTTGTCAACACAAATAAAAATTCAATCTGAATTTATTAATTAGTAGACCTTATTACTCCACCATCTATGTGACATCATCAACTATGTTATTGAACCAGTGTGGTTCACACGGATGTGCGAAACAGTCTTGACTAGGTAGTTAGTTTTCCCAACAATGCATCATACTTTGGTGGTTAAGCAGCGAGCTACGTTGTTGTTCGGGAAACGCACCCCTTTGCTCTCGACTATTACACACACTTGCAAACTGGAGCACATCAGTTGTAGATAGCAGCTGACATTGCTAAAGTTGCAATAAATCACAATTCATTACAATGAAGGTGTAAAACACCTAAAGATAAACTAATTACTGTATGTTGACAAGCACCCAGTGCTTGAGATTTACAGAGATTTAACAGACTTTAACGTAGTTTACTTTGACAAAGTACTCCATTTTTTGTAAACACTGTCAATTTGACCCATGTAAATCGTTGATCACACATGAATTCATCATAACATTGTTTTGTTTTCTTTATCATTTAAGTACTTTATACTCCTATGAAGTACATTTGAAGTATTTTACAAATGCAATCAAGGATTATGTACACAGTCATGTCATGTCAACATTCAGTCGAAAGTATAGTCACAATACCAGAACCCCTTGCATCCTATTGCTCAAATCAAACATGCTACAAGATAGACACTGGATTAGAAATACTTCTATAAATAGTTGATCGTTCTGGCTAAGGCACTTTCTTTTACATGATGAAGTTTGTCAAATGGGAATCATTTTGTGTCTGAAAATGAGTGCAGAACCCAAGAGAGCTGTGAGATGCTCTAGTTAACACCCAGCCCCCACACACATCCCACCTTTTAACCAATCCACCCACACTTAATGTATCCACCAACTGTATATTCATCTTTCCAGACAGCAAATACAAGCACACATGAATCAACAGTACAATTTGCAATTAGCAAAGCAAAAAGCTGATGAATAAACCAATTCTTTAACACATCATTAATTATCAAAATGCTTTAGAATAAGATAAACTGGGCTAAATACTTTAATTCAAAATGTTAAGGACCCTGTGTACCATTTAAACAGGATAAAGAGCCTTAGAGATGGTTTCTATGGTAACATGTGACCTTTCCCTCACTGAAATCTAAGGTCTAAGTGACCCATTCATCAAATATTTGAGCAGAATAGAAGTAAAAAGCAAAACTGAATATTTGAATATACTGCAAGTGATTGTCTGGACTTCAGAAGAATTTGATACATTTTGCAAGAATCTGCAAGAATTAATCTTAACCTACTAGGCTTGGGCCGGTATGAGATTTTGACGATATGATAACCTTAACTATGACCTTAACTATGATAACGATCACGATTTAACGGTATTATGGTATTACTATTACAGCTGTAAAATGTGTAATTTTATAAATGTCTGGGTAAAAAAACAACATATTTTTTTGTTTAACACAATACATTTCATTTTTAATGAAAGTGAGGGATGCGTCCCTTTGTTCCCCCCAAATAAAAACGTATAATCTTAAATGCAGGATTTTTATTAAACCAAAAACAT
The DNA here is from genome assembly GCA_019155185.1 of Beaufortia kweichowensis. NCBI lineage: Eukaryota > Metazoa > Chordata > Actinopteri > Cypriniformes > Gastromyzontidae > Beaufortia > Beaufortia kweichowensis. The sequence continues at coordinate 13,538,951 of CM032799.1, forward strand.
ATTTAATTATGCAATGTCGCAAGATCAGTTCTTTTGGTTTTCTTATTCTTATTTTTCTGTTTGGCTGAACAAATTTTATGATAAATTTAATTTTATAAAATGTCACCAAAACCCTGTCACCCTGGATCCACCTTGGGACCCAACTTTAAATTAAATAAACAAGGACTGACATGTTAATCTTCCCAAAATCCGTAATCACAGTTATTTAATTTTATTTGTCAGTCTTCTTTCTAAAGATGTGTGTGTGTTTTGGTTATAGGCTTATATAGTACTGGATTAAACATAAAAGTCAAACAATGAATTACACGATTTAATTGATTTTATATAAAAACAGCTCTTACCTTAGGAACGGTATAACAGAGAGTTTTAACGGTTTTGGTACCTTGACATTTTTAAACCATGGTACCTTGAAAACTGGCCCATGCCTATAACCTACCATGAGGCTATAGACAAAATGGTTTTCTTTGTTGCCTGAATAACAACTATCGCTACTAATTAAAAGACATGAAATTATTTTGAAATTATAAATTATTTGATTAAAAAAAAAAAATCACTGTGTCCTTATGTGATGCGATAAAATCAGTTGCCAGGGGCACTGTTATTCCAGTTTGGAATAACTTTGGCCATTATGTAGACATACTGATTGCATAATGCAGAGATTGACCAATTAAAATGAAGAACACCACAAACTTTTGGAGCCCAAGCCAGTCACTCAGGACATACTACAACTTTTCTAAAAATGTAAAATGTAAAACTTTACATGTAAAAATACATTTAAAAGAGATGGGCAATTCCAGTGTTATGCACATGACATTTCTAGTCAAATCTGTATTTATTATCAATATATTGAAGCATTTGTTTTACTAAACCCTTGTTGATAGAGTCTAGACCTCAAAAATGATCTGCGCACACTATCTGACAAGTTATCTATTTTAAAAACGTAAATGTACATGCTATGGATATGACAAAAAAGAACACACATTTTTGAGACGCAACATACCTTGTAGGGTGTCTGTAAATTTAAATGCACAAACTGGAAGCAATAATATCCAACAAATGTAGAAAAAATGTCTCTTCAAAGAGGATGAAATAGATATTTTATTTTAATTTTCATGTGCTCATTTATGCGGAATATGGACTGTTATGAATGGGACACTTTTGAAAATGGCACTTTAAATGACCATCATGCTTTTAAAAAGTCTTTTAAAAAATCCTTCACATGGGTATTTAAACAACCAAATATTGACATCTGAGCTTTCAATATGGTAAAAACCTTTAGTAAAACGTTTTTGCTACTACTAGGTTAACATTTGAAAGGAATTGCTCAGTTCCATTTTCACTGGTGATTTTACAATGGTAATGAGACTAATGATGGTTAAAAAAAAAATGTTTACTTGCCTGGTCTATATAAAAAGCAGTTCCTGACCGTATTTCTCTGCGCTGTTTGAGATCTGTCTCAGTGGTGTCTCTGGACAAAGCAACATATTCAACTTCTTGCTTCGTTAATTCCTATCAAACAAGAAAGCAATTAATATGATATATAATTCAGTTCATGTGAAATCGTCAAAAACTGCAGTACTTCACCATATTTTTAGTCAGTATTATGTGATGTGTTGTGATTATTTTTAAGAGTTTTATTGCTTTGATTACCAGGTACTGCATGACAATTGACCGGCGAAGAGGACCAGGAGGGCCTATAAGAAATACATCTTGTCCAAGAAGGTCTTTCTGCATTATCCAGCGGAGGTGCTGGGTAATCGTTTGTGGCAAAGCCTCCCTTACTGCAAAAGGAAACTAATCATCATAAAATGCTGACAATGTCTTTTAATGTGTCATGGTGTTAAGGTACATTACAGTACCTTACAGTGTAAATCATCTGTATTTATAATATCTACTTATAACTTATTGATTTTAAATGCTGTGCATACACACACACACAAACACATACATGCACACACACACACGCACATCAATAATGGATATTTATAAGCAACATACTATGATTTAATGGCACAAGCTCTGGATTTCTGGGGGTTTTAAGGTGATATATAATTTCTCCAATCTTCACTGTGTCTCCTGTAAAGAAAAGGCCCAATATAAGAACAAAACAATACACACCAAATGTAACAATAAATAAAACTTTTATTGCATTTGACACCATTTATTTGTAATGCTTCTTTAGTAATAAAACATTCATTAGCATTTTATCTGGAATTATTGACATGACAAAGTTTAATTGATCAGATGATTTTGATGAGATTTATGAGTGATGAAAATGGCTGTTCGTGACAACATTGATGGGCTGATCAGTGTGTGCATCGCCGAATGAAGACGCACTGTACACGCCTGAAGAATTTGCCTTTTCGCAAATTAAAAGCAACTGCAACAAAGGCAAATGGACAGAAGACCTTATAGTACATTTCACTTGGAAATTCAGGGATTTTAAACATGGATGCGTTTTACCTGTTGTGTTAACAAATGCACTGCAATGTTTTTGGGGATTACATCCACATACACTCTTAACAGATTCACAACATATCAACTTTGAACCGATTCACTTTAATAAATGCTTGACACTGATCTGTCAAAAACTGTACTTTTTGTGCGTATGGAAGGCCACGAGACACGTATGGAAGGCCAAGTTGTTTGTAAAATATGCATCAACAAAACACGTATTACATGTACAACCCTCTACATTGCGAGTAAATCACTCACATATGCAAGTAAATTTTCTGATAGGTGATTTTAAAATGCTCAATGCCATTGGATCAAAACACTGTGAATCACTGTTCTACTGGTGACGCAGAATACACTGCTCAAACAGGAGAAGCCTGATTTCGCAGACTGCAGTTTACATATCTGTTTTGGTCTGAGGAACAAAAAACTGATGTCTCGCATCCTGCAAGTATTAAAAGGTGACTTGCCTTTCAATTTTGTCTGTATTATTTTTATTATTATATTTCTGTAACATTTTATTTAAACTTTATTAATCTTACAATTTTACAATAACAATGAGCAGGCAGAAGCAGCGCAGCAGTTAGCGTGTTTAATCCAGAGCGCATTTATGAAGAGGGTGTTTTCCAAAGTCCGTTTACAGAAGTCTGTTCACTCCGCCGCCATGTTTGCAACGCCTCTCAACAAGACAAACAAGACAATAGTCTCATCTACTTAAATAGGGGAAAGCAGGTATAAAGGCATAAATCTAGTTACACACTACTTCGCCATTGGGGATTTAATATTGAAATAATATTACATCTACAAATATTACTAGAATTGAAAAAAAAGTTTCACTAACTCAGCGCCTGAAATATTCTATTTTATTTAAATAGCGCAAGTTCATTGTATCAAAGCAGCTTTACAAGGTATTGGAAAACAACAGTCAGTGGTCAGGGATTTAAAAGTGGTTAGGGAAATACATCAAAATGAGCAGTTTGTCCCTTTACGTGTCCTGTAGTTCAGTGTTTATTGAATAAAATTCTTAGTTGTTTTAACTAGGCTAACTAACTGACTAACTGAGTTAACAGTGTTGGCATATTACATTTATTATTAAATTCATGTTCAGGTATGTATAAGAATGAACATGAATTTAACTGTAATTATAAATTACAGTTAAATTCAGTGTTACAGTGTTTTAAAATGTTAAAATGCATTTATTTATCCTATCTTCATACACACACACATTTTTAAACACACATATGTAATCTTACACATACCTGAACATCCCAAAATACAAAAACAGAATAAATAAATTCATTTTATCTTTATTTTTGAATAAATGGATTGATATTCGGACTTGGGGTTTGCCAAATGCATTAATGTTTGAGAAGTGAAGTCGGTACCTGAGGAAGTGTTGAGAAGTTTGACCTCACGAGCGCTCCAATTCCAACCTTGCCTCGACATAACATGTCCTAATATATGACGAACCCGTCTCGCAGCGCCAGCTGCTGCTGCGCCTTTCAGTAAGATCCGGGTATGCATCTTAAATTAGTAAACGTGCGGCTAAAATAGAAATGCAATGACTCTATTGTAACACATCTAGTGTAATTTCATTGTGATCAGTGTTTACACCAGCACAACAGTAGGCAGATAGACGGACCACATTAAAAGAGGGACCGAAAACTGTCCGTTTTATAAGTCTTCCGTGTGGAAAGATATAATGCACTAAGAGGCCCGATCGGTATACTAACAAGTTCATAGTAAACATAGGCAAAACCGGATTACAAGAGTCATTGACTATAAATAACTCTGGAACGGCAATAATTACACAAAAAGGATACTGCCTAATTCCGCATAGACACACCAACAGCATCAATGACAGTGACATAGAACATCATCTTATTTTCTTTTCGATTTTTTCTTAAATGGTATTGTAAGAAAATTGTATTATGTTTGTGAATGGTTGTCTAAGTATTAAATAAGCATGTGTAAACCATGTGTAAATATTAAATCATATATATATCATATATATATCATATATATATATATATATATATATATATATATATATATATATATTTTTTTTTTTTTTTAAAGAAAGTCTAGAAAAATAGGAAACAGGGCCTTAGCTGGACAATTTTAAAGAACAGATCCTATGGATTATGGGTACAATTGCTAACTTGCAAATAAAATGATTTGTGACAAAAAATGTTAAAACTCCTTGGAGTGATTGCCTAATGTGAAACTATTACCTTTTGAAGTGAATCATAGATCACTTTATCTGGTTTACCCAGTAATATGACGTTGAAGTTGGCCTCACGTTACAGTTTCAATGACACTAATCTTTATTTAAATATGGTACAATAACATATTTCATACATCAAACATGTCTACATACTGCATACAATAAATACAATGATGTAATTATAAAACTCAGAGGATATTTTAACAGTTAAATGATTGCTCATTAATAAAAAGTAGTTTGGCTTCCTTTCATCAAAATGGCTGAAACTTGGCATGTTACGTCAGAATGTTGTGTTGTGTCCACATAGAAAAATAAAATGTGAACTGAAAGGTTTCTGTACACAAGATATAGGCATATTAGTCATAATGGGTCACAACTGACAGATATTTAAAAAAAATATTGCTAAATAATTTTTAAAAAGTTATTTTTTAAGTTTTGTCAAGAGGGTCTAAGAATGCATTCCAAATTACATGTCAATCAGATGTGTGGTCCAGGATGAGTTAAATAAGTTTTAAAATATATATAGATATATATATATATAATATAAAAAATATAATTATTAAATATATATTTAGAAAGGTGGTGTTACTGTCTTGTGGCTGTCTTTATGCTGTTGTGGTGATGAACAGGTGAGGGTGATTAGAAATCGGGAGACGGTGATCGCTGTGATTGGGTAGTTCGGGAGCCTGGCGTGTCCGTAACAGGTGGGGCAGAGAGGAGCAACAATAGTCTCTGGTATGTGTAAACGAATTACTTTTTTTAACCTAAAACCACGTAAACACATTGCAATAAACCAAATACACAAAATATTGTTCTTTTTAGAACCGTCATATGACCCCTTTAAAGTATATGTTAGGACATCAACCAAAGATGATGTATACTTATTTTCAACTTCATCAGCTACACAGTTTTAGTGCTCCATATTGGAAAACTGGGACAAAATTTAATGTGCGTCCATTATGCCAAGTTTGGACTTTGCTTTCAGAAGATATTAGCTAATTAGTAAAAGGGGCCACACCAACTTTTGACAACTTTTTGCCATGATGCTATCTAAATGAATCATGTCATATCAGACAAACGGCCAAAGATGAGTTTGAAAAAGTAGATTTTTGAAACAATTCAAAAATCCAATTTCTGATTTTTAGAAACAAAATCAGATATATACATTCTGTAGGGCAAGTATTTAGAAATCAGATGATAAAAAGAAAATTGATTCTAGCCAAACATAATTAATATTCACTCTAGTGACATAAGTTTTGCCTTCCAAGAAAAAGTACCAATCAACAAACACTGACATTTATCTGGGGGGGACTGTTTACAGAGGCTTGTGAAGTGCTAGCCAACTTGTGCACATGCACAGTAGCTGAAGCGATCTCAAAAAAGGTGCACAATTTGAACTTTAGAAACAAATCTGTGTGGTACGGTTAATGTCAGGTTTAATTTTTGGTCGGAAATATGTTATTTTATTGCGATTTTAGCAAGCAATTGTAGAAATATATGCCTTAAAATACATAGAAATATCTTCCCCATTCAAGTAGATGGAATTGTTGTTTTGCTATGACTTAAATACCTGAGTTGCAAACATGATGGCGAACTGCTCCGACTTCTGTAAACGGACATTATTCTAGCCCACACGCTTGCAGAGATATTAGCTGTGTCTCATTCTGAAGACCTCCAGAGTTCGTATTTGAAGGCTGCATATGTCATCAATGCTATCTTGTTTCAGAGAATTAAAGTAGCACACACTGAATGTGACCTTCGAATGTGACCTTCTTTCACAGAAATTTGTCTCGATGGTTGGGTTCGAAAGCTTAGCTAGCTGACTTTTTGCCTCACTGCCCCAAGTTTGCAACGCCTCCTAACAAGACCATCAAGACAACAATCCCATCTACTTGAATGGGGAAAGGCAAATATTTCTACAATCGCTTTCTAAAATTGCAATTCGATAACATATTTCCAACCATCAATTAGTTAGTACAGTTAACTGACATTAACTGTACCATAACCTTTGTTTCTTAAGCTTAAATTGCGCAAAAAACAGCTTTTTCGAGATCGCTTCAGCTGCTGCACATGTGCACAGGTTGGCTAGCGCCTCACAAGCCCAGAGCCGCTTCACTATGGCTCTGCACGAACCTCTGTAAATAGCCCCTCCCCTAGAGAAACATCAGTCTTTATTGGTTTGTGATTCATTCTTTTTATTGGAAGGCGGAACTTCATTCACTGGAGCGGCCATATTGATAGTAGTATTTAATTCATAGTAACGGCAGTGGCGCCTATCTTGTTAATATTAGGTGGTGTGCATGCACCTGAGTAGTGGGTGGGTAGTATAATAATAGTTAATAGAAGAAGATCCTAAAAAATCCAAAGGGTTCACCTTATCCACCTTATTTTTTAACGCAGAAGTAAATGATGTGATGTACTTCCTTTTTGTGTCGAGACTTCCTTTTTATTAGCTGGCTGGTTGAAAACAATGCTGTGGGATCAAGCGTAAAACATGATTAAAAACAGTTATGGGAAATATATTCCACACCCGCGATGTATAAGACAATGTGAGGATGAAATGAAGAAGTGGCCTGATATATCATATATAGGCTACTGGAGCATAATAGCCCAACCACTTTTCTGTGAAAAGATGATCTTCTGTCAGTCTTCCGTCAACTGCACACTCATCTCACTCAACTGCCATAGCTTTAGTGGATCACCGGAAGGTCTTAACACAAACAGCTCAAGATGGCGGCGCCCATATTTGCGCCAAAAATAAGGTGGATATGACAGCAGGATTTAAGGATAAATTACAAATCAGACCAGTAGGGACAGTCAGGAGCCTCCAGCTAAAAGGTTAGCATAGAAGCAACATCAGGAGACAAGTCACTGCAAATGTACACTTGATATAGCTGGACTAAGTGTTGTTGTTTCCAGTGACTATACAACAGTGTAAAATAATGCTAAACTAAATTTAACTTAATTTAAAGCAAATTAAATAAATTTCCCTCTTCAGCACTACCCACACAGAAATGTGATATATTGTTTTGTTTTTTGCACATTTGGCATTCAGTGAAATTCTATGATTTTATTCGTATTTTGAGGTCCCCCAAACAGCCTGATGATAATGTGTAGGCTAGTTAAAAACCTGAAACTCTAAATACATAAAATAAATTATAAAGTTGATATTTCACAGCGTGGCTTAAGAAGAATGATTTCTGGAGCTGTAAAATGAATATATAGTGGGTTTGTAAAAAGAAGGTTCGATGACGTCATGGATACTGATTCAATTCCTTATAGGGGTTTGACATTTATCACGTGGAAAGGAGACTCAGCTTTTGGAAGACCCTCGTAGAGTAGGGAGGAGTGGAGAAGAACTGAAACCCTATGCCCGAATATAAGATTAAAAGTAGCCCTTCATTTGTGTTAAAAACGCGCACAGAGATCCTGCGCAAAGGGACTAGAAGAACATGGAAAATGACTGTCAATATACTCGCAGCCCTGCCTGGGAAGAACTGGTGAAGTATACTTTTACATTTGTATATTCCAACAAAACATTAAAGAGATTCTTTTATGATCACAAATATGCGTACAGTAGATAGACGTAGATAGACAAAGATATGTTAGTTGACGATAACTGATTTTATCTTAGCAGATCGCGATAGGTGAATGATAAAAAATCTCTTTTCTCTTGACAATATGTTGGAGTTGGGCACTCGTACATGAGTTTACATTCCTATACAGAGTAAATTAACTTTTTAAACGGAATTGATGGAGGCATCTCATCTATCAAATGTTAACAGAATCATTTATTCTTTAATTTATTACTCTCACATGAAATGCATAATGTTCTCAGGATTTATATAATAGATGTTATTTTTGTAAATTGTTACGACTAAAAAAGTTTACTCGTCCAGGCCGTTATGAGTAAATAGCCTGACATACATTCTAGCCTACTGACAGGCGGCAGTGTCTCAAACCGTATCATACGGTATTTTCATGTAAGTCGAACAGGTTATTTAAAATGCGACAATAACCGCTAGAAAAACTTTTCAAGTTAGCAGTTTACTAGATCTTAATGCTGGGTTGTGGTTTTCTTGGCCATGTTAAAGCGCACAAAGAAACATCTGTTGCTACATCCTGTAGTTTGTGAGATGCGCGTCGCCGCTAGGGTTTGCTAGCGGAGATTTCCTCCGGCTCCATAAGCCTTCATGTCGACACCCAACCACCTCAGGAAAACCAGTAGCCGCGTTTAGAAAATATAATGCACGTTACACAACCAGGTAACTTTTACACCAACTTCTTTGCAGTATCCGAATAAATTAGTGTTCGAAGGTGCACGGCAGCACAACGCAAAAGCATGACGGCCAAGAAAGCCGCTATCCAGCCGCTATCCAGCTCCAACATTCAAGCGGAGAGGAAGGGAGCGGCAGGGCGCGATCATAACTCAGAGTGCCGTGACTGCTCTTCCCTGCAGGAGCCAGAGAAACCGACAGAGATCGCGTCAGGAATTCATCACCCCGCCGTGGGTACTGTCGAGAGCTCAGGGCTGGTGGTGGACGAATCATCCGACAGTGAGGGAGAACAAGAAGGGGCGCAGAAACTCATTAGGAAAGTGTCGACCTCCGGGCAAATAAGAAGCAAGGTAAGACACGTTGTAGCATACCTGATGTTTGTGTATTTGCTGCTTGTGTATTTGGTAGTAGGTATTGTGTCCTTGGACGCATGGCAAATAGGCTACTGTATCAATGAGATGAGCTGCATAAAACATCTGGAACAATTACAAATAAGAAATGCATTGCTTGTGCCATCATTATTTACTGTGAAAATGTAGTAAGTGCAGCTAGTGTTCTCATAATTCTCATAACAAAGTCTTCAACCTGTTGATGTTACACTGCAACTTGTTGAAAAATCTGCTTCCCAATGCAGCCTTTTCTTTTCAGTTATTTAATTGAATTAATGCTTCTTTTGTTTTATTATTTTAGTAGCAATAAAATCAGACATATGTTATCAAATTCGCTATAGTGCAGAGGTTTATGCACCATAAAGACCCAAGGGTCTCATAACTAACAAAGGGAACCCTATTACAAACAGAATTTTATGATATGTAAAAGAAGGAACTTTCATACATCAACAACACTTAACATTTGCACATTTTTGCTTTAAAGGTTGCCAAATTCACATATTTAAATGTAACACACATTTATAAAACCTGTTAAAACAATAATCAGGCAGCTGGGCTGGCAAGAAATTGGAAAAAAAAAAAACATACAGTAATTTACCATAACTAGAAGATGAGCAGTAACAGTGAAATTACTCATAAATGTACATAATATAGTACAAATATTTGGCCTAAAACCCACAAAGGATTGTTGTTAATAGTTTAGGTTTATTGTAAAATTAATATAACATTTACATAAAAGAAATAGTTTTTTATTTTAGAGATCATTAAATATTCTCATAGCCATACTTAAAATGATTTACCTTTCAAAAAAAAAAAATATATATATACCATTAATATAAAACTGTACATTGTGTAAGGAATAAGTGACGATGGGTCATTAAAATATTTAAAAAAATACTGTACATCTGACGTGGTAATGTGGCCATGATGCAAAGCTAACCAAACACTGTAAGAAATAATATAATATACAATATACTATTAATTGTACATTTACATTTACATTTAGGCATTTAGCTGACGCTTTTATCCAAGGCGACTTACAAGTATTAGGAGACAATGAAGCGACACATCAAAAGCGGCAACAATAGTACTGAGAAGTGCTTTCCTAAGTTTACAAAGTAATGCAGTGCTAGAGAAATACCTGTAGAGGAAAGAAGAGAGTTTTTTTTTTATATATTATGGTGTCAGGTGTTCGTGGAAGAGGTGTGTTTTTAGTTGTTTCTTGAAGGAGGTCAGGGATGTGGCAGAGCGGATTGCGTTAGGGAGATTATTCCACAAGCCGGGGACAGAGAAGGAGAAAGAGCGAGAGAGAGATTTAGTGCCCTTCTGTGAGGGTACCACCAGTCGACATTCGTTCGTTGAGCATAGGGATCTGGATGGGTTGTAGGTATGTAGAAGAGAGTTAAAGTATGAGGGTGCAGAGTTTGTAATGGTTTTAAATGTTAGCATTAATGATTTAAATTTAATGCGGGCAGCCACCGGTAGCCAATGGAGAGAGATGAAGAGTGGTGTGACATGTGCTCTTTTGGGTTCCTGGAACACAAGTCTTGCTGCTGCGTTCTGTATCATCTGCAATGGTTTGATTGTTCGTGCAGGAAGACCAACCAGAAGAGCATTGCAATAGTCCAGTCTGGAGATTACCAGGGCTTGAACTAGCAGTTGGGCAGCGTGCTCTGTGAGATATGGCCTGATCTTCCTGATGTTGTAAAGTGCATATCTACAAGACCGTGATATCCTTGAAATCATGAATCAAAGCCATGTGATTGAATGATGGGACCCAGGGATGTTGTGTAGATAGAAAAGAGGAGTGGTGCAAGAACAGATCCCTGAGGAACACCAGTGCCCATGGGGTGGGCTTTGGATAGCCCTCCATTCCATGACACCCTGAAGGACCTGTTTGAGAGGTAGGATTTAAACCACCGGAGTGGGGTACCTGTGATCCCTAGTGATGAGAGGGATGTCAGCAGGATCTGGTGGAGAGAATGCATGTGTGAATTACTGATGCACTCTCCCGTGCTGAACACCACACCTCCAACCTGATGCACCTGCTACTGCAGTGGTCTCAGTACTTTGTATTTGCTGTATTCTCATTTTTGCATGTATCTGTTCTAAACTGTTTTGCACTACTCATATTTGGGTCATTCTACGGAAATGTCAAATTTCTGTCCCTAGCCTTTCCAGAAATATTACACTTGAACACTTTAGGGTTACAATATGTTATTTGAACAGTTACACCTTCTTGAGCCATCAATGTAGCAATATTTGTTTTTGAATTAATTATTTAGAATTCCAAGCACCACAAAACTGCTCGTTACTCCTTACAGCCATGTACAGAGGGAACATACTTTATTTTGAGGTCAAAAACAGCTTTTTTACAATTTAGAAAACAATAATGTATTCACAACTATCAAATATATCATGTTAATGAAAACAAAAACAAAATGCAGAATTAATATGATAAAATATATAATTATAGTAGTGGTCCCCTGGAGTTGTGTCACTGGTGTTACGTTTAGCAAAAATCTTTTATTTTAAAATAAATATCACACTTGTGACATCACTGGATGCCCTTCCTCCTATTTCCTGAAGATCTATTAAGAAAGGTGCACGATACATCCACTGTCTCTTTTAAATTAACAGAAATTTTCTCATCTCATGATTTCATATGAAGCTTTTGTTTGAAGTCACTGGTATGACCTACTTTATTGTTAGAGAATTGTAAAAAAAATAGAATAAAAATGGATTAAACTACTTAATTTAGTGGGTATACTAAATGACAACATGTGGTTTGATACCTTGCAGCAGCCTTTTTGTAAAATGCATTTTTCATGGAAATTGTCACTGGTGTTACTGTCACTGGTGTCACCTTCTTTATGGGTAGCGCCATTGAAGATCAGTAACACTAGTGCCTCCCAAATCATTAAGCTGTTATTTATGTGTATTCAAAAGTCAAAAGCTAATCTAATAATGTGGTCTAAGTTTAAATGTTAGAAAAAGAAGTATATTTTAAGACACCTTGCCATATCAAAAGTGGACATTTCTGTAGAATGACCCATTTTGCACATTTTGACTGTACATTGTTTACTGTACATTTTACCATATTATGTTTACTCTGACAATCACAATCAATACAAAACAGCAAAACAAAAGCGAAAAAAACTTTTAAGTACAGTATAAAACAAAAAATCTACTGTTAAACATCTTTCAAATGATATACAGGCTATGCAATTAGCTGACACAGATATTAACTGTGACTCTCATTATCCTCCTTTTTTGCCCTCTTTGCAAAAAAAGGCTGTAATTTTTTCATTTGCCTTCATTGCTTTTTATTTGCTGACCTCATAATTATTTTGATTTATAATCACATCAGGGTCATAGGGCATTAAAAAGTAAACTTTTATTTCCAATCCCTTATTTTAAGTAGCAGTCCTTTTTTCACTACATAGCAAAAACAGCAGTTCAGGTTTTACCTCTTTTTTACCTCAGTTTTACATGGTTAAACAAAATGATTTTATAGGTAATTTGCTGCACATTGTCATATAAATAAACTCTATTTATTGTGAGTTATTAGCCTTAATCTTACTAAACACTAAATAGCCTATGCACACTTACATTTTGAGGTGCTCTGAATGACTGAAGTGACATGCATGGATTTAGACAGCAAGTCTAGTGAGTTTAGTGTTGTAATTATCCGATGTTTTAACCATTCATGAAATAAATTGGATCAAAAGAATTATTAGGTCGCAAATCAGACATTAGCAGATGGAGATGTGATGTGTGTTACTCACAGGCAAGTCGAAAATGATTATTTTTGTTTGGGAAAAATGTGTTTTATGTCAGCTGCATGTGCAAAATGCTTGTAATTCAGGTAAAATATGTTCTGTGAATGCACCACGTCAAACATGGATTCGCTCTTCCGACTTTTTATCATTTTTTCAGTTGCTTTTTTATTACAGTTTTTCTCAGTCGCTTTAGAGCATTTCTCAGATTAGAAATTCTCAAAACTACTTTTTTGGCCTAGTTGTAAGAGTGTTGGATAGTCTGCAATAGTCTTACCCCTCTAAGCATCTAGTCATTAGTTCATCGTATAAGTCATTTAATGCAATATGGTTGATGTAGTTGTCATAAACTGTCAAGCATACATTTCTATTAGAGTTTCTGTAAATGTGTCATGAATTGATTAATTGTGCAGGTGAACCTTGACTTTTACTAATAAAGTGAGTGTAAAGTGTTAGATCAACCAATAAGAAACCAGTTCTCTGAAATAGCTTAAAAAGGTGTATCTCATGAACCTTCAATTGGCAAGCATATAGACAGCGGACAACACAAGATTTAAAATTTCTGACAATGGATGAACAAGCAATCGATCAGGGTCAACAGCTGAAAGAAGGAAGAGAAATAGTGATGCATGGTGGAAGGGTACAGAGGCAAGAAAGAGTAAGAGGCAGAAGAGGCCAAGGATAGGCGCATATTAGATGAAATATGTCCCAGTATTGTGGAACATGTTGTCAATCATGGCCTTACAATGGCAAGGCAGGTCAAAGGGTGCAGCCAAATAAAGGGAGATTGACTGTGTCCTCAATAATTCGTAACCTCTCGAAGAGAGAACAGGTATGTCAACCAATATGCAATGTATACTTGCTGTAATGCTTCATACTGTAATACAGTAGTCCATTTGTATTTGCAGCATTATAGCAAATATACTTTATACAGATACGTACTGCAACACACAAACACACACATGTATCTTTAACAGTAAAATATATGTGTGTGGGCAAAGCTTTTTCGTATTTTATATTATAAAAAGGGGCGATATTCAGTGTTCATCCTACAGTGCTGCATGCAAAAGCTAAGTTCCCTTTTGATACGGTTCACTTTCCATTGCGTCAGTAGCCCACGTGATCCACCCCCTGCCTAAATCCAGCGATCATTCTGTGCTCTGTACCCATGGAGACCTGCGCCCCTCTACCATCTTGCCTTCAGCAGCTTTCCCTCCAGAGACCTGCCCCCTTCTTCCCGGAGGTCCATCAGGAGCGTCTGTCGCTGCCCACTTTTGCCCGCCATTTTGCCTGGATGGCGGGCAAAAGTGGGAGACCCATCCTGATGATCAGATGCATGACAGTCTCTATTAGAGTGAGCTCTTTCACTCTGCTCAAACAGTTTCAGATGATGTTAAGTCTCGTGGCAGCATTTTCCCCTCATTCAGCTGGGTATGCTTTGTATGCGACCACTTCAATTCTGGCTGAAAGCGAAAGTCGGATGATGCTCAAAGTGTTGCATTGCTGTATCAGAGCCCTGTTCCCTTGGGCATATCTTCACCTGTTCCTCTCAGGAACGGAGCTCAGTCCGGAGTACAGGAGGAAAGTGGTGACCACAGATGCTTCCAAATCGGGCTGAGGAGCCGTATGCGACGGCGAACCTGCCTTCGGCACATGAGCGCCCCCTTTGACTCAGTGGCGTATTAACCGCCTCGAGATAATGGCGGTGATAGTGGCACTGTGGCATTTCCGATCGATACTTCAGCACCATCACATTCAAATTTTATCAGACAGAATGTTTTTCATTTATAAACCACCAGGGAGGGCTCAGATGTCACATGCTCTTCGATCTGACGAGCTGTCTTGGGCCAAGTGAAACGTTCGCTCAGAGCGGTGCATGTCCCAGGTACCGTGAATATGGGGACATGCTATTGCGTAAACTGCACACTTAATGCAATCAAAATCACTATGACTGGAGCTGTTTTTTTCCCCTTTGTCTGAGTACGCTCTTAACTGTCTTTGTAAACTTGCTTAATACCTTTTCAGTGTGTTTTGGGGTATAAATCTCCAATGCTTCCCTGGTCTAATGACTGTTATCCCTGCTGTGGATCACTGGATGTGTCACAGTGAGCAGGTCTGGAATGCTGCACATGTCACCTTTTAGGGGGCAATGTGTCACTCTTTTCCTGTTCTGTGTTCTGGGCAGAAGGACTGGCTATCTACACGTGATATCCGGCTCCGGTTTTCTTGCATGAAGCTCAGCCTCAAGTTTGTTGCCACTTTCAAAATTTTGTTAATCAGTTAATCTGGCCACCTACAATTCACAACTCACTGTTAATTATTGCATTTTCTTTACATTTCATGTGTCCCTGTTGTAATCTGTGGTCGGTTTGGGCTGCCAACCAGTGAATGGCCCAGCACAACCTCCTTCTGTTGGCCAGACTGCCTACTGTATTCATTCACTCCTTGTGGACTGGGAAGGGTAAGGCCCAAAGGAACACTTTTTTTCATAAAGACGAATCTGGCTCGGAGTCAGCTGCTGTCTGGGAAAATAACTATATATTTTTAATATTTTTACTTTAGACTCAAACGGTCATTTTTTTGATCATTGCTGTCACCTATGCATACTTGAGTGTTCGGGTACTTGTGCCCATCCTTCATGACAACCACACTATAAATATTAGCAATCACAATAAACTTTTACAATTTATTTACATTTAGGCATTTATTAAAAGTATAAAACAATCCATAAATTGCAATGCTCCGGAATTCTATTCCTCACCCCCTCATTTTGGAAATAAAGGTGAAATAAAGAGAAAGGTCTATAGTGCATGCATGTGTACATTACACTGATCATGTGCAGTGTAATGTGCAGTGCATCTCAATGTGTTTGTGAGCTTGTGATGCGCGAGTAGTTAGATGGTAAAGGTACCTGCTGTGTTTTTCTGTTGGGCATTGGGCTGTGATGTGTGCAGCTAATGGACCGCACACACTGTTACACATTACCGTTTTCTTAACATGAGAAAACTGGCTGATGTGCTTGTACGGTGGACACTGATTGTCAGACTCACATGCATTTACAGTCACAGATCACTTGTCGTTTATCTCTTGAATAAAGTTCACTGACGTTTTTCCAACAAAAACAAAGAACAGCTGATACCATAGTAACTGCTCACTCTATTTTAATCAAGCTAAAAGATACCAGTGTTGTACAGGGTGCAGCAGCTTTTGCTTATGTAATGCTTCAAGGCATGAAAATACTAAAGACAAGACAAAAATAAAATAAAATAAAAAACTTCCAAATTACTACAAGCAGGTGTGCCTTGGTAATTTGTAAATGTTTGAACAAGTAAATATTAAATGTATATATAGTAAATGTAAATATTATTCTCTATGTTTCTTCAGTTTTGGAAATGTTACTTAAAATATGAAGATTTTAAGCTGAAATACGATTTGAGCTGAAATCAACCTCTTACTCACTCAGCTCATTGGTGTTTCACACTCACTTGTGTCTTCAGAAGGATACATCTGCTGGATCAGCCTCCACCAGGCGTGTGCATTCCAGCTGTGTCGTTGGCTTTATAGTAGGCTGCCCGCCTTCACGCTTTTCTCCCCCGTCATGGCTCTCTCTAAACCCGCTACTTCTACCGGGGAAATCCTGTCATGTGCCAGTTTCAGACCTGTTTCGCGTGATCTGTATGGGCCTCAAACACGCAGAAGAGGCAATTAATATCCCTGAAAATTGCAGCCACTGCAATTGGCAAAGCCCAAGAAGTTTCAGTGTCGGGGCTTAAAGTTGCTGCTACCCAGAGTGTGGATTTGGAGGATTCACATGGGGAAATAGTAATGATGGTATGAACTTTTGAGCTCTATTTTATTTTCAGTCTAACACCCCTACTGCTTTAACGCAATCCATCCTCCTCGAATATTTTGAGCCAGCGGCTACTTTTTTAGGATGTCAGGTGTTCGTGGAAGAGGTGTGTTTTTAGCTGTTTCTTAAAAGAGGTGAGGGGTGTGGCAGATCGGATTGCATTAGGGAGATTATTCCACAAGCAGGGAACAGAGAAGGAGAAAGAACGAGAGAGCGATTTAGTGCCCTTCTGTGAGGGTACCACCAGTCAACGTGCGTTCGCTGAGCGCAGGGTTCTGGATGGGTTGGAGATGTCTAGAAGAGAGTCAAAGTATGAGGGTGCAGAGTTTGTGACGGTTTTAAATGTCAGCATTAATGGTTTGAATTTAATGCGGGCAGCAACCGGTAGCCAATGGAGATGAAGATAGGTGTGACATGTGCTCTTTTGGGTTCCTGGAAAACAAGTCTTGCTGCTGCGTTCTGTATCATCTGGAGTGGTTTGATTGCTCGTGCAGGAAGAACAGCCAGAAGAGGTCTTATTTTCACTCTTGTGTAACTTGATATTATAAGCGGAGCACAAAAAGGGCTTTTCTTCCCTTTTACTTTAAAACAGTCACATCGAACTAACTGATGCTAAGCATCTTCTTTATAAAGGTTTACTATAGGAAAACCCTTAATGTGAAGCTTGCTCGTTATAGCTCCTTTGCTTACCTATAAATAGGGCTTGGCAACCGACGTCACTGCGCAGGGCATTCTGGGACGTAAACAATAGGGCGCCGCCATATTGTGAGGCCACATCGGACGAGACTTGAAATGTACTATACAGAGACAAACTTCTACCGGACGCAAGAAAACGGTACCTGGAAAAGATGGCATTGATCGGAAATCTGGATCCGTATGAGGTGCCTGCAAGAGAATGTAGTCGAGACCCCGACGATTTACCTCCTCTGACATTTCCAGATATTTTTGTACATTTAGTCTGTGGTGTGAGTGCTTATACCGAGGCTCAATTTCGTAATTTTAAATCTATGGAAGCCCACGTTCAATTTACAAATGGCTGGGTCCATGACTTGGAAGCCTACAAACCACCGAGTTGTGAAAACACCGTCGTTCGTACAAAGGTTACTTACCTACCTGTGAAATACGCATCTTTACACAATATTTCCTCAGATTTATATAATATCCTCCTGACTACCAGCTATGGTATTTTATGGACATTATGTTTTAGCGATTTCTCTGAGACATTACAGTTTTAAGTCTGGACGTCCTGTACAGAGCATGTTTAAGGTTTTTTAGAAATGACAAATGATTGGATGTTTCACCATGACCACTCCTTGGTCTTTAAAAACAGATGACATTAATTTAGTGATCAAGTGTAACACCCTTATGAAAACATGATAATATTTTGCACTTAAATCAGCATCTCGGGAAAATGTTGTGGGGTTTTAAATCAAAATATGAACCTCTTGTTCATTACACATTTTGGGAGACACAACAAATGAATAGAGAAAACATTATATATCAAAATTCTTATTATTATGAAAATCTTGCTAATTATTACTCTCATTATTGCACTTATTTGTTCATTCTACGTTGCCCCAAAAACACATTAATAAGCAAATTAAATACAGTCATAAATACATTGTATATAATGGAAAAACTTGTTTATGGCCATTTTACACACATTTTGCATTAAGAAAAATTTAAAATTTAAATATTGTTCATAACATTGTTGAGAATCATCTTGAATGAAAATGCCTGGAACACACTTTAAGTGATCTTGGGATATCTGCGAAACATATGTCCGTGCGTCTTATGGCGGATATCCAGGCCATCCGTCTCCGCTTTGTAACATCAGACACATGACTCCCTTTGTTTTGTTTCCAGGCCGGAAAACAATAAAAAGAAAGACCGTTGTCTATTTTTCTCCCACGTCGATCGTGTGAACGGACATTGCATCCAACAACACAGCAGCAGGTTCTTCCCATGACTAAACTCGTTGGCGCATCAGAACAAGTGGCCTCACAATATGCCGATTTTTCCCAACAGCCATCGCGGCGCTAGAGCCGTTACGTCACGCCCCCATACTCTATAGTATAAATTATTGGTTTGTACTGATTTGGTAACTGATTTACCACAAGACTCCAAATGTTTACAAAATTATCACTAAAAATATTATGAATTTACTCCTGTAATCTTTGTTTTTGTTTTTTTAACTGGCCCAATATTCCTCTTTTGCGTGTGCGACACCACTGTATTTATATGTTGTATAGTGGTTATGTTTAATTTAGACCTTATGTCTAGCGGAACGTTGTTTCGTTTTACTGTGTACTAACTAGCTGTTGTTAAGGACAGAAGGGACGGAGTCAGCGGAGATCGATAACAGATAACAGATTTATTATACAAACTTAAATGGATTAACTAAAGACAACGGAAACTGAATACTGATCTTAGAATCTTTGCAACGGGAACTCAGGAACTCAGGAACTTAGAAACTCAGGAACTCAGGAACTCAGGAACTCGGGAACTCAGGAACTCAGGAACTCAGGAACACAGGAACTCGGGAACTTGGGAGCGCTGGAGAGGTAAGTAGATCCGATGTTTCATAAACGAGACTGGACAGTGAGGGGTGTTCGTGCATGTCCTTTTATCCTGGAGTGATGATGGGGAACAGGTGGTGGTGATTAGTAATCTGGCGAGGGTGAGCGCAGTGATTTGTGAGCCGGAGAGCCTGGCGTGTTCGTAACAGCTGTACAGTATATTTAAAAAATGACAGTAAAGACACCTATTGTTCACAGCAATCATTTATAGAAAATTATACCATATACCGTGTCATATCAATCAGACACGTCCACACACCCTGAGATCATTAGAAAATTGAAGTAAATGTAATTAATTTATGCATTTTTATTGTATTTTATTTATTTAAATGGTTATTGTGAACATGCACTGTATTTTTTATTAAGACTGAATGAGAATAAGGATTTAAAGTGGTTTGTATGTTTATTATAACGGGATCTATAAGCAACAGGTTAAATATGCCATCAGTCCCTCAGCTCACCATTTGGCATCGCCAAACTGCTCTGTTTCCAAAATGTGCGTACGCATGGGTCGGAGTTTGCGTGCAGGTTTTCCCACCAAGTTTCTAAAAACACCTACATTTGTGTAGGAAGTGGCATACACATCTTTTGGGTCTGTTTTGTGCATACACAATGGTTATAAATGAGGCCCCTGGTCTGAAACGTTTAAGTAGAGTCTGATAGCAGCCCTGCGGATGAATGGCAGGGGGGGCAATGGTATTTATAAGGTAAAGTACAATCTATTGTGAGTATGCCCTTAATGATGCCTCCGTACCTCAACTGTATAGCCATGTTCCACTGTGTGTCAGCTGTATTCTCTTTCCACTACTGATTGTCCTCACCAGTGTAATTGTTACCTTGTGATCTGCCTTCTCAGTACACAATGACTTTGTCTCATTAGAGATGAGAAAATTATGTGCCAACAACTGACAAGGTGTAATTGCTGGGCCAGTTTAAGCTCTGCTGCAACGTTTCTGTGAAAGTGGTATTTTTAACTTCAGAGTACAGTGTTGTGTTCATTATAATTCTGTTTGCTATGCACACATTACTTAAAGAGTAGAAGAGTCAGAACTCGCACAGCTTTTTGTCTTTTTTATTATGATTTAAAAGTAGTAATTTTAATGTTTTTCTTTTTCTGGAAATATAAAACTCTTCCTGGCTGTGTTTAATTAATATTTGTCGCTTTGGATAAAAGTGTCAGCTAAATGCCTAAATGTAAATGTAATGGGTGTGGTCAAACACATGAAAGACGCACTGTCAGTTCATTATACTGTAAGTGGCACAGAAAATACCAGTTAAGATCCATGTGTCTTGGTATCAATTTCGGTACCTTGGCAAAAAAAACAAGCTACTTAAACACCACACTATTTTAATATTAAAGTTAAATATTAAAAAAGGTGTTAAAACAATATCCTTCTGTAAACATCAAGCATATAATTTAGTTGCAGCTGAAAAGCATTAGCAATCATTGAATAAACAAAGAATAAACTTCAGTAAACATGTATGCACATTCAATATGAGATCACTAGCACCAGCTGAAATAATAATTTTAACAACAGACCTGGCCAGATGAATAGATATTTATCTGACAACTGCTATTAAAGGGGTCATGTAATGAATCTAAAAAATTATTATTATTATATAAAATTATTATTTTATGTATTTGGTTTAATGCAATGTGTTTACACGGTTTTAGGTAAAAAAGTCATTATTTTACACATACCTTCGTATATATAGGTCATATAAAAGCCTCTATTGTGTAAAATAAGTAAACCCCATTATTATATACGCAAACAGGGATGTCTATTGCAATCTAACATTTGCATTAAAATATGCTTTTTACATTGTAATGCAACCGCAAACATAAATTGAGACTCACCTGCTTGTTTTCCTTCAATAAGTGAAGTTTTATTAACTAATTTCGGGAGGAGCGTGCGCAGATAATTGAACCGGCAAATTCATCATTAGTAATCGTACCCCCATAAAATAATCAAGCAGCCTTACCTTCGTTCTCTCTAGCGTTTCGGCATTGGCTTTTCACCGCTGCCATATCAGAGAACACAAACCATACAAACCTATATTCGGCTATGTCTTCCGACACCTCGGGGCCTTCCAAGCGCCGGACACCTTCACCTGCATCCTCCTACGCTTCGGCCCTTCCCTCCGTCCCCGCCGTGGAAAAATGGACCGTGCTGGGCCTTTTTCCCAGCTTTTTCTCCCAGAGCCCCGAGCGTGATCTTACATCCACAAGCAGCGGCTTTCCTCCCCCCTCCCATCTCACACACTCGCTCTGCCTTCATGCTGGCTTCAGCCACACCCCTGCCCATTCCTCTGAACGCTCCAGCCCTTGAGCTGCCCCCAGTGGCCGACAGCATCAGGACGCAGATCCTCTCAGAAATTCAGGCTGTTGGCACCAGAGGTAGAGCTGCTCCCGACCCCAGTACCTCCCTATTTAGAGCTGATATTCCCATAAATCATAACCTAAAACCTCTTCTCGAAGCCTCCCTTAAATAGATCCTACACGCCGTCTCCCCCAGGACCCTCCATTTTTACCTGACAGCATGGAACTGCTTTAAAGCGTTTCACACCACCTACAACCTGCCGTTCTCTGACTTTTCCCTACTCGCCATCACATCATTCATCTCTCACCTCAACATTAATAAAAATCTCCATTAAGGGCTACTTAAGCGGAGTTAAATTTTTTCACTTCACAATATCTGATTTGGCAGCTTTAGACGACGAAACCGTCTCTTACTTTATTAAACAAAGCAAGACGGACCAGATGAAAAAAGGGCACTTCATCTACATTTTCAACCTCCCAACGCCCATACTCTCATATCAAACCCTCCTAGCCTACATTCAGCTCAGGAAATCCCAGACCACACTCCCATCCGACCCCCTCTTCACTGACGACACCAACTGCCCCGTTACTCGCTTTTGGTTCCAAAAACACCTCAAGTCCGTTCTGCGCCTATATGGCACCCCAGCTGATAACTTTTCCAGCCATTCATTTCGCATAGGCGCGGCAACCACCGCGGCCCAATAGAGCCTCACCCAGCATCAGATCCAGGCGCTTTGGGCAAGCACTGGCCCTCCCCCAGACAGCAAGTCAAATACGCATACCATTACGCCTGCTTATTATCTGTAAAGGCGAACTCGCAGGCTGTGTCTTTACAGTAATGGTAAAGTTAACTTTACATTAGAAAAAAAAAATTGCGAATCCGCAGAGGAACTGTTTCATTGTGACAGTAAATGCACCCTGCAAAGCTTTTTATTGCCTTTATTATAGTTTTGTTATAAGATCTTTTTTGTGTTATCAGATTTTGTTATCAGATCAAGTTATGCATGTAGTCTACTGGTACTAGTACTTTTACTGGTACTCATTGTTTATATTTTGAATAATGTGCACTATTTTGTGCAACATTTTTTCAAATGTATGTGAGAAAGGTGCTACACACAGTTAACACTGTAAAGCACAGTAAAGTCTTCACCACCATTTTTAGCAGGAGGAGGTTCTTCGTTTGTTAAGGCCACCTATTGCGCACCTCCTGCGCATTGTTTTCTGTAAGAGTGTGCTCCCTTAGCTATTTGCCCAGTGGTTGACAGGCATCAGGGCATAGCCTGTGCACCACATCTCTGGGGCCCACTGCTCCTCTGTAGTTTAGCCTGGGGCTGTATGATACCCAGTTTCTATGTGTGGCCCTGAGGACTACAGAAGTCTTGCTTACATTCCTGTTTGCTTACTTACCTCAGCTCCTCTTTTCACCCTCTTCCAAAGAGGTTAGGCAGCAGCAGTATCTGTAAGCAGAGAGTAGCAAGCAGAGAGCACAGAACTGCATGCAACATGCACTAACACGCACTAACTAACAACACTACTACACTACTGCGATTCTGCACTAGACGCTTCACACAAACCCTGTGTACTCACGCCTACACATTGTCACGAATCAAGCCTCTGTGGCTCCCTCCTCTCACCACTAGAGGGAGCCATTATCGGAACTCTGAACTCATTCACAGACTCCATTTCCCATAACTCCTTGCCCGAACTGATCACTTGCACAGGTGTCGGCCATTTCCCATGATTACACAGACTATAAAAACCACACTCTTATTCACCTCCTTAGGAAGTCTTGTTTGTTCCGGCTGACATTTCCGAGCGTTTATTTCCCGTGTTTGTGTTTCCTGTTTTTAATCCTGTTTGTATCCCGTTCCTGATTGTTCTCTGCCTGCCTTTCGACCCACGCCTGTCTCTCGGATTATCCCTTGTTTGCTAGCTGCCTGCCTCGACCTCTTTGCATGGACTCTGTTTACGACTCTGGATTATTCTACGTTGTTCCTGTTTGCTGATCTCCGACTCTGCCTGCTGTACCACGATTGTTGTTTTAATAAAGTTGCGTTTGGATTCTCACTCTGTTGACTCATTGTTACACACACATTTGAGTAATAAAATACGGAAAAAAATTCATACTTTATGTATTGCATTTAGTGCAAACTCTGCTGTGTTTTGTTGTAATTTACGGCTTTGTAAATCTATGCTAAACAAGCCTAAACAATTTGTTTCCATTTATTTTTGTAATTTATATTTAGCTGACTGGGCTTAATCCTTTTTCATGGGAAGAAAAGCACTGTAAAAATCACTGTACAAATAAAGAACTTATTGCATTGCTCCTTGTTGTTCTGCATTTACCATTGAATACATAGATACAAAGTATTTAATGTGTTTTAAAATGTCATTTAAAAAGCAAGAATATATGCTACAATAATCCAACAATGCAGTTATTTATTTAGTCACTGTATTTATTTAGTCACTGTACTAGATTTACATTATGCCAGTCACATATGTACCACAGCAAGGTATTTGTTGCCATTTCTCCCCTCCGAAAGCATGTTGAATAGCAGTAATTGACAAAAAATATTCAAAATTCACCACCCAAAGTTAATTTTAAAAAATCAGTTTCTTTTAAAAATACGACCTATAAATACGACCTGAATATTCAACAGACAATTTGATGTCCATATAATTTCGATTTACAAATTCGCTTCCACAAAGTTAACACTTAGCTGTAAATTCAATGTTTAACAACCGGAAATTGCAGGAAAATCAGTGGAATGTCGATGCATAATCACCATCTGCTGCTTGTACGTTAATCAGAAGGTGGGGCAAGCTGATTTTTGACAAAGACCGAAGCAACAGGTAGAGAGAGGCCATTACAACAATGATTATATTGTCACTGTCTGACTGAATCTTCGTATATTTATATCTAATCATTTTCCATTATTTCATAAATCATAAGTAGTCATTTTTTATGCCTGCATGTGGGTTTTTCAAATATCAAACAATAAAAAGTATTTTAAAGAGCTTGTAGTAAATTTCCATGGGATCTTTAAACTATCAGTAACACCTCACAACCTGCCTCTGATGTGAGCATAGGTCTGCATAGGTCTGCATGCAAAAAGTGCTGCCAAACCTTGTAAAACTTGCCTCGGATAGTGTATTTAATGTTTTAATGGTCACAACATCTCCGTCACCCAGTGTTTGTGGGATGGTGGCACTGCATATTTCCAACTAAGAAGCATCAGACATCTAAGCAGTGTTAAAAAAAGCAATGAGCTCTATCTGAGCACCAACTCTACTGCCCACTGCCAAAGTATATCTGATATTTATATTCCCAACTCCTTGTCGCTCACCTCCTTATATGATCTAGCGAAGAAGATGCTGTTCCTTGAATGACCTCATATAGAATGGACACCATACTATCATACACCGTTCGAGAATTGTCTATATTTAGCAACTCATCTTTCTAGCTTCCTTCTGGTTGGTTCAAAGAAGGGGAGAAAAGTACCTGTAAGTACCTAAAGAAAATTGGACTGAGGGAAAACATTAGTTGCTAGCTGCTGAAATAAGATAAACACTATCACTGAAAAGATCTTTAACATAACTGATTTCATTCCTAGACCAAAGTTGGAAGTCTAAATCTATTAGGGAAAGAGGAAACTTTTTGACAGGATTTGACAGGATGGGAGCAGAGGGCAAAGCTTGTCTATCATTAAAATAAAGTCTGAACTGTGTCCATATTCTAAGTGATCCACGAACAATTAGGTTATTTGTGGGATAGTGTTTGCTGAAAGGAATTGGGGCACAAAGAAGTTAGCAAAACAATACCGGGTTACATGCATCTTGCTCCATAGATAACTAAACCGTAGCATCCTTACTTGACACATCAGAAAAATAGAGTATAATTTTATGCTTTTTCCTTTCAAGATATTCCTGCCTTATGTTGGGAATTTTTCATCCCAAATGAATTGAGAAATGCAGACTGTTTTAGCTAATAGCACAGAAGCCTGCCGGCTCGCTTGCCATATTCATAATGAATCTGACGTGATTTCAAGTGAAGATCCACTGCATGCTCACTGGTCAGGGAGTCAAATTCGGCTTGTAGAAAGAGTCTCTCTGTTACCAGTTGGAAAATTGGAGGAGACTGACATAAGAGGATGAGGTGAAATGAGATGAGTTTTACTGATTAATGTCCTTTGGTGAACAGGTGAGGAATCCAGGTGACAAAAAACACAGGTAAATGATCCACAGAACAGTAATCCACAATGACAGGTAAAAATCCACAGGAACAAAACCATCCAGAGGTAGCCGATCCGGCAAAAAGGCCAAGTTAACACACATAGTACTAACGAGACCTGACCAACACATGGGTATACAGAAAGGTTTAAATAGTGTCCGAGTTAATGGGTGATTGATGGCAGGTGTGACAAATCAAAATGGCTGACAGAGCAAGAGATGATGGGAGATGGAGTCCATGGGGAGGCGAAGCCGTGACACTGTCCTTGTGAAGCTCCTCGGAGGGCAACACAGAATGTGAATAATCCATTGTATTTAGCTTATGTATAATTTCTGTAACACGCTTTGATTTGATAATATTTGTGCTTGCTTGATATGAGATAATTTGTCCTCTCACAAGCGCTTTCAAAGTATCCCACAGAATGCTGTAACTTATTTCTGGGGATTAATTTGTTGCAAGAAAGAAGTTAATTTGATCAACTACAAATTTAACAAGATTGTCATTTGTCAGTAGTCTTGGATTTAGGCGCCACATACATTGATGGATTACATCTCTTGGGAAGCGAAGTTTTAATGATACTGGAGAATGGTTTGAGATAACAATGCCCCCATATTCCACTTGTGTCCTTAAGGGAAGTAGTTTCTTATTCAACAGAAAATAGTCAATCCTGAAATATGTACTGGTGAATAGAAGGAAAACTGTTAAGATAATGGATGTTTAAATCTCCAAGAGTCACTTATTCCATATGTCTGGAGAAGGGAGTTAATACATTACGCTGACTTACTTATAATAATTGTAGAACTAGATCGGTCCAGCACTGGATGTAGAGCACGGTTTAAATCTCCTCCCAAGACTAAATTATATGTATCAAGATTGGGTAAAAGTGAAAAGAAATCACAAAAAACTGTACATTGTCCCAATTAGGTGCATATACATTAGCCAGGACCACGGGTGTGTTAAAAAGTTTACCCCGAATTATTACATATCTATCTATTTTTATCCTTCATTGTAGCCTCTTCAATAAACTGTATGTTCCTATGTATGAGAACGGCAAACCCCCCTACTTCTACTATTAAAATTAGAATGATATATTTGTTTAAAACCTGCTCTGCAAAGTTTAAGATGGTCTTTGTTCAGCCAATGAGCCTCTTGTAAATATACAACTTCAATTTAGTAAGGTGAGTAAATACCCGATTCCGTTTTACAGGGTGGTTCAGCCCCCGCATTCCAACTGAGCAGCCTCGTTTCCACTCCATCTGTTATTAAGGGCCATCACAAAAGTTTCTCAAAAATAACTCCTTAGACTCCCTTCGGCTCATCATCGACAAAAATTATAATAAGGTAGTGTAACCGATGCAACAAAACTTTTGTTTGGGGGTTGAGGAAGTCCCTAAAAATAGTAAACTAGTTAAACTAGTCCCCAAAAATAGTAATTTTAACATTTATTATAGGGACAGGTAGGAGATTGTTCGTTCAACATTCCTACGGTTTTAAATATCGATTAGCTGAATAGCTGAAGGTTACTGTCCTAGCTGTACTAACCAAAATCTAGGTTGCATCGAGCCTTAGTTTGTCAGTTAAATTTTGAATGCGACCATTTGTTGTATAATTTAAATATAGTTTTAATCACAGAACAAGTATACTCAAAAAAAAGTTGTTGGATTAACTTAATTTAATTGTGACACCCATTTCCACGCAACTGAATTGATTTTTCTGAACTAAACAAAGTAAATTGAACCAACATAAATTTTTACATTGATCCAATGCAATGGCATTAGTTCTATTTAATTTATTTTATAGATTTTTACTAAAAGAATTTTACTTGAGTTGATCCAGCTAATTTTAATTGATTGGGTGATGCTTCAAAAATTACTCAAATTAAATTAAATCAAATTAAATAAATGTTTGAGTTCAAAATTTATTTTTCATTAACTGTTTTCATTGGATTGCTAAACTTTACATTAAAAGCACAATAAAACACCAAGAAAAACAATACACTAATTAAACTAAAATAATAAAATACAGTAAACTAAAATAATAAGATAACACAATTAAACGAAAATATTAAAATGATACAATGAACTAAAATAAAACAATACAAATAAACTAAAATAAGACTAAACAGAAACTGCTTCACAGCAATTTGGTTATTACTTTTTACTACAGTATTAAGCTAAATTGAACAGTTTCTATAAAGTGACAAAATGCCACCACTTTTATGAACACAGTGTTCATAAAATTCCAAGCAATAACTAACAGAACAATTTAAGAAAAATGTGGCAAATACTGAGCAGTATGCACTAACATTCTGGATTCAGCATTCACCAGCACTTGTCTCCTCCAGAAGTTCAACTGAACAGAAACTGTAACAATTTCTTAACCATTAACATTTTATTGTCTCTGCCAGGCATAAACATTTGGCAAACTTGCTCTAAAATCTTTTTAGTAGGTAGTAGTAAGTTCCAGAGCATTCCAGGTAACAAAGAAAAGATTTAAAATAAAGATGTCTTTAAAAGCGAAGGAACAGAAAACAAGTAAATGCAAAAAATACAGCACACATGTGTCATCCGGCTGCAATCATCTGATGACTCCAACATCTTGTTCTTTAGCGTTTGCACCTTAGGAGAAAGTCTGTGTCCTTTCAAGTTGAAGAACACTTTCTGGATTACCTCATATGTACATTTGATTTCTTTGGGATAATTAAGGTCCAAAGCGTAAATGAGTCCTAACAACATTGCGACTGCAACAGCTGCACTCTTCAGGGAGCAGAGAACTGTAAGCCCTTCAATCACGACACCAGTTTCAACAGGCTCATTCACTGGATCATCTTCTTCATTTAACAATAACCCCATTTATAGTCTGCTCCATGTCTTTTGTTGTGCTCTGATCATTGCAGTCCTGCACCCAGACAAAACAAAATAAGTGATTATATATATATATATATAGGGGTCCCTATATGGACCCTGGAACAGGGTCCCCCGCTCCAGAGGGCCGGGGACCCTGGTGCCGTGGTGGTCTTCCTCTACCACGAGGGGCTGGTCTGTCGGGATGCATAGAGTGGAAGGTGTGCAGTAAGGCCGGGTCGAGTATGTCATCACGTGGTATCCAAGAACGTTCTTCAGGACCGTAACCTTCCCAGTCGACCAGGTACTCTAACCATCCACCACGGCGTCGGGAGTCCAGGATCTCCTTGACCGCATATACCGTTCCTTCCTCTAGTACCAGAGGGAGAGGGGGTTCCACGCCAGGCTCTGTGGAGGAAAGAACAGAGGGATGGTGAGGTTTCAATAGGGATACGTGAAAAGTGGGGTGTATGCGATACTCAGCCGGTAACTGGAGTCTATAGGTGACAGGGTTGATCTGATGGTGAAGGGACCAATGAAGTGGGGACTCAGCTTGCGGCAGGGCAGACAGGTAGGTATTGCAATCCAGGTGGGCAGCCCGGCGGAGCTTGAGGTGGAGCATCGGCAGAGGGGAGCGTTTCTTCTGACCATGAGATGGGACTTATAATGAGTGGTTCAGGGAGAATGGGTTCTGGTTCTTCGGTGCTCTCTGGAGGTGAGTGGATACGTGACAGGGCATCGGCTTTTGAGTTTTTGGAAGCAGGGAGATGGTAAGGAGATGGTGAAATTGAATCGGGTGAAGAACAGGGCCCATCTTGCTTGTCTGGGGTTTAAACGTTTGGCAGTTCGGATGTATTCAAGGTTTTTATGATCGGTGAACACTTGGAAGGGGTGATGAGCTCCCTCTAGCCAATGTCTCCATTCCTCCAGGGCTAACTTGATGGCAAGGAGTTCCCTGTTCCCGATATCATAGTTGGCTTCCGCCGGGCTGAGTTTGCGGGAGAAGAAGGCACATGGGTTTAGGCGACTAGGTTTCCCCTGCTGCTGAGATAAGACCGCTCCTACTCGATGAGGCGTTGACTTCCACAACAAAGGGTTGGTTGGGATCAGGATGTACCAGGAGAGGAGCGGTCACAAAGGCGTCTTTCAAACATTGGAAGGCCTCTGCAGCAGCTGGTGTCCAGGGGAGCTGTTTGGGTGCTTCCTTCAGCAGACTGGTGAGAGGGTGAACAATGGAGCTGAAATTCTTGATGAACCGGCGGTAAAAGTTAGCGAATCCGAGGAAGCGTTGGAGTTCTTTAATGGAGGTTGGAGTAGGCCAAGAGGTGATGGCAGTGACCTTCCCCTCGTCCATTTGGATGCCACTACTGTCGATGTTGTAGCCAAGGAACTGCACTGAGGGAAGATGGAAGGAGCATTTCTCAGCTTTGAGGAAGAGCTGGTATTCCCTCAGGCGTTCAAGGACCTCCGCGACGTGTTGGCGATGTTCGGCCAGGCTCCGGGAGTAGATCAGGATGTCGTCGATATACACCAATACAGACTTGTAAAGGAACTCCCGGAGCACCTCATGGATGAAATCTTGGAAAACGGAGGGGGCGTTGACCAGTCCATACGGCATCACCAGGTATTCGTAATGTCCAGTGGGAGTGATGAAGGCGGTTTTCCACTCGTCCCCCTCACAAATTCGAATGAGGTTGTAGGCACTGCGGAGGTCCAACTTGGTGAAGATAGTGGCACCCCGAAGCTGTTCTAATGCGGCCGGGACGAGAGGAAGGGGATACCGGAACTTAACTGTGATCTTATTGAGGGCTCTGTAATCAATGCAGGGTCTTAGACCGCCGTCCTTCTTGGCCACAAAGAAGAAACTTGAAGCAGCAGGGGAGGTAGATGGACGAATGTAACCTTGTTCTAGTGCCTCCTTTATGTAGTCCTCCATGGCCTTCTCCTCCGGGATGGAAAGGGGATAGATTCGTCCCTTCGGCACTGGCTCACCCGGGAGCAGATCGATCGCGCAGTCCAATGGCCCATGGTGGTAATTTGGAGGCTCTCCTGGGGCAGAACACGTCACTGAAGTGGGCGTAGTCCAGGGATGTCCACTGACCTCTTCTCCATAGGACTTTCAATGGATGTGGAGCATAGTGGAAGTTCAGTAACGTCACGCGGAGCAGGACACGGACTGGAGGAGAGACAGGTCTGGAAGCAGTTGTCGCCCCACTTCAGGACTTCTCCAGTTCTCCAGGAGAGGATGGGATGATGTTTCTCCAACCAGGGGCGCCCTAGAACGACGTCAGCGGTGGAATCCTCCAGAACCAGCAGGGAGATCTCTTCAGAATGTAACACCCCTACTGTGAGGTTGATGGATTCCGCCCTCCGTTTCACCGGGCGCCGGCTAACTGGGGATCCTGTTATTGAGCAGATTTGGTACGAGGTGGGTATGGCGAACGTCTTGAGTTTGAGTTGCCGGCAGAGGGCGCCAGAGATGAAGTTGCCGGCTGACCCAGAGTCGAGGAGGGCGGAAACTGAAAAGGAGGTAGAGAAGGCAGTAAGGGACACAACAGTGGTAAGCGGTTTGAGATTTTCACTATTGGGAATGGCTGCACTCACCATTTGGCGTGGTGGTCGGACGGGGCACGCTGAGATGACGTGCCCCGGCGATGACGTTCTGTGAAGGACAGTCTAGAGGTGTCGATTTGCATGGGTTCGTCGGCTGGTTCTGGAGGGCTGACGGATGCTGGTCGGCGGAGGGTGGTAGAGCGGGTTTATCCTAGGTTGAGATTCGAGGCAGGACTGGATACGAGTTCGGATGGATAACTGGATGAATTGGTTGAGATCCATAGTGTCGTCATACGTGGCGAGCTGCAGCCTCACCTGGGGATTCAAGCCTTGGCGATATGCAGTGATCAGTGCCCGTTCGTTCCAGCCGCTCTTAGAAGCCAGAGTCCGAAATTGAATCGCGTACTTGTTGATGGGCAGCTCCCCTTGTCTCAGCTGGTAAAGTTGCTCACCAACAGATGCGTCCCAAACCGGTCTGCCAAAGACCTCTCTGAAATGACTCATAAAACTTGACAATGAAAATGTAATAGGATGCTCTTGAGTCCAAAGAGGAGTCGCCCATTGGAGCGCCTTACCGGATAGACGTTGCAATATATAGCTGACCTTGAGGCGTTCGGTGGTGTACAGGTGAGGGTGCATCTCGATGGCGAGTGAACATTGTAATAGAAACCCGCTGCAATCCTCCGCCGCACCAGAGAAGGGCGCTGGTTGGGCCATGGGACTCGCGACAACAACCGGCGAAGGAGTGGTGTTGACGGTGATGGCGGTGGTGTTCGGTGCGGTGGTTGTGGTAGTGGAGCGCTCATGGAGGGCTTGCAGAGCAGCCTCAAACAGGTCCCGAAAGGGACCTTAAGGGACCTTAAAGGGACTTACTGGCAGTAAGTGTGTGTCTTTTGTAGTGGTGTGGTGATGGGGATCAGGTGACGGTGATTAGAACTCGGGAGAGGGTGAGTGCTGTGATTGGGTGCGTTGTGAGCCTGGCGTGTCCGTGACAGCACCCCTGTTTAAGATGTGTTAAAAGCGGTCAAATAAATGCAATTTTTTTTGGCAGAAGCATAATCTCTAACAGAAAAATTTTGAAAAATATAACCTTTAACACAAGTTGATAATAATTTTAAAAAGTCCATGACTTGAAAATTGTTTTTTTTTTTATAAAATCACCTGTTCCACAATTATTGGCACCCCTAACAATTCCTCTGAAAAATGTAATTATTTTTTTTAAATATATTTTTCTGTAGTTGTTAAAGTTGGTCAGGGTATCTAGGAACTTTTAATTAGTAATTCATTACTTCCTGTTTCCCTGGGGTATAAATATGACGTGACAACATGGCAAAGACAAGAGAACACACCATTCAAGTAAGGCAGATGTGTGTCGACCTTCATAAGTCAGGCAATGGCTACAAGAAAATAGCCATCCGCCTTAACTTGCCCGTATCTACAGTCAGAGGAATCATTAAGAAGTTTAAAACAACTGGAACAGTGACAAACAAGGCTGGAAGAGGTCCCAAGTTTATCTTGCCACAACGCACAGTGAGGAGGATGGTAAGAGAAGTAAAAAAATTCCTAAGCTCACTGTCACAGAATTGCATCAAAGAGTGGCATCTTGGGGTCACAAAGTCTCCATAACAACCATCAGACGCTCTCTACATACCAACAACCTGTTTGGGATGCATGCAAGGAAAAAGCCTTTTCTCACTAACACTCACAAACGTAAACATCTGGAGTTTGCTAAGCGGTACTGGAACTTCAACTGGGATCGTGTGCTTTGGTCAGATGAGACTAAGATAGAGCTTTTTGGCAACAAACACTGTAAGTGGGTCTGGCGTAAAACAAAAGATGAGTATGCCGAAAAGCACCTCATGCCCACCGTGAAGTATGGTGGAGGATCTGTGATGCTGTGGGCCTGTTTCTCTTCCAAAGCCCTGGGAACCTTGTTAGGCTGCATGGCATTATGAACGCTTTGAACTACCAGGACATTTTAAATAAAAACCTGATGGCCTCTGCCAGAAAGCTGAAGATGGGTCGTATTGGGTCTTTCAGCAGGTCCTCCCACGGCCATCTCAGTCCCCAGACCTCAACCAATGGAAAACCTGTGGGGCGAGCTAAAGAGGAGAGTGCATAAGAGAGGACCCAGGACACTGGATGATCTAGAAAGATTGTGCAAAGAGGAATGGTCAAAGATCTCTCTCTCTGTGTTCTCCAATCTTGTGAAATGTTATAGGAGGAGATTAAGTGCTGTCTTGTTGGCAAAAGGGGGTTGTACAAAGTATTAACATCAGGGGTGTTAAAAAATGTTGAGAATTTTTATTTATGTAGTACTGCGTACTGCCCAGAACAATTTACTTCACATAAATGTTTATGCCAATATGAATAAAATAGTCTTTCTCTGAAGAGTGTTCAGAACATTCACACAACTGACCCATAAATGTCTCAACTTCAGTTGATTTCTGTAATGGTAATGAATGGGCATGGTACACATGAGTTTTTTAGGCCACTCTACGTTTGGAAAGTACATGGGCAATTTGTGTACAAATTTGTGGGCAAAGTACATGGATAACGTTCACTTCTACCAAAATGATTATGGCATAATTTATAATGTTTTAATAACTGGTACCTGCTAGGTTCTGTAGAGACTTGGCCGGGCCAAATGTTGGATTTCTTTAAGGGATCATAAAGATACAACAGACAACAAATTCCTAGGGGGGGAGTCAACACCAGAACCCCTTTTGGCTCCAGAAAGTCTGGGTTAAGTGATGACCTGCCGGTTGTTACTTCAGGAGGACAGTTATGGTACCTCTCTGGCCTTCCCCAGAGAGGGTAACCCCCCAGCTCAACTCCCTGAGATTCTCCAGGAGATTTGCAGAGGACTAGAGAAGTACATTCCAAACACCTCAAAGAGACTCTTTAGGATGGCGGGACAAAACTGCTTAATTTGTATCTATATATATATATATATATATATATATATATATATATATATATATATATATATATATATATATATATATATATATATATATATATATATATATATATATATATCTATGTGTGTATTCCTCCATAATCACGTGATACCCTGCCATAGTTATTGCATGCATTTCAGTGTCATTGAAGTTTAACTTTTATGTCATGACAGATGAATGAATAACTATTGTTCTTACTTCACTTCTCTCTAGGTGTGTGGTATCAAAATGATCCACAAATTATTTCCTAAATAATGATGCACAGTACATAGTCATGGCGTGCATCATACTCAATTACAATAAGTTTATGTGTTCGGTGCAAACAGGACATAAACCGTACCTGTGTAAATCATTTGTCACAGAGAAGGACAAAGAGATTTCTCCAGCAACCACGTCCTTTTGCCATTGGTCAAAGACCTGACGAGGCGTGACCGTTGTGCCTTTAAGACCACAATGCATCGAACAACTCTTTGCTCAGAAACTTGGAATCTCTCCAAAACTTCGTGGGACCTGCCCTTCTTCAGGACAGCTTTTCCGGCAATCTTACTTGGCAGACTTGACACTTCTCGTGAAACTTGGCTCTCGAGCGGACTTAGCGAATCCACGGGACACTCTCTCTCTTTCTCTCCAGCACCAGGATTCAACAGCTTAAGCATTGCCCTTGGCTACCAAGGTGAACTTTTGTAGAGAAAAACCGGTGGTTGTGTCCTGCTGATTTAATATGCCATTCTTTACTCTTTACTCTAATTTTTCTATGCTTTATCTTGTATGAATGTGAATGTGTATGTGTTTTGTTAGTTAACCAGTATCATATCTCAGTAGCTTAGTTAATAAATATTCATTTGTATTCACTCATGATTGTCTCTGCTTAATGCTCATAACACATCCCTTAAACTGTGCGATACTGTTACCGGCTCTGTATGTATTACTGTATTGGGCATGGACCGTTGTTAATCAAGGCCAGAAGAATAATGCGTTTATTGCACCAGGTAATGCTACAAAATACATATAGTTAATAATCTTTATCTGTAGGTATTTCCATTTGAGCCACAAATAATTATAACCTGAAACTGAACCGTGTTTTAAATAACACTGTCTTAGTTTCACTATAACTAGTAGAGATGCTGGAGAGTGTTTTAAATAACACCATCCCCACAGAATCACTACAGTTCTGATGTTCCACAATCCTTACAAGGCCACATTTAAAGCACTAGAAGAAAAAGCACACAAATTTTAAACACAGTATAATCACAGTAGAAATTAATGGCATCACTTAAAAGTTTTTATTATACAGTTTTAGAAATTGTAATAATGCACTAACTTATGAACTTTTGAATTAACTTTTTTATTTAAAGCTTTTCGAGAATGCAATGCAATTACCATATGAGAAGTCAACAAGCAAAGGAACACCTCCGTTATGAGTTTTGTAATCTGCAAAAAAGAAAAACAAAGTAATCAGTGTTGTAAACTAATTGCTTGGGAAACTGCATAGTTTTCATTTCTTTCTTTCTTTGGAGGAGGCTTTACGGTTCGGGGATAGCGTTAGCATTATGGCTGGAGGCGGATTCTGCATCTCTGCAGTTACTTCAGCCTGTTCATTATGCATCAGAAGCATTTTAACTTGCATTCAATACAACAGAAGATTTGTTCTGTTCTACTGATTATTGGACACTGGAACTGAACTGAAAGGGTAGATTTAACTTAGTAATGCTTAAAATAAGAGAATAAGAGAGATTAGAAGGTTTTCTACAAAAAGATGTGAAAAATGTTCTGTCCACTCATTTACCTAAAACAGTATATTGATTTTACTTTTGTACGACACTTTTTGTTGTGAAAAGGACACATGCAAGGAAGTATCTGTAGCAATTCTGTGGGGAACCGTATTATTTAAACACTTTTGCATTCCCCACCAAAAGAAGTAAGAATTATAATGAGCTTTGCTCAAAGATAATAGTTAAAATAATCTCCACCATCCCCTCTGTAGGGGAAACAAATATGACCCCAACGGGGAAATATTTATTATTGATTATGATAGATTCTAAGTATTCGGATTAAATAACTTGATTTAGTTAAGTTTAGTTAAATACTTGATTTAGTTAAATTCAGATTAAATACTTGATTTATTTACTTAATCCCTCAAGTCCGCGTGCTCAATGAATCAGGAGAAAGGATGTCTTTTAACCATTTATTCATTCAAAAGCATATGAAAAAAAACATACAGAGCTCTAGGTCTCAGCTGTCCCTAATTACACAATCCTACGCGTGTTACCGTGCAGCAGACGAGACATACACGAGAATACTGATCAAAGTCTTTTTTTCTTGAACTTCAGAGGAAAATCAAACAGGTACAAACCTCACTTCAGAGGGGAATAAAACAGGCAGAAATAACAGCGGTAAACCACTCGCTGAGTTAAACTTGAGGAATCAGACAGGCAGAGATAACAGCGGTAAACTGGTAAAACTGAGTTAAACTTACAGATCTCTGGAACAGACAATACACGGTCACACCAACAACATAACAACAATACCAGACAATAACTGAAAGCAAACACACACATTATAAAGAGTCCAGGTAATGAAATCAACAGGTGAAGCTGGTTGCGGGGCTGAGTGCAGAAGATGGGGAACAGGTGAGCCGAGTGCAATGAAACATGGGACATGTAGTTCAATAGTCCGGGGATGAAGAACGGGTGAAGTGTGGGATCGAATCCGATGCTGAAGGGATCGTATTCGACTCCGTGACAACGCGAGGCTTATGTTTATGAGCATAAGACTACTCGCACTTTTCCCTCTGACCCATGTATTTATAATCTTCTTTCTTGCTGTGGGTCTCGGGGCGTAATTTTCACTGTGCCCTTGTTGTTTTCTCCGTATACGGCTGTGTTTCAACTGGTTCCTGTTTTTCCTGCACAAAGAAGCTTTCTCAAGGTTATCACATACATGGGCGCCCAAGGCCCAACTCAAAAACAACTCCTTACATAGAAATGAAACAGTTATGGAGCAGATGGTTTTCACTTTGCTATCACACTATGTTGCACACACATACACATAGCTTCAAGGTTACACTCTGTTGCTGAAGCTCTTATGATATCTAAAAGTTATATGAGGTTTCATGAAAATATGTATAAGCCTGTAATGATTATAAGTAATGAATAAAACTCGCACATTAAACACACATAAATATAAATGTTACCCCAACCAGCTATACTCATCAATCCCCCTTTCGATCTCCTAAAACAGGAGATCGATTCACATCATCTCCTCCACCTCCAGCTCATCATCATCCTCCTCAGAGGGCCCCAACAGTGGCATCTGGTATGGAGGTGGCTGCTTCCCTTCAACAGCTGTAACAATAAGACGGTTGCACAGAGACCGAATAAATGGAATACAACAGCAAAGTAACAAGAATTCCCAGAAACGTGGCAATAGATAAAAGTAATGACATAGCTAACGCTTTCCATTTACCAAACGTGCTGGTCATCCACTCTTCCAGAGGGTTCCTTACACCATTTTGATAATTCTTTTAACCCCTCTAATGCCCTAGTGACCGATCCGTCCGGTGCTGTGTTATTTGGGATTTTTGGGGGGATATTTGGGATGAAAGTGCAACACATATCCCCAAACATACTACAAACTCCTCCCCGTTCCGCGAGAAGCATATCCAGCTCAATTCTATTCTGTATGGCCATTAAGGACGTTCGTCT
This sequence comes from Beaufortia kweichowensis, assembly GCA_019155185.1. NCBI lineage: Eukaryota > Metazoa > Chordata > Actinopteri > Cypriniformes > Gastromyzontidae > Beaufortia > Beaufortia kweichowensis. The sequence continues at coordinate 13,577,120 of CM032799.1, forward strand.
TTCAGACCCTGTACCGCATCTCTCGTCAGGTTTGCTAACCTCAACACGTTGTAATGCACATACAGTAGTTGATCCTGTCTACGTTTTTATTTGGCGTGACTGGGAACAAGGCTGACAAGATTGTGTAGTGAAACTAGGATGGTGTTATTTAAACACTGAGCTGTTTCAGGGATTAATTATTTGTGACTTAAATGGAAATACCTACAGACAAGATTAGTAACTTTATGTATTTCGTAGCCTTACCCGGGTATGGTAAAAGTAACAACGGTGGCCTCTAGAACACTCGTCCGCCGGGTGTTCAACCAATTGTGTTAACTTTAACTTTAATGAACTTCTGTGCCCAATACAGCAATACTGCAGAGCCGGTAACAGTATCGCACAGTTTAAGGGATGTGTTATGAGCATTAAGCAGAGACAATCATGAGTGAATACAAATTAATATTTATTGACTAAGCTATTAACACAACATAGACACATTCACATTCATACAAGATAAAGCATAGAAAAATTAGAGTAAAGAGTAAAGAATGGCATATTAAATCAGCAGGACACAACCACCGGGTTTTTCTCTACAAAGTTCACCCTTTGGCAAAGCAATTCTTAGCGCAGTTGAATGGTAAAAGATAGGATACTTGCATTGGTTAGTTTCGTTGGCAAGAATCCAGGTGCGCGGAGAGAGAGAATGTCCTGGTGAGCGAAAAGCGAAGTCTCGCGACAAGTGTTGAAATCTGCCGAAGTAACGTTTGCCGGAAAGTCTGTCCTGAAGAAAGGGCAGGTCCCACGAAGTTTTGGAGAGATTCCAAGTTTCTGAGCAAAGAGTTGTCCGATGCATGGTGGTCTTAAAGGCACAGCTGTCACGCCCCTGTCAGGTCTTTTGACCAATGGCAAAAGGACGGTGGTTGCACGGGAGAAATTTCTTTGTCCTTCTTTGTGACAAATGATTTACACAGGTACGGTTTATGTCCTGTTTGCACCGAACACATAACTTATTGTAAATTGAGTATGATGCACGCCATGACTATGTACTGGGCATCATTATTTAGGAAATAATTTGTGGATCATTTTGATACCACACACGAGGGAGAGAGATGAAGTAAGGCAAATGTTACTCATTCATTCGTGTACATCTATCATGAGATATTAATAAACCTTGATTACAGTGAAATACATGCAATAACTATGACAGGGTATTACGTGATTATGGAGGAATACACACACACATATATATATATATAGAGAGAGAGAGAGAAAAAGAGATACAAATCGGGCAGTTTTAGTCCTGATTATCCCAGAGAGTCTCTTTGAGGTGTTAGGAATGTGTTTCTCTGATCCTCCCTGGAATCTCCAGGGGTCTGTAGTATCTCAAAAGGGATAGAACCGAGGTAAATTCTGCTGGGGGAGTCCAGAGAGGTGCCATAACTGTCCTACTGAGTTAAGTAACGGCCGGTGGGTCATCGGTGGGACTTCTTGGAGCCAAAAGGCATTCCATTGTGGACCCCCCTAAGAATTTGGCAGTTTGGTGTTTATAGCTGTGATCCCATTAGAGGACCCCAACATCTGGCCTGGTCAAGTCGCTACAATTGGGATGTCTGATGCCTGATGCTATTTGATCCGCCAATTTATGTTCGTTAGGAACTCCTCTAGGAACCCCTATAGCATCTATATACATTGGGCTATTTTTGGTTAAATCAAACACTTCTGGACTTGTTAATGCTCTTCGCCGTCTTTGTCCCTGACCGTCTTTCATCTGTCTAGCTACCTCGCCTACCAGCATCAATGGTGCCCCCAACCTAACCATAGCGCACACCCCCTTTGCTCTAGGCCGCATTCTTACGAACAGTCTTCTTCCCCCACAATAATAATACAGTCCTGCTCTAGCCCATGGTCCTATTTGCTCGTCTTGGTCCTGTACTGTTATATTACACCAATCCATATCAATCTGTCCTACATGGCTGGTGGCGTTGGGAGTAGTGAAGTTGAAGCAAGTGTAGTTCCCTTCTCTTGGGGTAAATGGTCCAGGCCTAGAATTATTGTTTACAGGTGGAAATACTGAGGCTAATGTGGTACAATTTGGTGGCGTGGCCATTGTAGTTAAATTTAACATACATTGAAATCCCTATGAGTCTTCAGGATATAGGGGAGCAGGTTCAGTGAACAAATTCGGGCGTGCTTTGGCATATCCCACACAATTTCCCATTCCCTGCTCTCTAGCTGTGGCTATTATCTAATCTAGCCATATGTTGCTTTCCCCATATCCTGTAGCTTTTTCCAGCATATCTTCTGGTTTTAATTTCGTATAATCTACCGTGATTACTGCGTTGTTAGGGTGGTTTGGCTCTATTTTAGTCACATTCATTGCTGCTGTGGTACCTGTGGGTGTTACTGGTGTAGTGAGCCTCACACGGGGCACCAATTATGTAGTGATCTTCACACGGGGCACCAATTAATAGTACGCCTCACACAGGACACTAGAGGTGTTAGTGAGACTTGATCCCATGTCACTTCAAGTGTGTGTGTGTGTGTGTGTGCGTGTCAGGTGACCTCTCCCTCCTTTTAACTCGGGGCACCAGCTGAGGAATTCCACCTCAACATTTGTTGGAATAAATCCAACATAAATCATAAATAATATGATAAGAAAAATTATGTAAAGTGGAGGAAGTAAATCACCTGGGGTATCTGAAGGATTTCGTGATATTCGTGCTAACTTGTAGAGCCTTTTACTGTATTATCAACACAAGGAAGACACAATTGTAATAAAAGAGGATTTATTTACAAAAGACATACAAGATTAACTAACACACTACTAAATGATACTAAAGAGCTAAAGGATAGTAAGGTTGAGTGTAAAGAATGCAGGTAACTAAGGTATAAACTGAAATGAACTGAAAGAGTACACTAATGCCAAGGTCTCTAGAAAGAGGTTTGGTGAGTGATATTTACGTTTGTGTGAGCAGTCCGATGGTGGCGACATCTTCCAGTGGTGAGGCTGGGCCTTGTTGCAGTGGAGAAAGAGTCTGAATCCGTTCAACAGCCTTGAACATGAAGCGCTGTGGGATGCTAATCTCCTGGAGCACCGAAAGGGTCCTGGCGATCTGGAACACGCAGATGAGGCCCTGAAGCTGGTGCGGAAGGTCCTTGACGATCTGGAACACGCAGATAAAGGTACCTGGAAGTAAGGTTGCTCTCCTGGGCTTAACCTTGTTGCAGACATTTGTGATTGCCTTTCTGGACAGCAGGCTCTAAACGTGGTTTCTCTATTTCAGTCCTTGCGGGGAGATTCAGAACGGGTAATCTGTTATGCTTCCTAGCACAACAGCCGGAAACTCAGAACGGGTAATCTGTTATGCTTCCTAGCACAACAGCCGGAAACTCAGATTGGGTGATCTGTTATGCTTCCTAGCACACAGGCTGGAAACCTAGAACGGGTGATCTGTTATGCTTCCTAGCACACAGGCTAGAAACTCAGAACAAAGAATTTGTGTTGAAAGGGTACTTTTATCCCCTTTCAGATAAGGAGGAGATTGCATTTTGGCGCTTGTCCCTTGCAGGGCTGTGATTGGCTGATGATGTCAGCGAGGGCTCACTCATCCTTTCCCTCAGTAGTGAACGTATTTGCATAGAGTAAAGCACAGCATTAAAACTGTCTTAACTGTTCTACCTATGCAATTCTCACTTCCCAAACCACTTTCAGAATACCTTTGGCTTTGTCCTGAATACAAAGAGTATAAACATGACAAAAAGATGTTAAACTATCATGCATGAATTTATTCATATGTGAATAGCATTTGTAAAAACTTCAGTATTTAACACAAATGACTATTACAAAGTATGTTCTCAAAAAGTACAGAAAGAATATGTGATAGTTTGTGTCCATTTTTATAAATTAAGGAATGTAGGGATGTGTCCTTTGTTTTAGCCAAAGCTGCCGCATGTCCGGTTAATTACGCGCCACATGTGGAGGTCCTGAGGAGTTTTATGGCCAGGCTGGCCTGAATCTTTGGGTGAGGGTTTTAGTTTGATGATAAGGCTGCCAGACACTAAGGGTGTCTGGCAGTTTCTGTGGTAGCCTTATCTGATGACACTGGTCCTTAGTTTACATTAAAGAGGGACCCTGCTTGTAAAGTTGGGACCTGAAATGCCTTCCGGAGTGCTGTTCACTACACTGAGGTTTTAAAGTTGATTTTTACTTTAGCCTTTGGGTCGGTTCCTGTTACGTCTGCTCCTATGAAAAAATAGGCCGCGTTCTTTTTGTAGGAGGATTCCCGTAACGAGTCAATAGACACTGTTAACGGATTCTGAGTTAAATGGAAATCTCTCTGAAAGCCTATTTTTGACCACCACTGTCGTGATTTTTGGATAGATAATGTGGGTCTGGGGTCCACTGTCCGGTAAATTTCGTCACCTGCCCCCAATCCGAACATACGGAATGATATATTGGGTTTCGACCATGCTCACAATCATCTACTATAGCCGGAGGGGCACATAAATAAAGATCGTACCCCCTCCATGAGCTGTTGTAACCCCCACAATTAATTATTTCACATAAATCAAACGTGTATGAAGTTGTGGCCCCTATCTCATAATCAAGCTCAATACCCCAGGTACTTTTTGAAGCATCTGTCAGTGCTGACGGACCTTCCTTTTCTCTGCAAGAGTGGCTCCCCTCCAGCCTGGAAATGTTCTATTAAGAAAATAATCCCCACATTGGTACATGCAATTCCTGCTAGGACTCCCATTAATTTTCAATTTTCCCACAGCTTCATCTTGATTATTTTTATAAAGATTTTTTTTGCTAAATACGTCTTATAGTATGAAATAACTCAAAAATTAAAATCAACCTAGACTCAGTGGGTGGGCTGGTGAATAAATCTCCTTGTTTGTATATCAAGTTGAATTCAGTGTTACCTATGTCAACCTCTGTCTGTATGTTTTGTGTGTTGGTTGTAGCAATGTGTATGTCCTCTGTGTCTGTTTCTGTTTGTGTGGTAATGGGTGTGTTGGGTATGTCTTTGTCTGTGGCCGTGTCTGTGTCTGTATGCACCCCCCCCTTTTGGCCCTGTAGTTCCTTCAGGGCCAACCTTGTGTCTTGCAAGGATCTGGTTGGTAGCTCAGCAGGCGAACAACAGGTCCAATGGTACCACGTGTCCCCTTTTCTTTGGACACGCATGCTGTGCGAGGTCCTTTCGACCACTTTGTATGGACCAGACCACCTGGGCTCGTTCCACTTCCTTTTGAATACTTTCAAGCGAACCCACTCAGAGGTTGGACTCACCTGCAGCTTCGTGCTGTGAATTGTTAGGAACCTGTTTTGAGAAACCTGAGACAATAGCAGTTAATTTGTCATAGTATGGTTTATACATCATTGGCGCGCAATCATGCATGCGCAGCGCTACGCTAGGGCCTGGGAATTGTCTCCCAGTTAGCAATTCAAATGGGGTGTACCCCACAGTTCTATTCAATGATGATCTAATCGCCAACAATGCCATTGGCAGGGCCTGTAACCAATTCATTTTAGTCTGTGTACAGATTTTTGACAATTTGGTTTTGATGTTTCTGTTCATGCACTCCACTTTGCCCTGTGATTGTGGGTGATATACTGTACCAAAGGAATGTTTCAAACCAAGTGTTTGTTCAACCTGCCTCAAATTTTCATTTTTAAAATGTGTACCATTGTCAGATCTGATTTTGCGTGGAAAGCCGTATCGTGGGATATACTGATTTATTAAACACTTAACGACAGATTGACTGTCTTCAGATTTGGTTGGCCATGCCTCCGGCCATCCTGTATAGCTGTCAACACCAGCAGGTAACGTTTTCCCTGAATCCTTTCTCCCATATCAGTGTAGTCAATGACAACCTCCTCCCCAGGGCCAGTCCTCAATGGAAAGGCTCCCTCCTCATGTGGTTTCACCGTGGATTTAACATTGTGGCCCTGGCAAATATTACATTCCCGCAGGAATCCTGCAATCATACTGGTCAGATAGGGATGCCACCAATGGGCCAGTCCCCTTTTCATCTGTGCCTCTCCTACATGGGACAGTCCATGTGCTTCAGAAAGCAAGGAATGTACAAACAGGTCTGCCATCTACGGATCTCCATCCCTTATCACAGCGAATTGCCCCTTTGTCTAGCCACATTGATTTTTCCTGGGGTGAGGCTTTGTCCTGGGCAGAGACAATGCACACCATTCACAGTTTTGTCACTTTCTGACACGTCTAGGAAGAATGGACTTGAATAGTCAGGGGTAGGTCAGCAGCCAATGCTAATGAGGATTTTAAGTCAATGAATCTCTTTTCAGTTTCTGTGGTCCAATCCAAAACAGCTTTTAGCTGTCGTGGTCCTTTTGCTTGCACCATATCCCGTAATGGGCCTGTGCTTTCGGTAAATTGTGGAATGAAATGTCTGCTGAACCCAGCCAGCCCTAAGAATGACAACATGTCTTTTACAGTCACTGGTTGCTGGTGGTGCAAAATGGCTGACCTGTGCTGTGGGGAAATACCTGAACCCTGGCCTGATATCACTCTTCCCAAAAATGAAACCTGTGGCCTACACAGCTGCAGTTTAGACTTGCTTACCTTGAAGCCGCCTTCAAACAACCTTATCAAGACTATTTCTAATGTTTTTACACATGTCTCAGCTGAATACACAGGCATCTGATGACTCTTAACTTTCTGTGCGGCTGGGTAGTACGGCGGTGGGGCAGTTGGTAAAACCTCGTCTAATTTCGGGTATATCAACTGATGATTTTGCTTTTCTTCTTTTTCTGCTACCTTTTTCTTTCCTTTTTCTCTTAATTTTTGCTCTTTCACTCTTTCTATAGCTGTGGCTGCCATTGCTAGATTATGCGAACTCATGAACACTTCATTCAATGCCACTTCTTTGTTTTTCCACTTCCTCTTTTCTATCAGCCCTGTTTTCTCTTGTTTCTTGTGTTCGGATAACTGCTTGTAAGCTACGTTCTCTCGCTTTGTTACAAGTTTTGCTAGATACACTTTCTCTGTATCATCCAACTTCTCCTTTTCTTTCAACTCATCATACATGCCCTCTAATACCTTCCGGGTTTTATCTCGCTTCTTTCTATCTGTGCCACTTATTATCTGAGCCACAGCCTCTTCCCATTCTCCTTTCAAATCTTTTGGACCACATGTCCCATACTCTTCACATTCTCTGTCAAATTCTCCTTCCATTCTGACTCCCTTTCTTTCTATGTTATTCGTCTTTTCTATGAATTACTCCTGTTAAATATTACTAATTTATTATGTAATGATCAATATTTAAATCGAGTGTTTTGACTTGAATGGCAATGTTGTACTTTGGCTTACACAAAACTTTTCAGTCCTGATCGCCTCTAAACCATCTTCTTTTGTTTGAACACCTTTCCTAGGCAGGGCTCACACCAGTTTCCAGAATCGCCCCTCGGTGTTGTCTTTTAATCAAATCACTCCATCTGACTCCCTGTACTATATGTGTGTATATATATATATATTTTTTACTTAGTATATATTTTTGTCTTTAATCTACTCAAGATTGTCTCCTTCTAATTCTAAACCTCCAAGATTACACAATTTGCAATTCCTCACTTATCGAGTCATTAATAATTCAATTATTCCATTCTTTGGAACTGAAGTTTGGGGCTGCTTATCCACCATCTGGACTATCCTGTGTTGCGACCTTTCATAAATTTTTCTCTTCCGTCTGCGTACAGGGAGATTAGCTATAGTGCCATGGGTTGCAAACTTCTTGATAATGTTGCGCACGGTGGACAAAGGAACATCTAGATCTCTGGAGATGGACTTGTAACCTTGAGATTGTTGATATTTTTCCACAATTTTGGTTCTCAAGTCCTCAGACAGTTCTCTTCTCCTCTTTCTGTTGTCCATGCTTAGTGTGGCACACACAGACACACAATGCAAAGACTAAGTCAACTTCTCTCCTTTTTATCCAGCCCATTTTTTGAGTTTTGTGTGACATTATGTCAAATTTGCTTTTTTTCCTCATTTTGTTTGTTTTGTTCCAATATACACAAAGGGAATAAACATGTGTATAGCAAAACATGTGTTAATGCAATACTTTCTGTGAGAAATACTTGATTTTCTGGAAATATTTCAGGGGTGCCAACAATTTTGGCCATGACTGTAGCTTTAGAGTGGGTGAGGATATTTAGTTATATTTAAGAAATATAACCAAATATAATGTGTCTGTCATGTAATGTGTTATGCACTACATGTCAATGGTCATGAATATTGATACATTTCTCACCTGGGAGATAAAGACCCATTCCTTAATGGTTGTGAGGGAGACAGAAGAAAGAATGTAAGGAGATTTAAAATGAAATGTTCTATTTGTACTTTATTTAGAAAATAGTGCACATTAATCAAAATATAAATAATGAATGTCAGCGGCACATTTTTGAGCATACATCATATGCTTTGTAAAACATGCAGATCCAGAGCAGAGGCCCTAAAACTGATCCCTGTGTCATTCCGTACTGGATGTGATTGGCGTGACAATTTTATTCATACAAATTAAGAGCAATCAGAGAAGTATGATTTAAACCATTCCAATGCTATACCACTAATGCCAACATAATTTTTAAATCTTTTTTTCAAAGTAAAACTATTATGGAAAATTTAATTTTATTAGTTGTTTGAATCTAAATTTGTGTCAGCTTTGTGTCCGCAAAATGATCATATTGTGATAAAAATCTGTCCACTCGTTTTCTTTTAATATTCATAAAACCTCAACAGTCTAATATTATGCTACGATAACGCTGATGTTATTGTTACAGTTATTGCACACACTCACTGTGGGACGCTGCTGTACTATTATAGTATCCACCCCACTCTGCTGTATGCAGACTGCGAGGTGGTGTAGTGGTAAGACTTTCAGCTACCACACCGGAGAACTGTTCGAGACCTGTCACTACAACTCTTTTCTTTTGTGCTATGCTGATACAGGCGACCATAGTTACACTACAGAACAGCTTAAGTGACAAGAATGCCTCATAAACAAACACGTTTTATGTGTTTTGTTGTTGAATGTAAGACTGAAGACAAACATCTTTATTTACTCCTGATATCTGAGCCACTGAAGACGCAGTGGATTAATAGTATGACACACACGTGCAGTCTCTGCTCTGTTTTTCCAGTAGGGGACAGAGATCATCAGCTCTCTCTAATACAAAGACTAAAAACCTTGCATACTTAATGAGCCTGATATATTTAGAGCATGATATAATAAATGATCTGTGGTGTATTTTGAACTAAAACTTTACAGACACATTCTGTAGAGCTCTTTACATTTTATACTTATATTACATTTTGTTAAAAGGAGAAATAGATCACCTTTAAAGTATGCTGTGAACAATGGTGTCAAATGTAGTGCTAGGATCTAACAGTACAAGTAAGGAGATGCAACTACGATCAAAAGAAGAGAGCAATTCATTTGTAACTCTGATGAGTGCAGTCTCTGTACTGTGATGTGCTCTAAATTCTGACTGGAATTCCTGTTAGCTCACTTTCTGTGTTTGGTGTATTTAATAGATTTTGGCATGGTTTATAAGAAAAATAGTCTGTTAAAAAGCAATATTTATCTTTTATTTAAAAATGTATTAATTAGTAATTGTACATATTCGAATATAAATTGTAAAGGCGGCCCAGACTTCCGGGGAAAAGGGCTCTTTTAAACAGAGGTTTCCACCCTAAATAATGCACTTACTGCAAAAACTTTTTCTATCACAGATTTTACATGCTATTACAAGGCGTCTTAAAACCTAAATTTGACTATATTCCTTCTAATCAGCGTGTACACCAGCACTTCCCTTAGGCTAATGCTACACACAAAAGCGCTAATGATCACCGTTTTAATAGTACATACGTATCAAACTGTCTTTTAAGCACATTGTGTGTTTATACATACACCAAAACAGTTACATGAATACAACGAATAACGATTTTACCACTAAAGGGAGCATTTAATTAAATAAAAAGTGAATGCATGATACAGCGCACTGTGTTTATTTTTTTTATAAAACCTGTTTTTCCACCTTAAAAATGCACTTACTACAACACAGCACTTCCTTTCATGCAACGTAATTCAAAACTCACAGGTCATAACCGGTTTTTAAATAAAATACATTATTTACAGTTTACAGGATCCTTGTTTGGTCCAAAAGAGTTGGCACATAAGTCCGCATTGACATGACTAGGACGTTGGTTTAAAAATAAATAATCCATTTCTCTCCGACACCCTTTATAAGCTCGTGAAAAGACGCTTGTTTTCGAAAGCAAGGTACTGCACAGCGTTTGCCTGACATCTTACAGCTATCACAATCCTATTAAACAAGCGACTCTTTTCCCCAAAGTATCCTCTGTTCTTTTGCACTATGAGGACTGCTTGTCTGAACGACAGTGGGCGGAGCCAACAAACCATCCATCCATCCATGGAGTAAAAGTTTTTGGCTCTGGGGGAGGGCATTTGAAAACGAATTGGCATCTGTAATATCACAAATCCGGCCACTTCTACTCAGAGAACAACTCAATAAAAGCTTTTGTTATTAATAAGGAGGATGTTTTAAGCTATAAAACCTGCAAGGATGTATTAATGATACCACAACCTCATAACCTCAAGGGAAGTCGAAAGCTCAAAAGAAATTAGAATTTCCATGCCACCCCTCCTTTAAAAAACTATTGTTTTTTTAAGTAGTAAAACATCAAATATTTGATTATGGGGACATATTTTTAAGACCAAGATGGCGACACGTGTGCATCAATAGGCTCAGCATCTTACTAGATTGCAGTGTGTTCGCTCGATTCAGCTACACTAACCAAATCAACAGCCTTGTGGATTTCTACCACTGTACCATTGAGAGCATACTCAATAACTGCATATCAGTGTGGTACAGCAGCTGCTCCACATCGGACTATAAAGCACTCCAGCGAGTGGTAAAAACTGCCCAACCTATTACTGGCATTTACATTTATATTTAGGCATTTAGCTGACGCTTTTATCCAAAGCGACTTACAAGTATTAGGAGACAATGAAGCGACACATCAAAAGCGGCAACAATAGTACTGAGAAGTGCTTTCCTAAGTTTACAAAGTAATGCAGTGCTAGATAAATACCTGTAGAGGGTTACCTTTTTTAAATATATATTATGGTGTCAGGTGTTCATGGAAGAGGTGTGTTTTCAGTTGTTTCTTGAAGGAGGTGAGGGATGTGGCAGAGCGGATTGCGTTAGGGAGATTATTCCACAAGCCGGGGACAGAGAAGGAGAAAGAGCGAGAGAGAGATTTAATGCCCTTCGTTGAGGGTACCACCAGTCGACGTTCGTTCGTTGAGCGTAGGGATCTGGATGGGTTGTAGGTATGTAGAAGAGAGTTAAAGTATGAGGGTGCAGAGTTTGTAATGGTTTTAAATGTTAGCATTAATGATTTAAATTTAATGCGGGCAGCCACCGGTAGCCAATGGAGAGAGATGAAGAGTGGTGTGACATGTGCTCTTTTGGGTTCCTGGAACACAAGTCTTGCTGCTGCATTCTGCATCATCTGCAATGGTTTTATTGTTCGTGGAGGAAGACCGGCCAAAAGAGCATTGCAATAGTCCAGTCTGGAGATTACCAGGGCTTGGACTAGCAGTTGGGCAGCGTGCTCTGTGAGATATGGCCTGATCTTCCTGATGTTTTAAAGTGCATATCTACAAGACCGTGATATCCTTGAGATGTGTTCGGTAAAGGACAGCTGGTCATTGAAGATCACACCAAGGTTTCTAACTGATTTAGATGGTGTGATGGTTGTGTTGCCAATTTGAATAGTGAGGTTGTGTTGCGTTGCAGGTGAGGACGGAAGTACCAGGAGCTCAGTCTTGGCAAGGTTTAGCTGAAGGTGGTGTTTAGTCATCCAAGATGAGATGTCATTCAGGCAGGCTGCAGTGCGTGCTGCTATTGTGGGGCCATCAGGCTGGAAGGAGAAGAAAATCTGGGTGTCGTCAGCATAGCAGTGGTAATCAAAGCCATGTGATTGAATGATGGGTCCCAGGGATGTTGTGTAGATAGAAAAGAGGAGTGGTGCAAGAACAGATCCCTGAGGAACACCAGTGGCCATGGGGTGGGCTTTGGACAACCCCCCATACCATGACACCCTGAAGGACCTGTTTGAGAGGTAGGATTTAAACCACCAGAGTGGGCTATCTGTGATCCCTAGCGATGAGAGGGATGTCAGCAGGATCTGGTGGTTAACTTTGTCAAAGGCAGCAGAGAGATCCAGCAAAATGAGGACAGATGATTTAGACTCTGCTTTTGCCAGTCGCAGTGCCTCAGTGACTGACAGAAGCGCAGTCTCTGTGGAATGGTTGCTCTTGAAACCGGACTGTCGTTTGTCCAGTAGGTCGTTCTGGGAGAGGTAGGATGAAATCTGATTAAAAACAGCTCACTCTAGTGTCTTTGAGATGAATGGAAGGAGAGAGACAGGTCTGTAGCTATCGGTGAGGGAAGGGTTGAGAGTGGATTTTTTGAGCAGCGGGGTGACCCGGGCCTGCTAAAAAGTGGTGGGGAAGATGCCAGAGAGGAGTGAGGAGTTTATAATGTGTGTGAGTGATGGAGTGACTGTGCTAGAGATGGATTGGAGCAGATGGGAGGGGATTGGGTCGAGTGGGCAGGTGGTGGGGTTGCAGGAGAGAAGTTTGGTAACTTCAGCATCGTTGAGAGTGGAGAAAGAGGAAAAAGTGGAGCAGAGAGGAGCCTGTGTGTGTGCTAGGGTTTCAGGAGTTGTGAACTGGCTGCTGATCAGTGATGTTTTGTTTATGAAAAAATTAGCAAAATCATCAGCTGATAATGACGAGGCAGGTGGGGGGGAGGTGGAGATAGGAGGGAGCTGAAGGTTTTGAACAGTTTTGTAGAATCTGCTTTTTATAATGTACAAGTAACCTGCTCGCATCTTTTCTAAACTCGTTAAAACTTCGCACTACTCACTACTGTTCATTTTTTACCAATGTTATTGCACGTATTTTTTTATTTTTTAACCACCTATACTTGCACTGCTGCTAAGTATTCATACTATTCATACTGTACATATAACTGTATAACCTAATATTGCACATAACCTTACATTGCACTCCCTGTCCTACCCATATTTTGTACATATCTCTACATAATGGACATTGCCACTGTATATAATTTAAGGTATAGTTTTACTAAGCTGCAGTACTTACTTCTGCACTTATCTATACATAATAACACTATATTTTGCACTTTTGACGCTAACTGCTGTTCATTACTGCTGTACTGCTGTACATACTTTATGACAATAAAGTTGAATCTAATCCAATTTATTTATTAGTTTATTATATATGAAAAAAATCATTTTAAAATATCATCCGTTTCAATAAACATTCAACATGAAAAACATATAGTGGTCAGTGGCACAGCTGCAGGTAATTGGATTTTCAGGATGAGTAAGCAAAACAGTTTGTTACTCTCCATCCCCACTAGCCTTTTTTAAGTCAAATAACTGCTGATTATACTCAAAATGGAAAATCACCAGCACTAATATATATATACTTTTTATGTAAATATGCAAGTAACTTCCTATATTCTTTTTCTCGCTGAATACACATTGATACACGCGATAAACATTAGCAGACACCTGTATATTGTTACGGACTGGGTAAGGAAACACAGGATGAAACAATATAAACAATAATGATTCTTTACTAAAGTTAACAAACACAAATCAACAATGTCAAATAAACATAAGGAAATACAATATATTTCAATAAGGAAATACAAAAGTATAAAACGAGGCAAATAACAAATAAAAACAGGAGAGGAGAGTACAAGAGATAAAGAGGGAGATTGTCAGATTTACATTTACATTTAGCTGATGCTTTTATCCAAAGCGACTTACAAATATTAGGAGACAATGGGTATCAGATGGGTGATAGCATGAATAGCATATACAATATCTGACGGTGACAGAGTGCAAGCATTGAGTTTATAAAGAGTCTAGGTAAATGAGCAACAGGTGAAAGTAATCCAAGATGGCGGAGGTGCGGTGCAAAGGATTCTGGGGATTGAAGTCCTTATAGTCCGGGGAGTGCGAACGTGAAATGGAGATGTTGGGATCTGATGCAGCCTGCGTAGTAATGGCATCAGATGACTCCGTGACATATATAATGGTACTATGTGTACACAGTGTGTATTGATTGGTATGCAATAAAATGACAAGTAACAAAGGTTGATTAAAATAATGAGCAGCATAAAATATGATTTTATCTTTTTTTTATTTGACGTAAAAGTGGGCTTAATGGATACCTAAGTAAAGTGTTTACCACAATAAATTATTATAAAGGCATGCGTTACGTGGTGCAAGCTAAAACTAATTAAATCAATGATATTTAAAGACAAAATTCAGTACATATGTTATTAATAAGACATACTCTACAGGCAAATAGACGAGACCAGAATATAAACAAAAAAGTGTTTTACCATAAGAAACCATTATAGCTTGTTACGTGGCTCAACACATCAAAACAGTTAAAAACAAAATGTAGGTCATACCTCACATCAGATGCGGACACAGTTGAAAGGCAGCAAACAATGCTTTACAGTGAAGCAAATTTGTGAAACGAAATAATATGGACCAAAAATTGTCTGTTAAATATTATAGGTTGTATTTTAAAACAGATTTATAAATGAACTTTGGATGGTGAATTGTGAATATTACATTTTTAACAGTAAAACAGTGTGAAATGTATCCAATAAAAATATTTACAGATAAGTATACGTTGAAGTGCAGACCCTTAACAATCAATTCAGTTACTGCTACTAAAACATTTTAATTACTGCTATACTGTTTTTTGATTAAAAAACATTTGTCTTTAAAAAACTTCCATAAGAACAATTGATAATGACTTGCTCTTAAATTGCAAAACTAAAATGTTAAGACAACACGTACATGCTACAATATAGTCCCCATAACATGTAAAAACAAATGTGCATGTGTGTGTGTGTGTGCTTGACAAAGCCAACATACTGATCTGATTTAAACTTGGTGCTTGCAGAGCAAAGCATCACTACTGTTAGTCGTCATACTTCTTTTTCTGGACAAACCTTCGGCGTGCAACTCATCCCACACCGTTTATCATAGACCCATGAATAAGGAGTTAAATTGACCCACTTATTGAGGAGAGGTGTGATATATATTTTCACACGAGATCAGCATACATGTTCATCGGGCATGCGAAAAATCTGGCGAAATCTTATAGCTCTGAGCGAGAATTTCATAGAAACATGTGGGTTACCGCATTTGATGAGGCTGGCGGGTTCTGTAAGAACATACTTCACAATAGGGTGTAAGTTGTACCCGTAAAACCTATAATAAAAAACCTAATGCCTTATGTTGGAAATGAGATCCAGATGTCACTACAAACAATTTCAAACTTTATTAACTCCATGGTGTGGCTAACATCATGATTGAAGACAAAACAATCCCTAAACGCGGTTTTAATCAGCGGTCATGGCAACACAGCAAGAGTGTGCTCTGCGAGCGTAAACAAAGCAGCATATCTGTCAGAAGTTTAGTTTTCATGGACATAAAGAGTCTTTTGCTATTATTATTACTTATAGAAATAGTAGATAGCAAATGGGTTAAAGTTTAGGAACTCAATTTAAAAAAAAGGGCATCTATCACCACGGAGTAATTCTAAAATGTAAATGTAAATAAGATAATCTTATTATCACCCTGGTACAGACATTTCTAACAGACTGTGTGTTTACAATTAACGAATACAAGACTTATTTTATTTATTTCAATTAACAGAATACAGTAATTACAACAACAACAAAAAAAAAGTCTCTCTTCCTCCTCAACACACATCACTGACTGCTCATTTTTGCCTACTAAATTTTAAATAAATTTTAAATATATAAATTGCTGTTTTAATGAATAAATTTTTTCTATAATTAAGTATTAGCCTATTTTTGTCACAGCCCTATGTGTTCCCCTGGACTCCATTCCCCTTAATCCCTTGCACTCCTCTCACCTGTTCCCAATCACTCATTGTTTGTAATCACCCGCACCTGTACACCCTCATTATGGACTTTATTTAATCCTTGTGTTTGCCTTGGTTCATTGTCGTGTGTTAATGTTAGTTTATGTTGTTGCGTGTTAAGCTCTCTTTGTTCCATTGGATGTATTCCTGGTGTTTATTCCTAGTAAAGTATTCGTTGAAGTAGAAGTGTCTCCACGACTCTTGTCTCTACACGGACGACGGTAACAATTTTGTTATGACTGGCTATTTTTTTATATATTTTTCTTGGGTCCTACGACTAATTTGACTGTAGTTTAAACAGTTGTTTTGAAACCTAGTTGACTAGTCTAAAAATAAAAATCCCCAGACAACAATCAGAAACATTGTGAGTGTAGCATATGTATGATCCATACATATAAATTACCTTAAAAATTACATTACATTAAAATGCCTAAAATATAATTTAGGCCGTCAAATCCCATAATTATGGGTGTGTTCAGATTTTGTGTCTTCTGCACGCTCAAATGACCTATTTTAAATGTGGGGAGGTGGCAAGTGCGATGCGGCAACTTCCATGCGCAGCTCATGGTTGCTTAGCAATAGAAGCCACGGGAGCGCAAGCACTTTGAAAAGAAAGAGAAACAGAGAAACTGTCTTTAAATTTCTGTCATCTCTCTTTGTTTGGCATCTTGGCTTATCTTTCTTTTTAAAATAAAGATAGAGCTTGCTTGCAAACTCGTGTCTGGAAATGTAACTAACTTTGAGCAGGGAACTATCTTGCTAACACATGCCCTCTCGCAATATTTTAAAATCTGCCAATGATGACCATAAAAAGTCAGAAGCAAGAAGCAATGGCGATTATGGCGCAAAAAAACGTGTACTTAAATGTACAAAACGGTAACGAATTACGCATGTTTTTGCAATCACACAGCACGCTACAGCAATATCAACGCTAATGCTTGCGTCACGTCGTAACAAAGATGTGTCAGACTGTCAAACGGCATTCTTAAACGGGGGATTATCCAAATTTAGTTTTAAGTTATATAAGTTAATGTTTTGTACACATTCTCATATTAAGTATAATTCAAATGCATTTTACTGACCACAATATTTTTGTTGATGCCTATTGCAAGATGGGCACTTTTAATTACTTTTGAAAAAGGGCAGGGGCTCAAGCCCCCAAAGCCCCAAAGTACATTCCTGCCCAAAACATTACTATGGTTATGTGAGCGTGTGTGCTGTTGCCACCATGCTAATGTTGTTCTTTTCATTATGATCTTATAGTTGTTACGCTGCTTATAATGACACAGATTTATGCTCTGAATAAACGGTGGAGTATTTAAGCAGGTGTAGTTGTGTCTATTATGATAACAGAAGTAGTTTAGGCTATGCCCACTGCATTTTCTCTGGGCCCATCCTCATTGTGATTCCTCGCTACCAAGTGTGTCACAGAGCAGCTATGCGGTGACTTGAGCTATTGTCACAGTTACACCGGGAACATCCACCACTCAACGCATTATTTTTACATTATTTATCTCATGCACCGCACAGTCTCCATCTGGATAACAAACTATGTGCATACTTACAGACAAACGATGTTTAAATTTATATGCCCAAACAGTGTCAGTAACAGTGACAGGTGGAAATGCTTGGAAATTATGTTTTTACTCATTCGTGAGTCAGCTGCCATAGGGTCAACTAAATGTGCTTCCACTCTGCCACTCACTGCACAGCCGTTGAAAGAGGCAATCCTGCACCTGTCACAGAGTCATCTGATGCTGTTAACATGCAAGCTGCATCAGATCCCACCATCACTTTCACCAGATCACATTCACCAGACTATTGAACCATCCTGTACCATCATGCATTGCACTTCACCTGCTGCCATCTTCAATCACCATCACCTGTTCATCATTACCTGGACCTGGACTATATATACTGTGTGTTTGTCTTCCCCAGTTGTCAGATCTCGATATTGTTATCCCCATAATATCCGTTACTCTGACCTTCCTCTTCATCAGAATGATCTATTAATGTTTCCTGTTGTTGTTACTCTGTGGATGTTTTCTCACCCATTAGTTGTACCCTTTGTTTTGTATACTTAGTAAATTACGTTATTACTTACCATCTGTGTTTGCACTCCATCTGTATCTCGTAACAGCACCCCAAAAGCTACATATTGTGATTGCGGGCAGTTCTGGTGACGTTTCCTACTGAAATCAAATAACAAAAAGTCACCTAAAAAGTTGCTAGATTTAAAAATAAATCAGTGTTTAAGAAACAATGGCGCTATGTGTAAATATTACCTGATGTTCTACTGCACTTCTTGGTCTTTCTGCAGACATGTGTGAAGGAAGGTCTGCTCCTAAAACAGACAAGCTCTTTCCAGCGCTGGAAAAAACGTTACTTCAAATTGCGGGGACGGACACTTTACTATGCTAAGGATGCCAAAGTAAGTTTTTTGATTGTACTGTATACTGTTATTATTTCTATGCCCTCCATACACTGTACAAAATTAAATTAAGTACAATTATAAGCATAAGTTTGTTTATAACCTACAGTAATACATTTTTCTGTCCATAAATTTTATTACTGATAGAGAAAATCAAGTAAAATTGTTAAATTGGCATAAAGATGTTGTTATAACATTATAAAACAGTTGTTATAACATAGTTATAAAATGATAAAACATTTTTACAGTGTAACTTCTACAGAAAGCTGCATGTAAAACTTTGAAGGTTTGAAGATGTTCAGTTTCTTTGCCAGCAGAGATCTGGACAATACTTTTGAATGAATAAGTAATATTTATTTATAATATTATTTAATAAATATTATTAATTAAAAATATTTATATTATTCATATTTTTTCATATTCATAGTTTTGCTGTGTGTCACGGCTAGTTTTTCAGTTTCCAGTCATGTCTGAGCACCGTTGACACCACTGGTGTCTGTTTAGTAAACAATGTGCTATACCAATGTGTTTGGATTTTAAAGACATGACACAGTGCTTCTCATCTACTTTATGTGACTCTCTTTAGCCATAGCAATAGCCATAGCCATACTGTTATCAGTATGAATGAGGCGGAATGCAGTGCTCACTTTGGCAGCTCTAGCGTCGGAAGTTCCGCCTTTCAGTAAAAAGAACCAATCTCCAATTGATGAAGACTGATGCTTCTCTGGGGACGGGCTGTTTACAGAGGCTTCTGAGGTGCTAGCCAACCTGTGCACATGTACTGTACCTGAAGCAATCTTAAACAAAGTTTTGCACAATTTGAATTTACAAGGTTATGGTACATATAATGTCAATTTTAATTGTTGTTGTCTTGCTATGATTGAAATAGCTGCCCGGATGTGGTGCAAATATGGCAACTTCGAAGACTGCGCCATTCAAGGATTCATTTCAAGACTAATTGTTTCACAGCAGCGTGACTAAAGGCCATTAAGGCTGTCCTATTATGAAGGTTGTCCTTCTACTTTTAAATTAATTAATTGTATTTCTAAATGTAATAGGTAATTGTAGCTTTTTTGCTGTTTTTGACTTTTGAATTCAAAATCTATATGTTGTGAATGGCACAAGTTTTTATTTTGTTTTTTCAAGGTGAATTGTTTTTTTTATCAAATGAGAAGGCCTGTTGTGTTGCTATTTATGGGTCGCATGGGTCATATTTCCGTGGTGTAGAAACAGGAGGACGTTGCATAGTTTTCCCCGCGATGGCATCAGGGCCCTCTGTTTATTCACAAAGGACCTATGGCAAAATAACATTTAAAAACTTTTAAATATTAATTTCAATAAAAGTCAACCCACTTTCCGTTATTAATCTGTTCAACTCCCTGCAGTGCTACGCAGAATGGCGCTATAGACGCCTAGCTTTGAAATTACATGGTGTTACGGATTGGGTATGAAGCACAAGGTGAAACAAGATTAACAATAACAAAGCTTTACTTAAATATTAACAAACACAAAACAACACTGGTAACATAAACAGCAGATAATACTTTCAACAATAACAGATGGAGAGAGAAGACAAGAGAAAGATAGAGATCGTCAGACAGGTGATAGCAGAGGTAGCAAAACCAATATCTGACAGTGACAGAGTGAATGCAATGGGTATTTAAAGAGTCCAGGTTGATGAGCGGCAGGGGACGGTAATCAAAGAAGTGAGCGTGTGCAGTGTTCCAGACTCTCTCGCTGGACCGGAACCAGTGGTCCACAGCTGGCACTGATGACAGCTCTCCTGACCAGGGAAACAGCGGAGGTTGGAAACTGAGCACACACTGAAATGGTGTTAATCCAGTGGCGTATTCGGCCCACGGGAGGAATTTGTGCCAGCTGTGTTATTGGTCGTGGCAGTATGTCTGAAGATACCTCCCAATCTCCTGAATCTTCCGTTCAGTCTGTCTGTTGGATTGGGGGTGATATCCTGATGTGAGACTGACAGTCACCCCCAACAGTGTGAAGAAAGCTTTCCAGACATGTGAGATGAATTGAGGTCCACGATCGGATACTATGTCTTCAGGAATGCCAAAGTGACGGAATACATTGGTGAAAAGGGTTTCAGCAGTGACCATGGTGGTGGGTATGGCAGATAGAGGAATTAACTTGCAGGATTTGGAAAATCTGTCTATGATGACGAGGATGCATGTGAAACTGTTTGATGGAGGTAAGTCTGTGAGAAGGTCAACAGCAACATGAGACCAAGGACGGTGAGGTGTGGGCAGTGGCATTAACTTTCCTTTGGGTAGTGACCGGGGAGTTTTGGTGATGGCGCAGACTGAACATCCTCTTACGAACCGGGAGACGTTCTTGGACATACCGGGCCACCAGTACCGGTTAGCCACCAGCGAGAGAGTTTGATGGCTGTCTGGGTGTCCCATTCCTGGAACAGAGTGGACTGAGTCCATGAGGGGAGTCCGTAGAGCTGCTGGAACGAATAGTTTTCCCCCTGGACCTCCCGGTGGAGCAGGATGTTGATTGGCTTCTTGAATCTGATCGTCGATTGCCCAACGAATGGGGCTTACAATCATGGCTGGAGAGAGAATAGGTTCGGGGATGATCACCTCAGGTTCCGGCGAATACATCCTAGATAAAGCGTCCGCTCGTCCATTCAGGGATCCTGGGCGATAGGAGACGGTGAAGTTAAATCTTATAAAGAAGAGAGCCCATCGTGCCTGATGAGAGTTCAACCATTTGGCATCTTGTCAGTAGAGAAGGTTTTTATGGTCAGTCAGTACAGATAACGGATGCGTAGCTCCCTCCAACCAATGTCTCCATTCTTCGAGGGCCATCTTGATTGCAAGAAGCTCCCTGTTCCCGATGTCTTAATTACGCTCTGCCGGGGACAGTTTCCTCGAAAAAAAGGCACATGGGTGAGGGCGAGTTTGGTGCTCCTGCCGTTGAGAGAGGACAGCTTCCACTCCGGTTGTCGAGGCGTCAACCTCCACGATGAAAGGTAGATTAGGGTTCGGATGGCACAGAGTGGGAGCTGAACAGAATGCCTGTTTGAGTTCCTGGAACACCGAACTTGCTTCCGGAGTCCATAGGAGGGTCTTGGGTTTATTTCAGGGGAGTGAGGTGAGTGGTGCGCTGATTGAACTGAAGTTTCCTATGAATCTCCGGTAGAAGTTGGCGAATCCCAGGAAACTTTGAAGCTCTTTGATGGAGGAAGTTTGAGGCCAAGACTTTACCGCATACACTTTCCCCTGGTCCATCTGGACGCCTGTATCGTCGATGATGGTAAGATGGAACTCGCACTTCTCGAGCTTGAGGAAGAGTTGGTGTTCTTTCAAACGCTGGAGAACGAGCTTGACATGGTGACGGTGTTCAGTAAGGGATTTGGAATAGATGAGGATGTCGTCGATGTATATGATGAGGAATTTATCTATGTAATCGTGGAATATTTCGTTCATGAAGCTCTGGAATATGGTGGGGGCGTTGACCAATCCGAATGGCATGACCAAGTATTCGTAGTGACCGGAGGGGGTGATGAAGGCAGTATTCCACTCGTCTCCAGCGCGAATACGGATGAGATTGTAAGCATTCTTCAAGTCGAGCTTAGAGAAGGTCCTAGCTTTAAAAACCCACTCTCAACCCTTCCCTCACCGATAGCTACAGACCTGTCTCTCTCCTCCCGTTCATCTCAAAGACACTGGAGCGAGCTGTTTTTAATCAGACTTCATCCTACCTCACCCAGAACGACCTACTGGACAAAAAACAGTCTGGTTTCAAGAGCAACCACTCCACTGAGACTGCGCTTCTGTCAGTCACTGAGGCACTGCAACTGGCAAAAGCAGAGTCTAAATCATCTGTCCTCATTTTGCTGGATCTTTCTGCTGCCTTTGACACAGTTAACCACCATATCCTACTGACATCCCTCTCATCGCTAGGGATCACAGGTACCCCACTCCGCTGGTTTAAATCTTACTTCTCAGACAGGTCCTTCAGGGTGTCATGGAATGGGGGGCTGTCCACTGGCGTTCCTCAGGGATCTGTTCTTGCACCACTCCTCTTTTCTATCTACACAACATCCATGGGACCCATCATTCATTCACATGGCTTTGATTACTATGCAGACGACACCCAGATTTTCTTCTCTTTCCAGCCAGATGATCCCACAATAGCATCACGCATTGCAGCCTGCCTGAAAGACAACTCATCTTAGATGACTGAACACCACCTTCAGCTAAACCTTGCCAAGACTGAGCTCCTGGTACTTCCGGCCTCACCTGCAATGCAACACAACCTCACAATTCAAATTGGCAACACAACCATTACACCATCTAAATCAGTAAGAAACCTTGGTGTAATCTTCAATGACCAGCTGTCCTTTACCGAACACATCTCAAGGATATCACGGTCTTGTAGATCTACCAATGGCTAATGAAAGCAGTGAGGGAATGCATGACTGGTCCATCTGCTTCTCTCAAGCTACGAGCCCAACTCAGAGCTCGACCGGACAGCAACGAAATTATGAATGCTATTTTAGCTGTCTCAGAAGGGAATGAGTGTGCTTGCATGTCCAGGTAAAGTTCGCACTGCATCAGGAAGCCGCCACAATCCTCCGCCACTCCTGAGTATTTATGCGGTAGGGCCATGGGACTGGCTGCTGGTGCAGGACTTACCGGTGTTGGTGGAGCAGGTAACAGAGATTTAAATAAGTTGACCAGTTCGGTGAGTGAGTCCGTAGTGGGAAGTGCAGAGGGATCCATAATGAGGAAGTCATTTTGTGGTCAGATATTCTGTTACAGATTGGGTATGAAGCACAAGGTGAAACAATATTAACAATAACAAAGCTTTACTTAAATATTAACAAACAAAAAACAACACTGGTAACATAAACAGCAGATAATACTTTCAACAATAACAGATGGAGAGAGAAGATAAGAGAAAGATAGAGATCGTCAGACAGGTGATAGCAGAGGTAGCAAAACCAATATATGACAGTGACAGAGTGAATGCAATGGGTATTTAAAGAGTCCAGGAGCGGCAGGGGACGGTAATCAAAGATGGCGGCGGTGCGGTGCAAAGGATTCTGGGAAGTGCAGTCCTAAAAGTCCGGTGAATGGGAACGTGTAAAGGTGACGGTGGGATCTGATGCAGCCTTTGTGGTAATGGCATCAGATGACTCCGTGACACATGGTACCAAGAAATAGTAAGTTAAAGACAGACTAATTTCGAATGTGAGTAAACTTTCTAAATGGGTGGGCATTGTTTTTGCTAAATTTATTATTTCTGCCTGTTGTGGGACCTCCAGTCGCTGACATGTGAAAAACATTATAAAAACTGAAAATCACTGCTTCATTCAAAACAGCTGGGAAATTGGACTTTGTTTTCAAGTAATTTGATCATCAATTGTAGGTTATATAAGATCTTTTAGGTCGCTGTGCCTTTTATTCTGGTTGTTGCTGCATATGTAAAAACATATGTACTGCATATGTTAAAAGTGATGTAATTGCATATAACAAAAACAAAAAATCACAACGTTTCCACTTATTAAATAAAAAAAATCATGAATGTATATTTTAACTCAGGAAAACGTTAGGACACCCTATGACCTAATAGCTAGTGTTTCCCACTTTGGCTGAAATAACCTCAATGAAATGTTTCTTGTAGCCATCTACCCGTTTCTGACATCGACTGGAAGGAAGCTTTTCCCACTCTTCAACCCAGAATTCTTACAGCTGTGTGATGTTTGAGGGGTTTCTTGCATGCACAGTCCGTTTCTAATCACCCCACAGGATCTCAATAGGATTTAGATCAGGGCTTTCCAGAACTCTCCTTTTTTTTACTTTTCAGCCAACCCTGGGGGATTTACTGGTATGTTTTGGGTCACTGTCATGTTACAAGGTCCAGTATCGCTTCAACTTCAATTATTTGACAGATGGTCTTACATGTTCCTCAGGTACCTTCTTATACAATGTAGAATTCAAAGTGGACTGTTTATGATGAGTTGGCCAGGTCCTGCTGCAGCAAAGCATCCCCAAACCATAACACTTCCACCTCCATGTTTCACAGTTGGTATGAGGTTCTTCTGCTAAAATGCTGTATGCATATTGGTTCACGCTGTTTGCATATTGGTTCACGCCAAACATGCACCCTGTTATGGTGTCCAAATAAATAAATTTTTGACCCATCTGTCAAAAGCACATTATTACAGAAGTACAAATACGAATACAATTACGAACACGGGCAGTGCCGACAGACTAGCTCTGCTTCGGGTTTGGACAATTTTTAGCTCTTTGATCACTCCGCACTCCATGTTTGCTCCATGGCAAATGTTGTTGCACTGTAAATTTTCAATACTTTAAAAAATATATTACAAACCTCTGTGCGGAAGATGTGTTATTTAATGTAAAGTAGATACATAATTCAAGAATTTAAAACGGCGATGTGCTTTATTAGTCCAGGCAAATTAATTTAATGCAAAATGAAACTGTTTTTAAGGCAAAAGAAAACACATTTAAAAAATAAAAAAAATCATAAAATAAAATTAATTACCAAATGAAAAAAGTTACAAAATAACTTAATACATTACCGAATTAGAAAATATTGCCTTCACCTAAATAAATTCTAACCCTGAGAAATAATTACTGTATAAAAACGGGATGTGTTGGATGGCAACAGAAAGTTGCAATCTGTATAATATTTAGAGTGACAAAGTGATGTATTTCCAAGCTTTAGATTTTCTTTTTATGTGTGAGTTCGTTCTGGTGGGACATTACTGTATGCACATTTAGTGCTTTGTGTTCTCTCTATATTCACTTTACATATGCTATTTAATAAAGTGTGTAGTGAATGTGATCTATTAGTCACTGCTTTAATCCACAATAGCGTGACTTCATTTGCAGTGTGTATACAGTGCATATTTTTTTAAGTACCCATGTTAACCGATTGGATCATTTACACGGCACGCAGATGCGGTGCATTGCAGCAGTGAACACATTAAGCCAATTTTTGCTATACTTCACATGCTGAATTAAAGCGATAGCACATGGTCAAAATCACACTGATTATATGAAGGTATTTTTAATGAAAAACAACTGAGCACCTGTGACAGTGGAATTTGTAGTTGTTGAGAGTAAGCACACATGCGTATCAGTAAATTTGAAGGTTTTTTTCTATTCCGCAAACACAACTCAACAGTTACGTCTTCTCAAATCCTTCAGTGCAGGTGCACAAATCCTGTTCTACGAATCACTAATTAAGAAATTCATATGCTTACATTTTTTGCTACTCTTGCTGCAGTGCATTTAGTGCAAAAACACCTGCATTAAAAATATGAAGTCACATACAAAATTTGCACATCCACAAATTAGTATGTAAATTCATGCAGTGAGAGTTGCACACTTGTAAAATGTTTTCTCACAAATTATATTTTTTCTTAGATAATGTTCCAGCACAAATACAGGTGCATAACTAAACAGCTTGAATCTGCTGCGAATCTGCAAATACTGTTTTTCGTGTGCATATAACGAGTTTCACACACTCTTCCTTTTGCACAATATATCTACCCGATATTTGGTGCAAAAAAGCATCTGTAGAGGTACCCGTCTCCAAAGTGACATCGGTTTAATGGTTTAATCGGTTTAACACGAAGGTTTACCACCCCTCTTAAAGGGGTCATATGATGGTTATAAAAAGAACATTATTTTGTGTATTTGGTTTAATGAAATGTATTTACGTGGGTTTAGGGTTTAATAAGTCATTATTTTACACATACCGGAGATTATTGTTGCTCTTCTCTGCCCTCTGCCTTTCTGAAACACTTAGATTTTTCCAAAGCTCATCGTTCTGAAACGCGCGGTGTGCTCTGTGATTGGCAAATTCTGCCAGTGTGTGGCGGAAATGTTACGCCTCTTAGAGATGTACGATATGAATGTTCTGCACGTTAGATTTGGAATTATACATAAGAACATGTTAAACTATGCTAGTGCCGTTTATTGCTCTTGGATAAAACAAATGTCAGTGTCAGACAACTCTGTCTGGCGACAACTACGTTTTAAAACGCATGCGAGAAGTCCAAACGCACGCGAGATATGATAAGGAAATAACGCAAGATCACGCGCGAGACTGGAAATAGTCCAGAATATGAGGTGTATACATATTTGCAAAGGGATCATGTAGTATTTCTTTGGTTAACTACAATACAAGTACACAGTACTGGAATAAAAAAAAGCTCAGATGAGACATCAAATAAACATGGGTGCTCCTGCCAAAGTTCGACTAAACTTTTTTCCATTTCTTGGGTCCAAACAGACCGAGAAGGAGCCTTCCTCGGAACCAACGCCATGCTTGCTGATATTGTCTATAACTTCTCCCCGAACTTCCCTCTGTCCTGTATCTTGCTCTCTCATTGGCTGTAGGTCATCGCCGATGTATTTTTCAGTCAGAACTAATTTCACACAGCAGGATTTTGAATCGCCGACAGGTCCACATATTTAGCATGCCAAATATTTCACGGGCATCGGTGACGCGTCGGTCGATTCTCTCAGATCGCGTCTTTGATAATTCACACTGTGTGATTGTCATTTGCGTGAACGAGCACCGATTTTCCTCCGATTTTGGGCATTTGTCGGCGATTTCGCAAAACCTGTCAGCGACTGAAAATCAGGCCTAAAATCGTGCAGTGTGAACTTGGCATAAGATACAGCTGAATAGCGCTGTAAGGAAACTGCGCCCCGCATATGTCCACTAAAATCAAAATATATATTTTTGGTGTTTATTATTTATGTGAGTTACAAATGGTATAAAAGTGTATTGTTATTTATAATAATGACATTAATAATAATAAAAATAACAATAATAATAATTTACTATTAGAATTGAAGGGCACTTTACACTTGTAGACAAAAAGGGCAGGGGCTTGGGCCCCCCGACTATAAATTCTTTTGTTAAATGTGCTTTTGTGGTTTGACCAAAAAACATCTGACAACAGTGTCATGGTGACTGTTTAAAGCACATTTGACATCACTTTGTGTCAATTCATGTGTATTTTGGACACTGTCACATTCACTGAGCTTGAGCAGTGCAGCAAAAATAGATTTGGCACCAAAATGATCTGTGACGTGGCCATGCAGGGGGTGTTCAGTATGCCATAAGAGTATTGCAGATTGTACCGAGGGCGGTCACGTGGGTTTGGTTCGGAGTATCGTCACACAGTATCGTGACCTTAAATGCTCTAAACATGCTAATTAAAAGTGTTAAATATTAAAGAAAAACGCTATCACCACAGATCTAATGTAGCTGATACATTTAGCAGTGATACATTTATAATGTGATATATTTAGAGCCAGTACATATACAGTACTTTATGACTGATATAAGGATAATTATTATACTTTGAAAGCATCAAAAAACTTTTTTAGTAAAAAGTATTAACTTTGTTAAAGTATCAACTTTTTAGGTGCTCATTATTTTTACACTCATGTTGTTAAAATAAATGTACTGCTCTTCAGGTTTACAACATGCACAGATCCGGTGATTTTTAAATGAAACGAGTTTGACGCTACAGTATAAAACATAATTAGAGGATATAGCCCTAAAGAGTCATCACCATAAATGAACTGCATGCAGCTAAGTTGTGTCGGTGTAAATTGAAGAAAAGGTCAAATGTTTTTTTTTTAATGGTTCATTGTCTCTTGTGCGGATGGAAAGAAGCCGGTGTCCAGATGCAGACCGTAGTCTTCCGATTAAATACCTGGGCCCTACAGGCTGATCTAAGGTAAGGTTGTGGTATAATTAGCTTTACCGTGGTTCCTTCAAGAGTCTCTGTTATTGTTCATGCTTGCACTGAGAGGGACATTACATACACCTTTGGAAAGCTGCATATCAGGACCTGCATTGCACCCCCTGTCATGACTTTAACTTATTGTTTGTGTGTGGTTGCACTGGCAGACGGGCGGCGTTTTGGCTCGCTGGCAGTATCAGGTCTCTCGTAGCCGTGTGTGCTGGAGGGTGCTTTCCTTCTGCTGGACCAGTGCTCCTCATGCACCCCACACACTTGGTCCTAGTGGATCGGAAGAAGGCTTGGTGGCGATTCGGGTCAGCAACAGCAGTAGATGCACACCCCCCTATATATAGTCTTCATTAATGACATTACTAATTACCCATCACCCAGCCTAGTGTTGTTTTGTTCTCCCCATTGGGCCTGAATTAAGAACTCAGCACTGCAATGGGCAAGAACAGATTAGCTTTGGCTAAATTAACCTGATCATGCATTCATTTCCTCATCTGCTTCTTCTTTCTGTAGACATCTGAAAATGAGGGTCTTGGAGTCATGCCTTTTATGTCATTGTCAGTTTCTGGGAAGAGAAATGTTTTACCAGTATGTCCATCTGTGTTTCTCTGTGCCTTCACACTTTAGTATTTCACTTAGTGTGGTAATCCTCCTTTATCGGTTTTTAGTCGATTCAGTGGCTCTTCCTGTAGTTAAGGATGGTATTTATGTGTTGTGTCTGTGATCAGAATCAATCAAGAGAGAATTTAAAACTCAGCTCCCAAAAAAACGTCCCTGGTGGCTGTCCAGAGCTATGATGCTACCATATTATGGTAGCTCATTGGTTAGAGTGTGGGGCTGCCATTGAAGTGAGACGTCTCCGAAAAATGTGCTGTTGTCATGATCCCTGTCTGTGTCTCCCGGTCCCTGTTTTGTCCCAGCTCCCCCTTCTGGACTGTTTCATCTTTTTACTACATTTCCCATAATCCTTTGCTGGTCTCATTTCCTGTTATTACCTGCGCCTGTGTCTTGTTTCCCTGATTGTTTCTCTGCGTATATATACCCCTTGTGTTTCACTCCTAGTTTGCCAGTCGTCTAATGTTATGAATGTTTTTTGTTGCGTATTCCTGTTTCTGTATTACTTTAATTATATTAGAATACTACATGTGGAGCCGCTGCCTCTCTGCTTTATGGGACTTCCTTTGACTGGCCAATAGCTGTATCCAGTTGGCCAATTGACAGATTTTTACCTGTTCTTTGTGTTTAAAATATATACTAAAAGCCAGTGGATAATGCATTTTCTTAAAAAAGAATAAATAATTTGCTTATTTCCAAAACTATACTATAACAAACCAGATACACGGCCCGAAAGTATTTACAGCTAAACAAACTATCTTAATTGCATATATCATTTTAATATAAATAAAAATATTAAGTGACTTCTGCAAAAAAAATCATTTATTTTAAAACTAGGTGCACTTTACTGTTTTTACAAATGGTACTTTTTTCTTAATTTTTGTATTCATTAATTTAAACCTTAAACATTTTTAATGTTGCTTTACAAGTGTTATTTATTCTATAATGATTCACAACAAATGACACTTTGTTATATATATTGTTATCTAATTATCTACATATAATACAATGGCATTTATACATTTCTAAGTGTGGCATGAATGTCCAAATACTATTGCAGCCACTCTTCTATAAAATGTATTTTATATTGGTCACCTTTCTTTTATGTTTTGGGTATTGACACTGCACTGATCAAAACTGTGCTGATAGTATAAAGAGGCTCTCTGCATTTTAAAAAATCCATAATGTTCACACACATTAGTGCATAAGTTAAGGAATCTCATTTTCATGTCATTGCAATAGAAGAGTATTGCTGTGTCAATAGAATATCATAGAATATTGGACCTTTCATAGAATATCTTCTTGTCTCTACTGATGTATGTAAATAAAAGCTAACACTCCTTTATGAGCCATAACTGTGACTGTGTTTACAACTCTCTCTGTTACTCTTTACAGTCTCTCATTTTCGATGAGGTGGATCTTTCAGATGCCAGTGTTGCCGAATCAAGCACAAAGAATGTCAACAACAGTTTCACGGTAGGCAACCAGTTTAATGGATTATGTCAAAACATATGAATATGCATGCAGCTTCATGCACTGTAAAAACTGTTGCTTAGATTCAACTCAAAAAAATTAAGGCAACATTTTCCAACTACTTTTTGTAAGTTTAGTGAACTTCTTGGTATTTTGAGTTGGTAAAACTCAGTATTATGTATTTTACTGTATGCTAAAAAATTAAGAGAGAGTCTACAAGATAAAGCAAAACCTTTGAGTTTAACCATTGTGACAAAGAGCAGCATATTGACCAAATCATAC
This sequence comes from Beaufortia kweichowensis, assembly GCA_019155185.1. Lineage (NCBI taxonomy): Eukaryota > Metazoa > Chordata > Actinopteri > Cypriniformes > Gastromyzontidae > Beaufortia > Beaufortia kweichowensis. The sequence goes on from CM032799.1 coordinate 13,607,749, forward strand.
TTAGTTAAAATAAGTAATATTTAAAATAAATAAAATATTTTTTTTTATTTTAATTAATTCATTTACTCTCATTAATTTAGACAAATTATTTATTCAATCCACTTGAAATAATTAGTTAGCATTGCCATAACTTTAATAAATAAGCAAAGCGAGGTATTCGTTTCCAACGTTTATTACAATCTGTGCCATACTCTACTAAAACATTTGACAATTAAATAAAATAAAGGGCCTCGGACCTCAGCATCTTACATATATCCTTACATTGTGTTAAAGTATGTATTATTAGTATGTATTAAAACATTTTACCATAAAATGGTTTATATAACAGAGCTTCTGAACTGCAGACAATTAACAATTAAACATTCAGAACAATCTTCTGGAAAACTGTGAAAAACACAACAAGCATTTGACTAACTCAGAAGTTTGTTTTTTAATGCCATGAATCGGGAGGAAGGCTTTGGGCGCAGTGTGTCAAGTCCCACAAAAAGTCTTTGGAACACCTCAAATGTTTTGCAGAGTTGTGGTGGATACTGCAGGTTCAGAGCATGTGTCCCTCCTGCATTAATATAAAACAAGGATTTTACTTCTGTGAAGCTGCAGTTGAAAAATATGACAGTATTTTTTAAATCAAGTCTACTAGCCACTGGAAGACCAGAAGGTTAATGTTGGACACTGGTTCCTGCACATACATTTGGGTGTTTGTAGGTGTGTTTTTGAACTTTTTAAACAATACTTACATAGTAGTCAGAGATGAGCTCTTGCCCACTCTCTCCCATGTATTCAATGAGGCATCTCAGAGTCACGTCTCTCTTCTTCACCACAGAGGTACTTGGATCCTATAGTTGATAAGTGAATAATGCATATAACTACAAACATACAATGCCATTATCAGTGTGGGTCATATATATATATTTAACCTTAAAACTAATTAGGAGCTGTAAACAAAAATGTTTTTTTTTTGCAATATTCACACAATTAGGCAAGACAAGAGAATAAAGTACTTATTGTATTAATATGCCCCTGCAACATTGTTACCACTTTTTCCTCACCTGTATCAGTTCCATTAACAAGTTCTTGATGCGTTGACCAACCGCTCCACCCTTTGCACAATTTTGGAGTGTACTTGTCCAGCTGGGACATAAACACTGATTCTAGTGGAACTGCAGCACACCTTCGGAATTCTTCATTTATCTGTAATACATCAATTGTTTGACTGTTATTTGGAACACTCAAGATATGTAAAGAATTGGCAACCTTTCATTTTTATTTTACTGTAAAACTAATTGTTAACAATATTTATAGATTTGTTTAAATAAAAGAAATAAAAGACATTCTCCACAATATGTAGCAACAAAATATAGCTAATATCAAACATTAGTATTATAGATCATTCATGAATTAGTCAAATTTGAATCAGTAAAAACATTAATGTGTAAATGTGTAAACGTTCACTGTATTTAAATGAAACGAATACAGATATAAACAAAAACAGCAAGGAGAAAATGCAAGTTAAATCATTCCTCAGCAAGCAAAGAGCAGCGAAGGAAAACAGACTACCTCACTGGTCTTTCTTAATCATACACACAAACCTTGAAATGTTTGGTTTAAAACGTAACGAGCAATATAAGTGACTGGACACCGAGAGAAGCGTTCCTGAACCGGAAATGCTGGGCCGCGCTCGCGGGGCACTCGCCGGTTTGACTCACTTTTAGTTAAATTCTCACTAAAATTCATAGACTTAGCTTACATGTGATGGGGTTAACTAAAAGTGTATTATTTCGCAGTATCGTGCATCTTAACAGGACTATGCGAGTCAATTTGTGTAATGGCGATCTGAGGTAACAGTTGCTTGTCTAAATTACATCAATAATGTTAGTTAAGACACTGTTGCCTTACAAAATGTTACAAATTCTGCTAATTTAAAAAAATATTCACTTAAAACGTAAAAAAATGTACCATTCAATTGCTCCAACTAGTGACTTTGCCCCTTTGTTCTTTATAGAAATAAACGTTGAGTAGTGCATTCAAACGTCTTTAGGGCTGGAAGCGCGTTAGCCTTTTCAAACAACCCAGCGGCGGGAAGAAACAACCCAGCGGGTTTAACCCAACACCTGGAAAACTAAAACTACCCAGAAAGTGTTTAACATTTGGAAAAATAACCCAACAAAACCACCCAACGGACTTAACCCAGTGTTATGGGTTAAAAAATAACCCAGCCATTTTAGAGTATACTGTCTGAAACCGGGCGACACTTTTACATTTTATTGAGCAATAAATGCATGCTCATTCGGCTAAAACATAACTTTATGCAATGTAAATAGTTACTTACATCGGTTGCATGTTGTAAGTCCTAAAGAAACTCCACAAATCTGAAACTGGTCCTGTACAGGTGACAATGAGTGATGTCCTTGTTCTGCTGCTGCAGCATGTGGGCGGGTCTTGACGTTATACTTTGAAAATAAACACTTAAATAGAGTTTTGTAGAAGCAATTTATTGTGAAGGTTAGTAAAAATCATTTTTTTGATAGGTAATAATAAGTTACAAAAACATTGACACTTTTTACTTATGTAAAACTTAAATGAATTAAAAAAAGAAAAGGAAATCAATTTATTGGAAGAAATATACTTTTTAAAATAAATTCCTACCTACAATACCCTTGAAGGACTTTTTACAGTGTGTAGTTCAGTATGAACACAAATCGATTAAAAATATAGCTGCAAACGGTAATTATCAAAGTCCAAGCAGGTCTGGAAAAATAGGAAACAAGACCTCAATTATAATTATAAAGAATTATAGAAAGAATTATAATTATAAAGAACAGATCCTGCAGATAATGTGTATTTAAAACTATTAATTATTTTTGAGGTGTTATGTTAAAACTCTTTTGTAGTGGTTGCCTAAATTTAGAAGTATAGCCGATACTCTTTGAACTAAATAATAGATTTTTTGTTTACCCAGTAAGATGAAATTAAGTTGGTCTTTTGTTTACGGTTTTAATGACACTAACTTGCAGTAACATTTCAGACTTCAAACATGTATACTGTCTACATACTGCATACAGTGATTACAAATTATTCCATTTAAAACTCATAAGATATTATCAGTTTATCATACTTCCTTAAATCAGCCTAATGTCCATGCATTTAAAAACAGTGCTAGTCTGTTATTGTCTAGTCATTATTTTCTGCTCTGGTGGATACAGAAAGAACTACAGCCATTATCTGGCATTTAAAATGATTGCTCATTAAAAGAATTGCTGGTCTGATAATACATGTAAATTCCGTGTAAATCGGACAAGCGGCCTAAGAGGTGTTCAAAAAAGTAAATTATTTAAACAATATAAAATAGCGGAAAAAGTCTGTAGACAGAAATGAAATCGGAGATATGCATTTTATATGGCAGGCATTCAGAATTCAGACCAAAATAGAAATTTTTATTAAATCCAACACTGTTGAGATATTGACTAAAACATAAAGTAGCCTATTACAGCACCACCTAGTGTCTGACAGGCCTGTGCGCATGCGCCTGAGTAGTAGGTGGAATTTCTGACCATCAGTTTGGAATCAAGTTTGGTATCTCTGCAACTCGTGGTCTCCGGTGCTCAGACTGTTTTATGGCAGAAAAAAATAAATAAATAAAAAATCCTTACAAATACAATAAGGTTCCAGCACTTTGTGCTTGGACCCCTAACAACAGTAAACTTAAGCAACACTAAACAGTATAAACAACAATTAGTATAAAATTATTTTAATACTTTATGGTATTGAATATTATAAATACGAAATGGCACATTTTGTTGAAAATAGTTCTTTGAAGCAATGCCATTTTTTGTACATCAAAGAACATTTAAGTCAAAGGATCTTAAAAGAACCATTTATTTATTACATTTTAATATAGTCTATAAAACCTTTATCCTGTAAAAAAAATGGTTAACAGTGTTTTATTCAACATGACAAAGAACCCATTAAAAATCTTTATTTTTAAAAGTGTACAGTACATTAGGGTAGAGTAACATTTAGGCAATAAACTCAAGTTGACTGACCAATAAATACAGTCTGTTTTTTCCATCTAATAAACACTATTAAAGGTTTTGACTGCTGATATTTGAACAGAATATGAATGATGGCTAATTTAATAACATACACATACAAGTACTAAATCACATATTTAATTAGGGCTGGGCGATACTGATAAAAAATCATATCTCTGTATATATACAGCTACACAACATATTTTATAAATAAAAAAAAATCTATGATAAAAAATACAGTACACATACAGCTTTACACTATATACCTATGCTTAACAATATAACAATTTTTACAGCTTATTACAAGAGATTATGCTTGTCACTGATCAAACCAAACAACCAATCACAGGTAGGGTGACCACCTGCCTTTTTGCCTTTTGTGGGTCAACGCGGGACACAAGAGATACTATGTAAATAAATGTTGATTTATTTGACATTTTACATGCTTTAATCGCTAATAGGCTTCAAAAACTGTTCATAATTCGTAGGGGTCTTTTGTGTCACTCCACATTGATATAAATGGTATTGGCTCATCCTGCATTGCGAAAACATAAAAATATGCCCTATATTTAACAGAATCAAGCATTGACTTAAATGAAAAGCCACATTCAGTTGGCCATGAAAATTCTGTGGTTGTAGTAGTGTTAGTAAGAAGAATATTAAAATACTTATTTCAGGTTGCATAAAGTAAACATGTTATCATAAAAAGATTTTTCATCGGTATAGCCTATGTCATTCAGTCTGGTTTAGTAAAAAAATTATATAGTTACTTTATATTATTATTTAATATTTAATAACTATAAATTACTATATAGTAATATATACTGTATTACTGTATAGTAATTTATAGTTATTAAATATTAAATTATACATCAACTCTATAAATCTGATATTACCACATGAAGCACATTAGGCTATCTACAAAAAAAATTTTTGTAATGTTTTTGTAATGTAGTTTGTTACATCAAAGACTAATAGAATAAAATGCTTTAAATATGGAAATCATTATACAGTTTAGTGCTGTTCGTTTAGATGAAAAACATTGTGTTTGTTACAGCATGTAAACGAGTAGAAGACATCAGCTGAGATCAAACCTGCTGAAGAGCAGTGACTGGTCATGTCTAAAAACAGCAGGCTGGCTCCCCAGGCATAGCTATGAATAGAAACAGGGTAGGACTAAGAAATCTCTGAGAACAAGGAGTTATTCTTAGCAGCAGACACCTTGCACACCTTGTATACTGTGTTTTGCATGATTTGATGGTTGACACATTGTTTAGAAGCAGGTTTGGTGTGTGAATGCTTGTGTTATGCATGTGCTTTGAAGGAAAAAACAACAGATGCTCATATATTATATATCACTAAAAGCTATAATGTTTTTTAGAATTTTTTTCTATTTCTGCACTCAGAATGTTTGGAGAGCAGACAAATACATTACACTTGAGTGTTTAAAACTATAATTGTTAAAAAAATCCTGTATGTTATGGGCATATCAATAATGAATAATTACCTGATGACCCGAGTAAAGCGATTACCCATACTTCTATTCAAGATGTCAGGAAAATGGCAATATTTTTACATTAACGCATTTGGCAGATGATTTTATCCAAAGTGACTTAAATTGCATTCTACCACATATACTACATATTTTTTTGAGTATGTGCAATCCCTGGGATCAAACCCACAACCATGGCTATTTAAAGGCCAAGCATTTTTACAGTAAAGATTATACTAAGGGATTGTACCATCAAGTCCTATATGATGCTAAACTGCTAAACTTAAACCAGTTTAGTGTGCAAAATTATAATATATTCATAAGATGATGTCCCTAAAAAGTGTAAACACTGGCTCTGGTGCTATAAAAATTTGCTAATCAAAATACCTGACGTGACTGTTACATAACTGTAATCTGATAACCAAACTTTTGTCGTGGCAACTGGCAAAGTGAAATTTATGGATTTGTTGACTCAATGTAACTTTTGTCATTGCCAGTTAGTTGTAGTCAGTTAGTAATTTCACTGTGTTTTCAGATTTTAATTTACACTTTCCGCTATAAATTGTTTTAATGGGCAGACAGTATAACTCTGTATGTTCTCATTTGCCCCAAACTAATAAAGAATTTGACCAACAATAATGTTATAGAACAGTTTTTAAATTCATGTTATACATAACAAGCTTTCTTGTAGCTCAGTTTGTAAGAGCATAGCGTTAGAATGCTCCGTTCACTTCTGTGATTGACGGCTACACTCCACTATATGATCAAAAAAATGACAAAAAAGTGGTCTTTTAAGCACAATGTGTGTTTATTCATGTCACATTTACCCCCAAAAAAATCACATGACTACAACAGTAGGTTGTAAAGTAATAAGGATTTTATCACTAAAGGAAGCATTTAAGCGAACCTCCAAGAAATCCCTCTCAATGCGTGTTCCCTGGGGAAGGCACCGCAAGACATGCCTTGAAGTTGGCCCGGACCTCCGGGAACAAATGCTCTTTTAAACTGCTTCCACCCTAAACAATGCACTTACTGAAAATTTATTATAGACACCATAACAAGATGTTTTAACGCATATTTTTATAATATATATATATATATATATATATATACATATATTTACAGACTATTCAACATGTGGACACCGACACTTCTGTCATGTTAATGCTACACACTAAAACTACACTCATACATACAGTGTATCAAATGGCCTTACAAGCACATTGTGTGTTTAATTATCTCACATACACTCAAACAATCACATAAATACAATTAACAAAGATTTTACCACTAAAAGCTTTCCTATAGCTCAGTGGTTAGAGCATAGGGGTAACAAAATCAAGGTCATGTGTTCGATCCTAATGATTGCACATACTCAAAAAAATATAATGCAATGTAAGTCACTTTGGGTAAAAGAGCATAAAAAATGTGTAAATGTAAAAGGATCATATAAATAAATGAAAAGCGTGCTGTGTTAACTCTTTTAAAAAGAGGTTTCCACCCTAAATAATGCATCTACTACAAACAACTATTACTTTAAAAGATGAATACAACCAGGACTTGACATTAACTTTTTTGCTCACCAGCCACAGTGACTAGTGGTTTTCCACTAGTTACTAGCCACTCAGTATTTTCAATGGCCACAATTTTGTTGTTGAAAAAATATATTTGATATGATAAAAATTGACTTTGGCATTCTGAAATTACTTGATTACTTCAATTAAAGCGACGGTGTATTGTGGCCAAATGCAAATGGATTGACACAAAAAAGCAAAAATATTACCATAGTTATGCATAGTTATGGTTTCCTAAAATCATAAGCGACAGCATCAGGCTGTCAATTCTCTCTTCTGAGCTTACTTTAACTTTATTTTTATTTAACTTACTGGATCACTGCCTAAATTGTGCTTTTGACTGAATTATTTGCTTATATATTTCCTATTGTACAAACGATTTATACATTATAACAAAGTGTTGTGTTTTATATTATATTTTGTTTTATTATAAACAAGTACACATTTATTGATAATTAGGGCACAGTACCTTAATCATATTTTTGAAAGTGTCAGGAAGCAGTGTTTTGTATCATATTAGTTTATATTACTTAGTTTAATTCTAAATCTACATGTAAAAAAAAAATATTAAAATTAGCACTTATTTGCTACCGCAGCTGCGTGACTAATCAAGTAATCTGCTGTGCAATTTGCCATATAACCAGACATATATCCTTGCCATCCTCAAGAATTCTAACTCCCAAGTCTAACCTTGCAAGTTAAAACTAGAAAGGCAAGTCCGTTCTTTGCGTTCTAGGAATTGACACAACGGCCGCAGGCAGGTCTCATGTGCGCAAGACGTGAGAGGCGCACTTGGTCAAACACGTTTACATAGAAAACAATGGAAGTGCAGCGAAATGGAAAAACATGTTTTGTCAATGGCCAGCAAACACTGAGTGCCCATGGGAGTTGTAGTTTCATAGTGTCACATTGCACATTCTTTTTGTGCATTGTTATTTCACATAACTTTTACTACAATTAATAAATATATTCAGCCTGCCAAAATGGCTAGTGGGAGTGGTTGTCTTACCCACCACTGCTGAAACCTACCTGCTTTTGACAGGTTGGCGGGTGTTAATGTCAAGCCCTGAATACAACGAATTAAGATTTTAGTTAAAATAAGGATTTAACTGAATAAATAGCTAACACAGAACACAGCGTTGTCCCAGCAAACACAGTACGCTTTGGCAACCTCCCTAGTCAGTCTTCATTTGGTCAGTGTGACGTTACTTTGTGACCAAGTTTTTATTACGTCTTGGTAAAGTTCCACTTTTTTGGATCTCAGCCAAAGTCCTAGAAACGTGATCACGTCCTCAAATAACATTTTAATTAATTACGAGGAACGTAGCGATGTGGTCCACTGTTCTGCAGATAACCTGAACACTGGTATACCAGGTCATTTCTATTATTATATTATTATATGAGAAATGTATGATTAGAGTAAAACCTGATATAATGTCAAGAATGTTTGAATCCAACATTTCACAGCTAAAAGATTTTAAATGAAGTTTTATTAAGATATAATAATTTAAACCGTGTTTCTGTTTCTTCAGTGCGCTTTTCTCCAAGGACGCACGTTCTCTGTTCTTCAAAGAACCGTGCACATTAGTTAGTTGTTTATTTATTTTTCTTTCTTTACTTTTACTTAACAGATTAATGTGTTTATTTAACAGATTTTTATGATTTCCAATCGATTTGGTCAAAATGAACAGATGTTTGTGAGTTTAACCAAAGAGGACTTTCAAAGAATGCACTGCTTTTCCTCAAAAAATGAACAGCCACTAAACTTACGTGGTAAGACAAGAATGAAGCTTAAAGATCATTGATGATTTTATAGTTTTATTTTATAGTTATGTTATGTTTTCCAAAAGTCAACATAACAATTACTAAAATAGGACATAAACATTATGTAACTTGGTCATCTTGTAAAACTGTATACAGGGGACGTTAGTGCATTGGTAATTATTTGGTATTGACATTATATTAGATCTTGCAGTTATGTTACCAGTAAGTAATTTTAATGGCCTTAATAGTAAGAACATATTACGTTACCGGAAAGATTTTTGTTGTCTTGCAACGATAGGATACCGTAAAGGCAATGTTGTGAATTGGAAACTTAATGATAATGATGTTACTTGCATGGGATGTTGCAGTTATGTTACCAGTTGAAAAGTTAAAATTACCAATGCGTTACTTAACTTGTATGTTGTCTGTTAACTGGGTAGGTTGCTTTTTGGTAAGGACTACTTTGAGATTACAACTGTGTTTTCTTCAACTTTGTCTATAATTTACTCTTCTAAACTTGGAAAGCATAAGAATGACACAGATAAGACTGATGATATATTGATGATAAGATTGATATACAGAGAAAGTATAATGCTGTAAAATTGGTTAATAAATTTTCTTAGAGGAATTTATAGAACAATGGGAAATCTCTGACTTTAGCACAGTCTTTAGCATCTTTGGCACAAATCTGAGCATAGTAAGAGACACTTTTTAAATCTTTTCTCAACCTTTTTCTCAAGAAAAAAAAGGAAGGAGGGGAAATATGCAAAAGCCTTTATTTGCACTCCATGTTACCTTATTGCTTGTCTAGGAGAAATTATTGAGACTGAAGGATAGTGTTTCCTTTTCAGATGCCTCGAATATTACTGCTTTACAGTAGTGTAGCAGCCTACTTCTTTGTAGTCAGTCTGTGTTTTTTTTCTTTGTGACTAAAAATAGCACACAGTGGTGTGTGTATCTGAGGGAGAAAAGTGATGTGTCTGCGGCACAAAAGGAAATCCTCAGAGTGATGTCACTGAACAAACGCCTCCCTGTGAAGGGCGGATAGGGGGTCGGGGGTTGGTTGGGTAGCGAGAGATACAGAAGAAGCGAGGCAGATTAAATGATGGAGGCTGATGGAGAGAGCTGAGCTCAAGCCCACTCTCGGCTCTGTTTGTAATGACGGGCTTCTACTTGACTTGGTCCGGAGGGATCTGTAATGGAGCACAATAACCATCTTGGGGATAAAAAAACATCTGAAGAAAAACACAGGGCTTCTTTGAGACAGCCATTTGGTAAGCAGTTCTTATTTTCATACATGATAAGACATTTTCTTGTGTGATGTGTTCATGTATTTAGCCATGTGGAAATGCTCAGTGTGCCGTTACGTGTGACACTGCGTACATGCGTGTATGTGTGTGTGTGTGTGTGTGTGTGTGTCTAGTGGGCTGTTCCTTGAGCAGTGGAGGGTTTTGCAGTTGGGGAGGGTTGAGAAGGACTCAGAGAAATCAGCTTTACAAACACACACGCACACACACACACACAGTACAGGCATGCAAGAGACATTAGTCCATGAAAACAGAGGCAACAGTGCAGTTGAGAAAGGGGCGGTGGTGATACACATACACATACGCACACATACATGCACACATACATGCAAACACACACAAAATGTTGCTTTGCATTCGTGTTGTACTTGCTAAGGAAATGGAAACTTGCTTTAGATTATGGATGACCCTTTTTTGTCTTTTTTCCTTACTCTGACATTGTCTGCTAAAGTTTAATTTAAGAGTAAAGGCAGAGCGCTGCACCTTGAAGTACACGTGAGGGTACCAAGTGTTTTTTATAGCCAGCGTTCAAAATGTTTGCATAAACCAAATACAGCAGTGGTTCCAAACCTTTTTTTGGCTGAGACCCCCTTTTTCCCCAGAAAATATTTTAGGGCCCCCCTTCACATTTAATGATATTATCGCTCTTGTAAGCTTGCAGCAAAGATGAAAAAAAAAATTGTTTTCAAACAAACGGTATCTTTAATACTATAACCAGATATGTTAAAATAATAGCCTATATTGAAATATAGTATTAAAAATATAATACTAAAAATACAATAGCAAAAACATCAGTAGGCAATTTTTAATTTGAAAATGTAAGCCTAGAAGTAGAATATAAATTTGCCCTATTTGAAATGCAAATAGGCACCTTAATACTTGCATGTTATTTGTGAGGCTTTATCAATCAGTGTGAGGATTGCTGCTGGCAGTGATTAATAATTTTGTCAATGCGTGGAGAGATCTTTGACAGGGCAAGATGCATATCATCCTCAAGGGTCAGTCTGGCCTTGTATTTGGTTTTAAGGGTTGTCATGGTTGAAAACCCAGCTTCACAAAGGTAGGTGTTGCTAAAGGGAATCAGCATCTTCATTGCAGAAGATCACCCAGTCTGTCACACAGCTGCAGTTTCAGACCAGAATTATTCCAATGGAACCTCAATGAAATGGGCTTTCAGGCTGGCATCAGAGGATATTTCTATAAGCTTTTCCAGAAGTCTCAATGGCAGAGTAGCTGGAAGCTTTTCCTCTTGTTCTTAGTGAAGGGGTTTCTGATCCACAGAAAAATCATCTGCCTGCTCCTCAGTTAGTGCTGGGAAATAACTATCAAATTTCTCCAGGACCATTGCTAGATGCACTGTTATTTGATGTTAAATGATTGTAAAATTCAAGTGTCTGTCTGCAATAAATAAATGGGTGTGCTCAAACATGTCACAGATTCTGAAGGAGACACAGGTTTTTCACATGTGTAATTATCTTTTGCTGCACCACAGTGTTTATGTTTGCACCTTGCATTGTTAAGCTTGTTCATTTCAACGAATATGTCTGAAAGGTAGCTGAGTTGAGCGAGCCATTTGTCATCGTCCAAAAACTCCTCAAGGTCTGGTCTCTTGTCCGCAAGAAAGTCACGCAACTCCTCCCTCAGGGTGAACAGACGCATCAGCACCCGCCCTCTGGACAGCCACCGCATGTCAGTGTGCATCAGCAGGGTATGGTAATCTCTTCACACAGAGCAGTGAAGCGCCTCTCTGTGCAGAAAGCAGTGCGTTGAAATGGCAAGGGGAGCAACCTCTCTGATACGCTGAACAACCCCAGACTGCCTGCCAGTCATCGCGGCAGGTCCATTAGTACAGACGCCAATAAAGTCGCTCCAGTTTATCAGTTTATTTGATCTCATGAAATTATCCAAAGTTTCAAAAATATTGTTTGCCGTCGTTGTGTTACAGAGCTCTTTAGAAAACAAAAAAATCTTCTTTTATCTCTATTTTCCATTCATAACAAACATATGCGAGGAGTTGTGACATTTTTGCCATTTTGGTAGACTCGTCTATATGAAATGCAAAGAGAGGTCGCACAGAAAGCTGATCCGTCACGTCTTCTGACATTGTTGCAATGTGATGTTTGACCGTATTATTTGATAATGGTACCTTAGCCGATTGTTTTGACTTATCCTCTCCGAATAATTATTTGACAATCTCTGTTGCACACGGCAAAATCAGAGTTTCTCCAATTGTATGCCCTTTCTTTGCTTTGGCGATTTTTTTTTTTTCAGAAACTGTATACAATATTTTTAAAACTTATTATTATTTATTATTTATTATTTTAAATCTCACTTTGGGAGTGTGTCGATTCCTTTGCCTTGCGCTCCAAAAATGCCCTAGGCTTGTCATGGTATTGGGGATGAGTTGTCTGTAAATGTCTTATTAGTTTGGATGACCTCATGCATTTGTTAGCAAGGTCTTTGGCACAGATAATGCACTGTGGCTCACCGTATCTGGAGTCATTTGAACTCTAACTCCCATAATCCTTTGCTGGTTCAAACATTGTCTCATTGCCCACACCTGTGTCTTGTTTCCCCTGATTGTCTTCCCTTGAATCCCTTGCTATGCAGACGACACCAAGATTTTCTTCTCCTTCCAGCCAGACGATCCCACAATACGTCACACATTGCAGCCTGCCTGAAAGACATCTCATCTTGGATGACTGAACACCACCTCCAGCTAAACCTACCCAAGACTGAGTTCCTGGTACTTCCTTACCTACAACGCAAAATAACCTCACTTGTAGAGCTGGGCAAAAAAAAAAATTATTTTTCGATTAATCGTTTTTTATGGTCGATTCGAAATCGATTCTCAAAAGCCGTGAATCAATCTTTTTTCATATTTATTTCCATATTTATTTATTGGCATTGAACGTAAGCTCTGATTAACGTAGATCTTATTATTATTAGTCTTCTCCGCTAGATGTCACCCTCTTCTTTAACTTGCTCGACGTTACAACGGAGAACCTGTCAATTACTTGTTGATTCAGTGTTTGACATGGCGAACGCAGGTGAACCCTCGATGTTAACACCACCTTTACACAAAAAGGCAGCGGTATGGAAGCATTTCAGATTTCGTACGCAAGACAACAAAGGTACTGCTGATAAGAGCATAGCAATTTGCGTGATTTGCCATGCTGATGTAAAATATTGTAATAATACTACAAATCTGCGGAACCATTTGACCAGACATCACCCAGAAGTGCTAATTCACCTCGTGCTCAAAAGATCACTGAGTCAATTGCAATTTTTATTTGCAAAGATATAAGGCCATATAGCGATGAAAAGTGCAACTCTGGTGATGTCTGGGGAGAACTCCGCTACCCTCTCTATCATTGCACCATTGCACGCACAGCTCCTTGATGAGATGCGCCCAAATGCCGGTGATTCGACCATTATTAAGGAACTCAAATATGCCGTGCATGAAAACTTGTGTGCCAGGTATGTTTACAGAAACTTTATATAAAATGTTTATGAGACTTTAAAAACAGATGACATTCTTGGTAATTATAAGTTTGTGTGTATTGCTGCCATAATGTAATTTCAGTGTGATTGTCTAATCTTTATAGATATACAAATCTGAAGGAGAAACTGCATGTTGCATCTGCCCTTGACCCTCGTTTCAAGTCCCTCCCTTTCCTCTCTGATGAGGACCGTGAGGACATATTCAAAATACTGATCAGTGAGATGGTCACTCTGGAGCAAGTTAAGATACAAGATGTAAGTTTTGAAACTGAAAACGCAACATATTTATTTACTGTATAAAATAAATCATAGTATAATAATTGGATAATATGGTAGTATTAACAGTTACAGTTACAAACAAAGAAAATGTAAATTACTCAAACTAAATTTATTGTTATTCATTACGGTAGTAATGAATAACAATAAACTGTCAGCAGCAAGGATCTGAAATCCCTCGGTGATGGTGACCCCTCCCCACCAAAGAGATCAAAGGATCATGTGCCCTTGTAGATCTGTTTGGGGCAGCTTATGCACCAGTGGCTGCAGGACCCAGAGTTAACACAAGTGCTGAAGACAGGGTACAGGAAGAAGTTACCAAATACAGGCAGGTTGCACTTGTACCTCTCTCAGAAGATCCTCTTAAGTGGTGGAGTATGCATGAGAGAGAGTACCCACTTTTGTCTCTTCAGGCAAAATGCTACCTTTGTGTTCCAGGGACCAGTGTCCCAGCTGAAAGGATTTTCTCCACAGCTGGAGATATTGTCACAGCTCAAAGAAGTTGCCTTTTGCCAGAGCATGTTGACCAACACCTTGCAGCCTCCTTGTTAGAGCTAATGTTTTGAGATACATTTATATTTCATGTTAAATGTAAAATAACCTAATCCTGTTTGAACAAGGCATGTGACTGTTCTGATGTGCACAATTTTCAGTTGTTATTCTGAAGAAACTCTGAAATTCTGACTACTCATTGTATACATTTTTGAACTACTGAGGTGGATTTTGTTTTACTGTTTAATGTGTACCTGAAATAAACAGTCTAAAAAAACTCTACAGCCAAAGTCTGTGGCATTTAATTTGTTTTCATTAATTCACCATTTGTAAACTGATGTTCACAGTTCAGTTTTAGAAATATCTATAACATTTGTATTAAATCTTTATTCATTGAATCGAGAATTGAATTAAGAAGCAAAAGCTTGTGAATCGAAATCGAATCGAATCGGGACATCTGAATCGATACCCAGCCCTACTCACTTGTGTTTCATTCGAGTTTGTCAGTCGTTGTTTTTGTGAATGTTTGGATGTTCCCATGTCCCTGTTCCTGTGTTCTTGTTCCTGTTCTTTGGATTTTATTATTAAAGTAAGCTGCGTTTGGATCCACTGCCTACTTGCCTGTTCCTGCATCTAAACGTAACAACTGTCCAACACTTCATTTTGATTTAAAAGTATTATTAAAATAACACATTTGCAGAGAATATTGTGCAACAACAATTTTTTACAACAACAAAAAAATTATTAACCTATACAAACATTGTGTGTACAACAGTACAACATACCTGGTGCACATTACTGGTTGTTATTCAGAAAGATTAGCATATTAACATGTTCCAGGGTTAGTCTTGTGCGAAGTCTGTTAACTGTCAGCCCAGTTGCTGACTCTGGCATACGCAACTTGGTGTCAGTGCGGTCTGACAGTATGGCAGTCACTGCCCACCTTTTTTCCACTAGCCGGGCAAACTCTGTTAGCAGAATTGCTGACCTCATCTGCCATGCAGAGTCAATGTAATAGCATGTTATGGTTATGTAGCTTTGCCTCGTTAGCGTAGTCTAGCAGTCAGTTGTGAGAGCGATCTTATCAACTGAACTCAGTATCGTCTTTTGCTCTTCTTTTTTCATGTCATAACTTTCTGGCTGGTTATCGTGCCTCTTGATGGTATGTTGTAGTCTGGCTGAATGAATCGGATTTACTTTCCAAAACCATTACCATTTATGACGCCGATAGGCAACATGTTATTTGCAATCATTTTACACACTTGCTTTGTGATGCCTTCTGCCTTTTGAGCAGTTAATTTACTTTCTTAACTAACGTTTTGGTAGTTTGTGCAGATTCAGTCTCAGGATACATTTAAAAAAAAATGATAGATCATTGTTACTGTTGCATTGTTGTATTTTAATGCAGCATCGCAATGTTTGCAACTAACGTCTTCACCTTTTAATGTAAAATGATCCTAGACGTAAAGTGTATAAATTGTGTATTTTAATCGAAAATATAAAACCTTGACCAGATGGTACTTTTAATTTGCTTAGAAAGCAGAAAAAATGCCATAACAAACTTTCCTGATCCAATGCACATTATTGCACATTATTCTCATGTGTAGCAATGCATTATAAGAAACATTGATACAAACCTCGTAACATCCAAAAATTTGTCCTTGCTGAAAACAATCCTGAAGCAAATAAAAACTTCAGCGTCAGATAACCATAGATTTGGGTTGATTTGAGGCAGGAGTTGGACTGATGTGTAAGGTAATCGTAGTGTTGGGTTAATACGGTGTGGTGTGGGGAGGGGTGCACTGTTTCAGCAGTCTGTGAAAATGGCCCAACCTTTTACTAAACAAACTGGGTTACACAGAAACTACCCTGAACACTGATAAAAATCCCAAAAACATGACCCAACTGGCTTAACCCAGCAACTGGGTAGAAAAAAACAATGCAATGTTTTTTAGAGTGTAAGTCTTCTAAACTTTCTTTGAAAGTCAGACACAACCATGTTGCACAGTGGGGGATAAACTCAAGTTAGTCTTATGACTTCAGCTACATATTTACATAATAATTTTTCTTGTTCAGCTTTACTGTAAACCCTAAATTTGTCAATTTACAAAACTAAGTAATAACGACCAAACACTACCTGTAACATTGTTTAGAGTCAAAAATAAGAAAAGCTAATTTTTCACATTAGACCAGTTGTCCTAAGATGTTGGCATCATAAATGGGCCTAGCAAAGGAGGTAGCGATGACTTCGGCCCATTATCAGCCCTCACAGCTTATAGGCCCAATGCTACCAGAAAGGAACTTGAAAACGTGCCCTATGGCGTCTTTCACTCCATCCAGGAGCTCAGTATTGGAGCTTTCCAATATTGGAAAATTATGATTCACTTAAATTCACATTGTCACTTGTGCAGTGGCCAAATAAAATAACGATTAGGTGGCTGAGAAGCAAGAAACACAAGTTGTTAGCAAGTCGAGTGTCATTTGGTCATCACTTTAAAAATGAAACCTTAATTTAACAAACAAAAAAGATCCAAACATTTTTCTAATTTAACGTAATGAATATGACAAAATATAACTACTTTGACATTAAAAACTAATATGAACTATTTTAATTGCTGCAACACTAGACTCTGACTGTGCAATGGGGAAGGGGATAAAACACAGGCTTTAGTCAGAATCGGGCTGAGAATTTTGATAATTTGACAGACAAGGCTGTGTTAGGGTTAGGGACTAGATTTTAGACCCATGCCTGGCTCTGCACCGAAATACACCAAAATGATGGAATGCCTGGAAAAACTGGATGACTAGCAACTTCCTATTATTAACCTTTGTATGTTCTGTTTTTTTCTTCTTTCCTACGTCATTGTTTGTTTTTTGTCTTAATTAGCCCCTCCTCTGTTATAGACACCTATTAGTTTCTAATTTGTTTCCATGGTTTTACATTGCATTCACCTGTATCTAGTTTAGTTACCGGTGTTCACCCTTTGTATAAATAGCCTTAGTTTATTTCAGTCCCAGTGGTATATAAAGTACCTGAAAGCCATACTCAAGTAAAAGTACAGAGACCTTACCAGAAAATGACTTTGGTAAAAGTTTAAGTCCCTGTATAAAATATTACTAGAGTAAAAGTATCTGATATTTGTTGTACTTAAGTATGAAAAGTATTTTTTTATATTAAACAAACTTAAGTATTGAAAGTAAAAGTACAAGTAAATAAAGTTAAAAAAGCCTACTTGGGCTGAGGCAAATAAATATTATTAAAAATTGTTTTATACACAAGTTTGAGCAGCAAGATTGTGTTAAGTTTTAACTCCGTTTCATCCATTTTGTTTTCTTTGAATTAAAAAAATGGCAAGTAAATGGCAAGTAAAAAATAAATAATAATAATACAGTTTGAAATTTGAAAAATTAACCATTTATTTGAATGTAAAAGACTTTTAAGCAGTTCTCTCAAAATTGTCTGCTAAATGGAACAAACTGAATCTGCACCAAGTATATGGCTGCATAACTGCAAGACTGATCAATTGCTTTAGCATGTCAACATGACAAAGTTTTGACTGAAATTTACAACAGGGATAGAACAATAACTTACTCACACCCTTTTCTGCAATAAAACCTAGTCATTACTTGAAACTGAAAAATTTGCTGTTCATCTTCAAGTTAGTTTTCAAAATTGCGAGAATTCAGTCTTGCTCTTCTTGGGCTAAAGACTAGTCCTGCGACGCTAAATAGCCTTTCACAGGCACTTAAAGGCACTTCATCCGGCAGAAGACTCTTTCACTCCAGCATAAGAAAACAATTCTTGCAAATATGGCCATGGGTGTTTATCTAAGTCACAACAGTCGTTTGTCACGGGAGTAAAGTAAAGTACAAATCCTCCCCAAAAATACTTAAGTACTGTAACAAAGTATTATTACTTCGTTACATTGCACCACTGTTCAGTCCTCATGATTTATAGTTTATTTCAGTCCTCATTTTTATTCTAATTTTAAATGTGATAGAGGTTTAATGTTTGTATTTGAAGTGTTCCTGTTCCTGTTCTAGATCCTGTTTTGCCATTTGTGGTTTTCACCACTATACCACTCAACAGAATTCATTTTCACATGTGCAAGTAATCTGTTATTTAGTGTTTATTTAGGTGTTAATGTATATCACGTTTCAGGAATTGACTTTGCTGTAAGTTTTGTTCATATTGTCTAGTTTTATCGTCTAAATTGGTCAACCAAATATCAACCTTGATGTCATCGGCTCTTTCCCAGTTCTGTTCAACAGAATAATAGTCCTCTGTGGCTGTCATCTCTCACGTTAAATGGTAGAGTAATACTTATGTTAGAAATGTTAACGTCATAATATTAACACAGGCTGTTTAGCTTTCCAAATGTAAAACTATGTGGCAAAGCTCCCCAACTCACAGCGCAGAGCTGATGTGAAGCAAAGACCAGTGTTCATTTATGCATGACTTTTTTTATTTTGGCAATGGACAAATTTTGATTTAATTTGGATTTAAACACGTATAAAAAGATCTGAATTAGTTGAGTTATTTTTTACTTAGATACTGCATATCTAAACAACAAGTACAAGATACTAGATTACACAGTGTATCCTCTATCATCTTTCTCACTTGCACTTTTCTCACTCACTTTCTCACTCACTTCGACTTCCAGTGCTTCCTTGACCACCACTTACTTTAAAAGCTGTTTTCACAAAACTTTACTAAGTGATTTATATTTTTTTCTGTCACTGTGGTTCATGATAACATTAAAATGGCAAAAGTACCAATTACAATAAAATGCATTACTACTAATCCACTGCGTTCTCAGCGACTCAGATTTCAGGAGTAAACAAACTTTTCTCTTCAGTCTTACATCCAACAACAAAACGCATGAAACGTGTTTGTTTACTAGACATTCTTGTCACTACAGGTGCTCTGTAGCGTAACTGTGGTCGCCTATATCAGAATAGCAGAAAAGAAAAGACTTGCAGAGATGGGTATCGAACTCGGGTCACCGGTGTAGTGGCCGTAAGTCTTACGACGGTTTTACACTACAGGCGTGAGCATTGCGTAAGCAGTAAGAGCCTGTGCCCATTGCTCTTTCACACTAGCAGCGTATGCAGCACGCAGCTGAACAGCAGCGTGTTTACAGAATCATACACAATTTAATAGGGACATAAGCAAACACTCACACAAAGTTACTCACAACATAGACTTACGTGATGTATCTATTAGGCAATGTCTTTGAATATGTTTATAAACATTTGTTAGATCATGTATCATCAAAATAATCAAATCAAAAACATTTTAATACTACTTACCGCCTAAGAGAGCCACTGCCTCTCCTGCATTTAAGTCCTTGTATATCACATTTTGAACATGATAAATATCTTTTTGTTGTTAAACATTGAGAAGGAAAAAAGTGTGTTCCATTATGTCTTTTCTGCAGCATTGTCAAGAATACTACTGAATGACACAGACACCATCACACGTGTTTGTTTATGGTCCACGATGTCAGCATGACATCTGTTTCTCTGCCAATATATAGGCATATAAGCGAAACGATATTTGTTAAAACTTGCTAAACGTAATGGTGACTGTTTAAAATACACAACATCTCATTTACAAACTCTGCGCCGAAATGATCACGGCACTGCTGTTTACACGCTGCTCCCGCTACGCGAGTACGCCCTGCTTGTGTGCACAATGTGAATGCTCTCATCTGTTAACATGGGCGCTGAAAAAATTACACGCTGCTAACCCCTGTAGTGTGAAACCGGCGTTACCACTATACCACCAAGTCATATGACAATTAACCTGCTGCTCACAGTCTTGTAGTCTGTCTTGGCAGCTGGCTGGGGGCAAAAACTATCATAATACAACAGTATCCCTCATTGGCCGTGTGTGTATGTGACATAGGATACAACATGGAGCTGATGGTTGTCACCATTGTTGAGTTTCATACACTGCTTTTGCATGTGTAATTGATTCAGGTGTTTAAAATTGTTTAAGTATGTTTTGTTAATTCCACAAAAGTATGACAATCATAATGCTGCTTTAACCTCACACAATATTAACATTTTAATAATACAACCCTCTTAAGAACAATTACATCTGTATTTAAAAAGCACCATCATCATTGGATCTGGTTGGATCTTAGTTTTCTTTGCCACAACAAACATATTGTTACACACCGTTACAACAGGCAACGACACAAAATGAAAACATAAGAGACAAGAGCCCAAAGCAAAACAAACACTCAACACAGCCCAAAGCAAACACTGATCACCATAATGGCTTTTGATGAAATTTCTGCATTTTTTTTTACAATAATTGCAGGTGCAAAATTTATATTAATTCAATAACATTAACATTGAAAATCGACAATATTTAACTTTGTTTCAATGGTTGCTTGTTATCAGGGACATGTACGGTACCTTTTAATTTAGGTCAAGGCAAATGTAAATCTACTAAAGATACATAAACTGTCAACCTAAACAGCAATAAACCTCTAGTTATAGTCAGCAGTATTAAGCAAATGGTTGGAAATTTCCAAAGATATTAAGAATATTAACAAGATGCGCCACAGCCGTTACTATGAATGTGGCAGATTGCAACGCTCAATATGGCCGCTCTAGCAATGGATGTTCTGCCTTCCAGTAAAAAAAAACAATCACCAATTGATAAAGACTGACATTTCTCTAGGGGAGGGGCTGTTTATGGAGGCTTGTGAGGCGCTACCCAACCTGTGTACATGCACAGTAGTGATCTAAAAAAAAGATGTTTTTTGTGCAATTTGAGCTTAAGAAACAAAGGTCCAGCACAGTTAATGTCAGTTTTAATTGTTGGTCAGAAATATGTTATTATATTTGCGATTTTAGAAAGTGATTGTACAAATATCTGCCTTCCCCGTTCATGTAGATGGGACTGCTGTCTTGCTTCTCTGAGTAGCTGAGTAAACAGACTTCCGTAATTGGACTTTGACATTTCTCAGCAGTGTTGATTGGGTACAAGTAGAGGATATAAGTTCCTGAGAACTGTACCTGCTTTACTGCCCATGATGTAATGTAAACGGTTGTCAGGTTGTTGCATGTCCGTGATGGCCCCAGCAGTGTTTGGAGATGTTAAGGGTGCAGTTATCAAAAAAATATGGGAATATTAAATGCACGGAGGTAGACTTGCACAGAAGCTGTCCCTGTTATGAAACAAGCTTTTAGCATTTTCTGAGTCAGCTTCCTAAACAATTGAAGAGGAGAAGACTGGAGGGGTGGAGGTTGCAGTTGATGAGGAGAACAGGAGGAGAAGGCGGCGGCGTAGGTTGCAGGTCTTGTCCTGAGACTTATCTTATAGGGGAGGAGGAAAGGAGCAGGGAGTCCGTCAGTTGAAAACAGGAGGGCAAAACACTTCTATCTCATCTTCTCAGATCACTGTCTTCTTGTAGGTAATTACACCATTCCGAAGGCTTATTCTGTGTGCCGAAAACAGGAAAGAAATGGAGGATTGGATCAGCTCCCTGAAATCTGTTCAGTCCAGAGAGCATTACGAGGTAAGATGACAGTTTAATTATTGATCTTTGAGTTGCAACTCTGATACTATGTAGACCTATGTTTCTTAAGTAGCATTCATTTTAATCAGGTTTGAAAAAAGAAAATGTTACTATGTGATGCTGTCATTTAGTTTTAAAGTTTTAAACATATAAAACTGTTTATATTTAAATGTGTGAACTGCAGTGCTGTATACATGTGTCTTGACTGTATTCTTGCGCTGATATGAAATGAGGATGGTTATATAATACTCTTAGCACCCGTGTTGTGCTTCACCACACCCAGAACTCCAGTGTTCCCCAGCCCCCCTAAACGAGGAGCGCAATCCTTCCTATTAAGTCTGTTTGACAAACGATGTCAAACGCACATTCTGCCTACCTAAATACCTTTCATTTCATGAGGTTAGCACATATAATGTCATTGTTACAGGCACTGGTTTATGAGTGGCAGTGTGAAGTAGTACTGTGGTGCAGTGTAGTGTCTTCCACACTTATACATATAAATGTGTGTGTATATATATTTATATATACACACTTATATATATATATAATTGTTCACTTATTTTAGAGCAACTGCTTACATGTGTAACTTATAAGTGAACAATTAGATTGTATATTTCATTACCTCTTTAACTGCAAATTAGCAAAATATATTAATAATAAAAACAGCAAAAATGTTCAATCAGTTTTATCACTGTTGGTTGTTAATCTGTCACAATGTGTATTTAAAGATTCGCAACATAGGTGAATGGTATTTTTTGCCATGTAAAATAACCATGTAAAATAACTGTGTTTCTTACAAACTTCTAACTATGTGTTTGTGTTTATTTGCTAAAAACCGTTACGTTGCTACTCTGTTGAAGTGCCTCTTTTTTTAGGGGCTCGGAAAAAGTCTTATCCTGGTGCTGCAAATCTGTCTTAACTTCTCCTTTGCTAGACGGCACAGTTTAATGTGGAACATTTCTCAGGGATGCACAACTGGTATGCCTGCTCCCATGCTCGTCCTACCTTCTGTAACGTCTGTCGGGACAGCCTTTCAGGGGTCACTTCTCATGGGCTCTCTTGTGAAGGTAGGTGGCTTTTATTGCCTCTATGTATCTGTCTCAAATCTATTATCAAATATTCCCACTTTTAATTATAAAGTGTTATATAAAATATTGCTGAGCTTTGCCCCAAAAAGTGTTATATTTGTGATAGTGTATATTTTTATCAGAGCGGATTTTGGGTGGATAGGACCTTGGGTGGACCTTGGGTGGTTAGGAGGTAAATAAGAAAGATCTAGATCTGTATTAAAACATTGCAAAATTAGGTTTTGCAAAAGTTAGTGGAAGGGAGATACACTATACTATACTAAACAGTTTGTACAGTATAAAAGTCATTATGTCTATGGATTGTCCCCACAAAGATTTTAATTTTTAACTAAACAGCTTAAAAATCATACTAAATGATTGTTGAATCATACTACATGTTTATTTAAAAATGTAAAAATGCAGAAGGTTTGTGTGGGTTGTGTGAGTCACACCAACACACAAACATCAATACAACATTTGCAAACCCAAATGATTTATCAATTAATAATAATTTTGATCTCACATACAGAGAGAAAAAGATACCAGGTGATTAAAACGCTAAAAACTTGAAAGAAAAATTATAGAATATTCTGGCCAGTTAAAACACTCATAGTAAAAATAGCATCTCCAGGATTATGCATGCTGTCAGTGTGACATCATGTGAAAGAAAGTGCTAATTACTTTCAAAAATTTGCAGATGGTGCTTGTTAAACTCTCGTTAAACTGTCATGGGCTCTCAAATATAGAAGTAAAAAATATTAAGGCTCTTATTCATGCCTCAGTTTTAAAATGCAGTTTTAAAAATAATTTTATATAAAGCTTATTAGGCTTCATTATCCATTTTATACTGTTGAGTTTCCAACAAAACATGCCAGTAATAGGAGACTTTTAGTGTAATGTTGCATTAGTCAAAAACAGACTAGTGTGATGTGTGTTTGGTCGCAGTAGTAGAGCAATTGCTCCTGGGTTTTTTTCCAGCAACCTGACTCACTCCATATTATTAATTACTGTATGTGTAACTGTGGAAAAATTATCTAATTTCTGTCTAGAAAGTACTTTTTAAAACCATGTTTTGGCTGTCAACGGTCAACAATGCAGTTTAATTTTATTTATTAAATAATAGTGCATTGCCAACTTGTCAGAAATCTTTAAAATAGTTAGAAATTTAGTTTTAAAGGTTGTATTTTTTTTAGTTCGAAAAATAGTTTGATGCTATCATGATATAGCATGTTGCTAGCATGTTTTACCATGATTCTAGCATGTTTTAACATGATGTTGGAATGTTTTAACGTTTTGCTAGCACGTTTTACCCTGAGGCTAACCTGATTTAACATGATGCTAATATGTTTTAGTTAACATATGTAATATGTTTTAACATTAAGCTAATCACTATTAGCATGCAGCTATGCAATGCCAACACGTGTAACATGTTGGAAGTCCTGTTTGCTAACATGTGTAAAACAAGCCAACCCCCAACGTTTCTATGATGTTCTGATGCAGAGATAAAGGTCTTGCAGTCTCCTGTGGCTGCTTGCAACTATGTTCTGATGCAGAGATATAGGTGTTTTAAAATGGTTGCTAGGGTACTCTGGATGGTTGCTAGGGAGTGACTTGGCATCCACCAGTGATTATACTTCAAGCAATGGGTGAAACAAGCCCACCCCCATGTCTCTATGATGTTCTGATGCAAAAATACAGGTTCTGCTAAACTGTTGCTAGGGTGCACTGTTTGGTTGCTAGGTAGTGGCTTGGCATCCACCAATGATTATACTTCAGACCACAAGTCTCTATGACACTGTGATGCAAAGATATTCGTCTGGGCCTTTTATTATGGCAGTCTATGGGATCTGATGCTAAGGTGCTCTAAATGGTTGCTAGGACATGGCTTGACAGCTTTATGTTCCTGGAAGTTCCTGGAAGACTGATTGGTTGCCTGAGTAAAATGAGCCCACCCCTTGTCTCTATGACACTGTGCTGCAAAGATATCCATCTGGGCCTTTTTATAATGAAAGTGATAAAGTTATAAGAAATTAACAACTCATTGTGAGGTATGTTCTTACAGAGCCTGTCAGCCTCTTCAAATATGGTAAACCACATGTTTCTACGAAATCCTTACTGAGAGCTATGACCTGAGCTATGAAGTTTGTTGCAATGTTAAATCTATGGGATTTTTCGCCCACCTGGTAAACATTGAACACACGCATATAAAAAATATAGCACACCTCTGCTCAATATACCAGTCGATCCCTCATTCACGGATCTACGCCAAATGGTGACGCTAGGTTCATACCTCACATGTGAGCAGTGCGTGAGCAGCGTAACTACATCATCACTGCAGATGCAGACTCGCATGTCTCACACAGTAAGCATGTCTTTACAAAGCCATCACTGCTTATATTTCACTTTAATTTCCTACACCAGCCAATCAATAAAGGATTGATGTAAGACATGGGCCCCAACAAAGCAAACTCGATTTTTCTAACTCTCTAATTTGACAGAGACATCCTGTCCATTAGCAGTGCATCGTAAACAGTCTTGCATTCACTCAACATTACTAAATTGTCTGTAAATGGTTTGCTAACAGCTCTGAAAATGACATTATAGTGATTGATTGAAGATTTGTTTTCAGAGTCATGTGAAATGATCTAAGAGCAGAGCAGTTCTCATTACAAGGTGAGTGCAGAGCCAAAGAAAGCTGTGGAAACCTTTGATTAGTGTTATAAATCTCTCAAGAGGATGTGTTCTCTTATAAAGCATTCCATTTTGCCTTTATACTACCAATTCAAATTATCAAAAATCAGTTATTGGGCAAAAAAAATCAGTGTTTGAAACGGTTCACTTACTTAACCCATTTTTGCCATAAAAATAATGATTTTTAAGTCAAGTTAGTGTGTATCATTTTGCGAAAAATGTGTATACAAAAATGTGTTACATGTGGTGTGGTTGGATTTCCTGTAGCTCATGGCACTAACAATGATTACTGTTATTTTAACATCTTTTTTTACATCTTTAAAATTAACATCTTTAAAATGTAACATCTTTAAAACATGTTAAATGGGTTCGATCCCAGGGAAACTTATAATTTTTTTTATAGTATAATGCACTGTAAGTCGTTTTGGATTAAAGCGTCTGCCAAATGCATAAATGTATAGGTAGTTCTGGGACTATTAGCCGGGAGACAGGTGAGGGAGCATGGTGGATTATGGAAATTAGAGTCCTTGTGTGTCGGAGGGTGAAAACACAGGGAACAAACAGAAAGGACATAGGAGATGCAGATGGCTGCCGTGGCCATAACGCTGGAGACAGAGGCACAGGAGATGCAGATGGCTGCCTTGGCAAGGAGACTGGAGACAAAGACAAGCAACATAGGAGCAGTGAAAGTTAAAAACTGGCTTGGCTGTAACGGCCAGGGCTGAGAGGGTACTGGGCTCTGGGATGAGAGCGGGCACTGGGCTGAGCTCTGGGACAAAGGTCAGATAGAAACAAGATCAGGATACTTTAAACTTTAATAACAGACAATTACCAACAAACACTACAATGCCAACATACAAATGTGCTAAACATGAAGAGCTATAGAGCACATGCAGCACTGTATATGTACTGCATTACGCACTCCAAATGGAGTATGTGTGAACCCGGCTTAAGTCGCTTTGGATCAGCGTCTGCCAAATGGATGAAGTGTTCAAATATAGATGGCAGTAAAGAAGCACAATTTACAGAGTGTTACAGATTTTGCAGGTTAGTAGTGTTCACGTTTATTATTAAAAATGTAAAAAATTACCAGGTCCAACAACTCAGGAGTTTACATCTTCATCACTTTTAGGTGAATTCATTGAGGTGAATGGATTAGGGGTGTTTCTGGCATGTATTAGGACAACCTCCCCTCCAATTGTACGCTTGACTTTTAGGCATAAAGTTTAAAGTTACATTTTTAGATTGTTTGTGTCTAATATTAGTGTGCCGCATCTAAAACTAATTTTAAAGATGTTAAAATGTAATGTTGTGAGGGTTATGCAGTAGGTAGGTTCAGTACTGACAGAAAAACCTTAAAAAACATTTAAATAGTCAAACTGTATGGCTGGAATTTTTTTATAAATTATAATTATTTTAAATTATAAAGCTTAATAAGTGGATATTGTAGTCTTAGATTAATGTGCTTTGTGTTGTGATGGATTTGTGTGTGTATATTTGTGCTATTTCACTTTCTAATTTTTAAACTTTTTATTTTTTCAGCAGTATTTATGTGTGGTCTTGTAACAGGCTAATGATGATTTTAATAATTCAATGTCTTATTAGATTACTAGCAACTGAAACTTTATATAATATTTTTTACAGCTAGAGCAGAGAGCTCCAGTAAAAGTATATTAATGGCCCTGAATGGGAAAAAACCTTCTGTGGTGACATTATGGTGTCCCAACTGGCTGGGTTGAGCATTCTTGGATGCGTTTTAGGCCTAGTTTTGTTCATGTTTTAGAGACGTCTGCATTGATTGGGGTGTCTATGCTGGGAAATGGCTGAGGTTCATAGGAATTGAAGTGGCCATGATAATTTGCTGAGATGTACATTATAGAGGAGGAAGTTAGCCAGTCAATCGATCAGCCACTACTTCTAGAGTTCAGCTTCTTGTACTGAAAATGAACATTGCTAATTCCATTAAAATGCAATGCAGTTTAATAGAGGAAATTTTGTAAGAAAAGTCATTACCTTATTAGTATTTAAAATGGAAAGTAAGCATCTGTTTTGATTAAGGAGAAATTATTTTCTAGCACTTCATCTAGAATCTTCATCTAGAATAATTTTTAGAATCTTTCTTCATTTCACAACTTGATGACAGTGTGATGACATTAATCAGCTCATGCTCACTAAGGTTCTCTATTTTCTTTTGAGACAGTTTTTGAGAATGTCAAAGTGAATGTTCATGTTTTACAAACGACAACACTGATAGATGTTTAAGACAAGATAACATTAGTTAAAAATTGCTTGCACTTTTTTTCTTTGCAGTGTGTAAATTCAAGGCCCACAAAAGGTGTGCAGTCAGGGCCACCAACAACTGCAAATGGACTACATTGGCCTCAATTGGGAAAGACATAATCGAAGATGAAGATGGCGTGAGTGTCCCAAAGTCCACAATTTTAAGGTGCATGTATGCATCTGTAGTAATAACCATGTTTGTTTTGTATTGTGACTACAGATTGCTATGCCACACCAGTGGTTGGAAGGCAACCTGCCTGTGAGTGCCAAATGTGCTGTTTGTGACAAAACGTGTGGCAGTGTGCTGCGCTTGCAAGACTGGCGCTGTCTGTGGTGCAAGGCAATGGTAAAGACTGCATATCCCATGATCCTTTGACTATTTATTTCTGAAAGCTTGTGAACTCTAATAGCCATCTGTGTTTGGACAGGTGCACACAGCGTGCATGGATATCTACCCTCGCAAATGTCCCTTGGGCCAATGCAAAGTGTCAGTCATCCCCCCCACTGCTCTCAACAGCATTGACTCAGACGGTAAGCCTGCTTGATTACTTCTGTATAGCAAAGCTGGTGTGATTTGTAACATAAAGACTTTAATATAATAGCGACAAATCCTATATGCCTAATGGGCTTTTAAGCACTTTGGCCATACATCACATATTTGTGATAAGAAGATGAATCACTGTTTAGCAACTTTGGCTGGCCATTCATATATAGCATTAAAAGTTTTGTCTATTAGTATAAAAGAGCCAATCGTCAATTGTTAAAAGAGCTCTGTACAGTGTTGTAAAATATAGCACATGCCCCGTAGCTGGAACAAAAATGTGTTTTTAGTGCAACTTGAGAAATAAATTTTATGAAGCAGTTGTTGTCACATTTAATATTTGATTGGGAGCAATGTTTAGGTTATATTTACCAACGATTTTGAAGATATCTGTGTTCTCTTCTTTATGTAGATATTTTTTTTACTAAAATTGCTACCTTGTAACAGAAATATGGTTGCTGAGTGTAATGTCTATTAAGTCATTTAAATGTAATGCACATTTTTTATTGGTTTGCTTTGTTGTCCCTTGAACAATTACTTAACGATTACAGTAAAACAAAATAATATTAGTTGCATGAATGGATGAATTTGAGACAGTTATGCTGCTTAAGCAGAGAGGAACAGTGCTGGATAGAAGGCAAGGATGTCCCTTGCATGTAAGGAATCCCTTGCCTCAATGCAAGGTGGCTCAGAGAACTGCATCTTAATTTGTTGGGGGCTGCCTTTGGCACGTGCTAAAACTTCGTGACTCAATTCCTCACTACAAGGGGAGGAGGGGCTCCTGACAAGCATCCACCCACACATTCGATTTCACTTGAAGCCACACTGAGAACACAAACCCATGCTTGAGGCTGACTGTCAACTACATTAACATGCAGGCTCACAGCTGTGTACACAAACTCAAAGCAGTACACACAAACAAATCCAGATACACTGAAACAAATATGTTGCATATCCATGTGCAAATTTCGCAAAACACATTTATACAGTAAGAGACAAAAGTTTAAATGTAATTCAGGCATATAGTGGATTTAATAAACATAGCTGCTTTCGCTTGCAGCTACTGTCCAGTTCAACAACTGTTCACTGCACATGCTGCATGCATGTGATGGTCCCTACTATATGCATGTGTGATGACAGTTTCTCACTCAGTGAAGCTCTAAAGACATTAGACCGCTGTATTATTTACTCATTGTATGACATTTTATTTCCAGAAAATACTTTTTTTCATTTTGCACAAACATAAGTTCCTCTGGTTAAGTATTCTCTGGCTCTAGAGCATTGCAATACCAGTGCAAACGTAATGGATTCAAAACTCAGGAAACAAGAGTTTAATGTTGATTTCAGTTGTACAAATTGTACAGTTTGTAAATCCACACTCTAAGGCAGACTCTTATATTATAAGGGAAACATTTTTTATGTTTTATAAATAATTATCAGTATTTAATGCATTATAGTTTATAATTAATATTTCTTTTACCATTTTGGATGATTCCTTTTGCTTGACACAAGCTTGACATATAAGCAGATTGTGATATATATATTTATATCAGAGATGGAAACTCGAGTCTGCGACTTTGACTCATGAGACTTGTAAAAAACGTTCTGGTATGACATTCCTTTCACGTTCTTCCTTTACTAGGAATATCACGGTGGTAACGTAACGTAATGATGCGTATGCATAGCCTAACGTAATGACGCGTATACGCAGCGCAGTGACTTGTATGTTTACACTGTATGTCTGAAACATGGCGTTCGGTGGGAAGAACTGGTCAGTGGAGTATACAAAATATAGAAAAAAAGAAAAAAAAAGAAAAAGTGAACAAGTGTCATGTTCATGGGTTTCTCCGCTACTTTCTGGCGCGAATGTAAGACGTTCTGGGCATGCACATACATTTTGTTCGGAAAATATTTAATGCACATGTAAACTGTTGTTTTAATCGGATTGCAGTGTTTAGGGTACATATAAACAAGATTTTCATAATTTGCAATCAGATTAAATGTATTCGGATTGATGAAAATTGGTGTATGTAAACATAGCTAGTTTGACGCGACTGACAGGACTATGACGGATGAGAACTTTTGTTATTTACCTTTCATCTATCCCTTTGACTTTGTTTTGCTTGTATTTTCATAAAAAAATACCAAACCACAAACTAAGCATTTGTTCATTGTAGTGATCTTCACATGGGGCACCAATTAATAGTACGCCTCACACAGGACACTAGAGGTGTTAGTGAGACTTGATCCCACGTCACTTCAAGTGTGTGTGTGTGTGTGTGTGTGTGTCAGATGACCTCTCTCTCCTTTTAACTCGGGGCACCAGCTGAGGAATTCCACCTCAACATTCGTTGGAATAATCCAACATAAATCATAAATAATATGATAAGAAAAATAGTGGAGGGAGTATTTCACCTGGGGTATCTGAAGGATTTTTTTGTGATATTCGTGCTAACTCGTAGAGCCTTTTACTGTATTATCAACACAAGGAAGACACAATTGTAATAAAAGAGGATTTATTTACAAAAGACATACAATAATAACTAATACACTACTAAATGATACTAAAGGGCTAAAGGATATTAAGGTTGTGTGTAAAGAATGAAAGAATGCAGGTAACTAAGGTATAAACTGAAATGAACTGAAAGAGTACACTAATGCCAAGGTCTCTAGAAAGAGGTTTGGTAAGTGATATTTACGTTCCGTGAATGAGCAGTCCGAGGGTGGCGACGTCTTCCACTGGTGAGGCTGGGCCTTGTTGCAGTGGCGAAGGAGTCTGAATCCGTTCAACAGCCTTGAACACGAAGCGCTGTGGGATGCTAATCTCCTGGAGCACCAAAAGGGTCCTGGCGATCTGGAACACGCAGATGAGGCCCTGAAGCTGGTGCGGAAGGTCCTTGACGATCTGGAACACGCAGATTAAGGTGCCTGGAAGTAAGGTTGCCCTCCTGGGCTTAACCTTGTTGTAGACGTTTGGGATTGCCTTTCTGGACAGCAGGCTCTGAACGTGGTTTCCCTATTTCAGTCCTTGCGGGGAGACTCAGAACTGGGTGATCTGTTATGCTTCCTAGCACACAGGCTGGAAACTCAGAACGGGTGATCTGTTATGCTTCCTAGCACACAGCCTGGAAACTCAGAACGGGTGATCTGTTATGCTTCCTAGCACACAGGCTGGAAACTCAGAACGGGTGATCTGTTATGCTTCCTTCCTGGAAACTCAGAACCGGGTGATCTGTTATGCTTCCTAGCACACAGGCCAGAAAACTCAGAACGGTTGATCTGTTATGCTTCCCAGCACACAGCCTGGAAACTCAGAACAATGAATTTGTGTTGAAAGGGTACTTTTATCCCCTTTCAGATAAGGAGGAGATTGCATTTTGGCGCTTGTCCATTGCAGGGCTGTGATTGGCTGTTGATGTCAGAGAGGGCTCACTCATCCTTTCGCTTGTGAAGTGAATGTATTTGCATAGAGTAAAGCACAGCATTAAAACTGTGTCTTCACTGTTTTACCTATGGAATTATCACTTCCCAAACCACTTTCAAAATACCTTTGGCTTTGTCCTGAATACAAAGAGTATAAACATGACAACGATATATTAAACTATCATGCATGAATTCATCCATATGTGAATAGCATTTGTAAAACTTCCGTATTTCACACAAATGACTATTACAAAGTATGTTCTCAGAGAGTACAGAATGAATATGTGATATGTCCAATGTTTGTGTCCATTTTTATGAATTAAGGAATGTAGAGATGTGTCCTTTGTTTTAGCCAAAGCTGCCGCATGGCCGGTTAATTACCCGCCACATGTGGAGGTCCTGAGGAGTTTTATGGCCAGGCTGGCCTGGATCTTTGGGTGAGGGTTTTAGTTTGATGATAAGGCTGCCCTATAGAGGGCGTCTGGCAGTTTCTCTGGTAGCCTTATCTGATGACACTGGTCCTTAGTTTACATTAAAGAGGAACCCTGCTTGTAAAGTTGGGACCTGAAATGCCTTCTGGAGTGCTGTTCACTACATCAGTAAGGGGAAAAATTGGTGGAACTTTAAATGTATTATGTTAAAAAGCAGGTACTGTACATTTTATCCGTCTTTTCACCTTTTTGTTAATAAAGACTCCATGTTTGTCATTGTACTATTTTATTGTCGTTATAATATTGAAACCACTAACTAAGCATTTGTTTTAAAGTAGAATCTGACGATCTTTAATTTCATTTATGTTAAGGCAGCCTAGTTATCCATCTGATTCATTTTGTTAATAAAAGTTAATGTGATTCATGTGCCTCAACGATTCAACGAGCCTTTTGGGTTTCGTTTTGTAACAAACCCTCTAGTCTACAAGATTCAGTAGTCAAATGTCTTGTGAATAAGTTTAGTGCGTGTTTTTGTCCTTATTTTTTTTTTTTATAAAATATTGATTTACTTATTTATTAAATATATTTAAAAATATATATTTTTACTAACCATCCATAAACATGGTTTTCTCAAGAACACAAGCATGCACATACATGTTGCTTGTATATAATTTTAGCACAGTTTATGCTAAACACAGTGCAGTGTGACTTTAACCATTATTATTTTTATAAGTTACTAAAAAAAGCACAAATGTCAGGGCATGACAAACTTCCCCCAAAACACCCTCAGACCTCAGAGGGTTAAAAATTGGCTTTGTTTGCAGCTCTGTTTGACAGAAAGGTTGTTTTTTACATGATCATAGAGGAATTTTAACCAAAGAATGTTACAGACACTTCATGAAGACCATAAAGAATAATACCTACCTGTGGGAAATGGACATTCGATGTCTCCTTTAACATAAGTGTTGCCAACTTTGTCACTATGAAATAAGAGACAAAAGTTAGCCTCCCGCAGCAGTGCGGGTATGATTTTGTGTGAAGAATACACAGTGTTTAAGCCATTTGTCATAATAGCTAGTCTCTTAATTAAATATGAATACATAACTCTCATGCCTTGGCAACATAATGTAGGTTTAATAATAGTTTGGTAAATTACAGCAGGTAACTTTAACATCTGTAATTGAACCATTAGCTATTACTTTTACTATTTGTCTAAGACAAAACACTGTGACTGCTAGACTGTAGGTTAAAAATGTTATCCACTTCATGTTAATATTACATATGACAAACTAAAAATAAAATCACAATCGTATTCACTCAAACTATATAAGCTAAGAAGGGCATGCCTCTGCTCACTATAGCCCTATTCGGACGGTAATTGTTTCTAATATAGACGTCTGTAAAAGCGAGTTTACATGGCTCATGTGATTAAAAGTCATACGTTTGGATGAAGATATATTAACGTTCGATGTTTGAGTTTGTGATGCCGTGAACCTGAAAACCTAACACAGAGGAGACCAAGAGCAAAAAAGGCCGTTACAAAGGCTGTTACACCTAAATGCAATGTAAAGTGTTTTGGAAAAGCATATACCAAATGCAAAAATGTAATGTACAGCGGGGAAAATAAGTATTTGACACATCAGCATTTTTATCAGTAAGGGGATTTCTAAGTGGGATACTGACACAATTTCCACCAGATGTAGCCATCAAGCCAAATATTGAATTCATACAAAGAAATCAGCACATTTAAGTATACAAGTTGAGTCATAATAAATAAAGTGAAATGACACAGGGAATACACACTTTATTTAATACTTTGTAGAAAAGCCTTTGTTGGTGATTACAGCTTCTAGACGCCTCCTGTATGGAGAGACCAGTCGTCTGCATTGCTCAGGAGTGATTCTGGCCCATTCTTCCACACAAATGGTCTTTAAATCTTGAAGGTTCCTTGGGCCTCTTATGAACTTTGATCTTCAGTTCTCTCCACAAATTTTCTATGGGATTTAGGTCAGGTGATTGACTGGGCCACTTCATTGTTTCCTTGGCCTTGTGTTTGGGATCATTGTCTTGCTGAAATGTCCACCCTCTTTTCATTTTCAGCTTTCTGGTAGATGGCAGCAGATTTTTATCCAGAATGTCCTGGTACATTTTTCCATTCATCCTGCCTTCAATAATATGAAGTCTGCCAGTACCCCTTGCTGAAAAGCAGCCCCAAACCATAATGCTTCCACCCCCAAACTTAACTGTTGGTATGGTGTTCTTGGGGTGGTGGGCAGTGCCATTTCTTCTCCAAACATGGTGTGTAGAATGACTGCCAAAAAGTTCAATTTTGCTTTCATCTGACCATACTATAGTCTCCCAATAATCCACAGGCTTCTCCAAATACTCTTTCACAAACTTTAACCGAGCCTCAACATGCTTTTTGTTCAGCAATGGAGTCTTGCGTGGTGAGCGTGCATGGATGCCATGGCGGTTCAGTGCATTGCTTATAGTTTTCTTTGAAACAACAGTACCTGCTGATGCAAGGTCTTCCTGAAGTTCTGCCCGAGTGGTTCTTGGCTCTTGGAGAACTCGCCTGATTATTCTTTGGACTCCTCGGACAGGGATCTTACGTGGAGCACCTGATCGTGGCCGGTTTATGATGAACTGATGCTCTTTCCATTTCCGGATAATGGCCCCCACAGTGCTCACAGGAACATTCAGCATTCTGGAAATGCACCTATAACCATTCCCATCAAAATGCATTTCAACGATAAGATTACGAAGATCTTGAGAGAGTTCTTTGCTTTTACCCATCATGAAGTCTTTCCTGTGTGCCTCCTGGGTAACGAGAAGCCTTTATAGGCCATCAATTAGGACTAAAGCAGCTGATATCAATTAGTACTGATAGGGGGCAGGGTTTCTCTCTCAATACTGACAGATTTCAGGTGATCTCCTGGCTTTCTATGCCATTTTGCACCTTGTTATCGTCATGTGTTCAATACTTATTCCCTGTGTCATTTCACTTTATTTATTATGACTCAACTTGTATACTTGAATGTTCTGATTTCTTTGTATGAAATCAATATTTGGCTTGATGGCTACATCTGGTGGAAATTTTGTGTCAATAGCCCACTTAGAAATCCCCTTACTAAAAAAAATGCTGATGTGTCAAATACTTATTTTCCCCTCTGTATATTGAAGAAAAAATATTTATAATTCTTTTAATTTTGTTTCCGTGACAGGTTTTTGGAAAGCCACCTGCCCCCCATCTTGCGCTAGTCCACTTCTTGTGTTTGTAAACTCTAAAAGTGGAGATAACCAGGGGGTGAAATTTCTGCGTCGCTTCAAACAACTGCTTAATCCTGCTCAGGTCTTTGACCTGGTCAATGGTGGACCTCATTTAGGGTAAGACCAGGATGTCAAAGATTGCTTCCTGAATCAAAATCATATTTAATTCCCAGGAAATGCATACTAAAAAAAACAACATACCTTGAATACATTGTCAATGGCTTTAGATAAAATGTGAAAATGTGTAATATGTCCATGAAGTATTTAATTAATTAATCCAATATTTTAGGTAAAATGTGTTACTTTATTTAAACTCTGTGTGATACTGCTGTGTAAGCATTTAATTGTTTAAGCTTGGTTCAACTTTGGTTCAACTTTCTTTTCTTTTAAAGTCTTCGGTTGTTCCAGAAGTTTGATAACTTTCGAATACTGGTGTGTGGTGGAGATGGAAGCGTTGGTTGGGTGCTGTCTGAAATCGATAAACTAAACCTTCACAAACAGGTGACTAAAAATCACTACACTTCGTTCTAACTATGTGCAATGCAACAAATTTCACACAACAGCTTTTTCAGTCCACACTTTATACTGCAAGGAAAATACTGTACGTCTACAACCAGAGTATATTTGTTCTAAGTGTAAATCAGTGTGCAGTTATGATGAGCAACAGGGTTAACCAATGAAACTTTACTATAGGCGCGCTGTAGAGCACATCACAGTAAAAACACAAACCAAGTGATTAAATGGCCCAATTAACTTGAAAGAAACAATATACCTGGTTATGACACAGTCATATGACATATCAAAGCTTTTCAAATAGTTGCAATAAAGATTTCTATTAGCACATGACCTGAACAAACTCTCTATGTTGTTTGAAGTGCCAGTTGGGCGTGCTGCCACTGGGCACTGGGAATGACCTGGCACGGGTGCTTGGCTGGGGGCCGTCATGTGATGATGACACTCAACTCCCTCAGATACTGGAGAAGCTAGAACGAGCCAGCACAAAGATGTTGGACAGGTACAAAGCACAAAGCAGCATGTGATCATTAGTACATCATGTGTGTAATATTTGTGCAATTGGCTACAGGTACAACTTCATTCTGCTGTTTACAGGTGGAGTATAATGACATATGAGATTAAAATACCTCCCAAACAAAGCTGCCCAGCTACACCTGATGATGCAGAAGACAGCCAGGTGCCTGCATACTCTTACACTACCAATGCATGTGACAGTGCAGTGCGACATGTTGCACCCTATCTACTGTTCATTTTTTAATTTAGAATTTTCAATAAAAGTCTGTAAATTTATTAAAAAGAAAAAACTGAAATATCACATTTGCGATATTGGTAGTATCCATACCCTTTATCTTAGTACTTAGCTAAAGTCTTTTTGGGTATGATGCAAGCTTTGCACAGCTGTATTGGGGGATTTTATGCTATTCATCTTTGCAAATCTTCTGAAGCTCAGTCAGGTTGGATGGGTCCCGATGGTGGATAACCATTTTCAGGTCTCACCCCAGATCAGCGGCTCAGGTCAGGCATCTGGCTGACTTTAGGACATTCAGAGTTGTCACTTAGCCACTCCTGTGTCGTCTTATGTATGCTTAGGGTCAGTGTCATGTTGGAAGGTAAACCTTCGGCCCAGTCTGACCTAAGTGCTGTTGAACAGGTTTTCATTGAGGATATCTCTGTACTTTGCTCCATCTAGTCTCTCAGTTCCTGCTGCTGAAAAACACCCCCACAGCATGATGCTGCCACCACCAAGCTTCACTGCTGGGATAGGATTGAGCAGGTGTCTGGTTTCCTACATACATAACATTTAGAATTGAGCCTAAACAGTTCAATATTAATATAATCAGACCACAGAATCTTGTACGTCACAGGCTGAGATTCCTTTAGGTGATGTTTTGCAAACTCCAAACAGGCTTTTATGTGTTTCACAGGAGAGGCATCTGTCTAGCTACTCTGCCATAAAGCCCAGATCGGCCCAGATAGGGCTGCAGTGATTGTTGTCCTTCTGGAATTTTGTCCCATATGTTTCTAAGTTCTGCAGGCAATTTTTTTGACCTCATGGCTTGGCTTTTGCTCTGATATGCATTGTCAGCTGTGAAGCCTTTTATAGAGAGATATGTGCCTTTCCAAATCATGTCCAATCAATTTATTTTGCCACAGGTAGACTCAGCAACGAAAAAGAGAAACGGGAGGCACCAGAGTAAAATGTCAAGTGTTGTTGAAAAAGGTCTGAATATTTATGCCAATGTGATATTTCAGTTTTTCTTTTTGCATACATGTGCAAACATTTCTAAAATGTTGTTTTTACTTTGTCATTATGGGGTTCTGAGTGTGGATTAATGAGGTATTCATAGTATCAGGCTGCAACAGAACAAAATTGGCAAAAGGGAAGGAGTTCTAAATATTTTCTGAATGCACTGTATGGTTAACATGCTTTTGATGTCACTTTAGTTTCAGATATCTGCTTACAAGGATTCAGTAGCTGCTCATCTCACAAAGATCCTGAACTCAGATCAGCACTCAGTGGTCATTTCATCTTCCAAGTGAGTCTCATAACAGCCTTTTCCACCACTCTTTCCATCACTAAGAAACCCAACATAAACATCATCTCTCATGTCTTTCCTGTCATCCAGGGTTCTGTATGAGACAGTGAAAGAATTTGTTGACAAAGTGGGAAAGTGTTATCAGAGAAACAGTGAGGACTCAGAAGAAGCTGATGCATTGGCCCTTAAAGTGAGTTTTTAATATTAAACTTTTTTAAAAACTTCTACATCTTCTTTGAAGCATGTTCTGAGACTTCTTTCCTCTATATTTTTATTAATGTGGAATTATTTATATTTTATAAATTATACTTTTTTATCATATAATTCTAAATTCTAAAATATATAAAATCATATAAATATAAATAAAGAAAACATAAACTATTGCCAGTCAGACTACAATGCTCAATGTCTAGTTCCTCTCAGATAATACAGTACAATATTGGTAAAGCTGGGAAAAAGACTGGCTGATCGTTTTGACAATATCAATATTTTTTCAACATAATGTGGGAAGAAACATTACCATCTATATGAAATTAAAATCAAATCTCTTTATTGTCACGCATCATGTACGTAGGTGTACTGATGGTGAAATTCTTGGGTACATGGCAGTTACTAGCAAGCAAAATATGAAAAAGATGACAATGTACATAAATAACATTATACTGTATTTTAAATTATCCTTGTTTTGTATCAATTATTTACTTTACAATTATAAACTATTTGAACGCTAAAACACTCAAGATTCATGATCTGAACTTTTGTAATAAATACACTGGAGTGGAAATGCTTCAATTAAATGCTAAAGAACTGTACATTCAAACATCAACAAAATTAACGGCAACACTTGTTTTTCATCTTCTGTGGTTTTGATCAATATGAACGAAGTGTTCTGCATTCAGATTCACTCTCACTACAGCAATTCTTACAGTGCTACACAGCAAAGAGTGATACTCTCAAACACATCAAAGTTTCTGATTAGGATGTCAAATTTATGAGAAATTATAAAAGAAATTATGAGTGATGTGTCCTCTTTCAAATTAATACAGGATGCATAATCTGTCTCTTATTTTACATACATGTTCTTCACATGTAGTTCGACGCCTCTGTCAACAATTGATACTAAACAGTTTTCAATAGCTCATGACTGTCATCTGGCAGCCTGCTTACTACAAAGGGCAATGAAATCACAGGTGTTTATTTCCATGGCGTAAAGGTAGGAGGAGCCAGGGGTGGACTTGCCATTTGGAGTTTTCCCAGTAAGCCCGGTACACATATATATTTAAAAAATGTTTGGGCGCAGCCAATTAAAGGTGTGCCTGTGCATGTGTATTACCCTCTCTTCCCTAAGAAATAGTTTACTAATAAACTAAAGTTATCTAGCTACTCCATTGAGTTTCTTAAAATCCCCTCTTTCACATCTAATTTACAGACAGAGAGTGAAGGAAAGACATTAATCCATTCTCAATACACAGATTTTCTCCTTATTTAAGATTACAAATAATTATCCATAGATGATGAAGGAAAGAAAAGAAATTGTGTGAGACTAAAAAACTCAACTCAACTCTCAACAGTTTATTGGTATAGGGGTTTTTACAATTTGCATTCATACAAAGCAGCTGTACAGAGACATATTCATAATAGGCACTAGATTAAATCAAAAAGAGATCAACAAAAAATGAAGATAAGATAAGATAATTTGCTGTCTTGATAGTTTTCTTTTATTAATGTTTATTGTCTTTTGTTTGTTTCCCTTTGACTTGTCTGTTCAGTGTTACTTGGGAATATCTCTTTGGTGTTACTTTAAATAAATGTTATTAAATGAGATGTTATGGCTTTCATCACAAAAATACCTTAAATGGGAGTGAGTATTTTGATTACGTAATACTGTATGATGAATATAGTCATTTTTATAGTTTATCGATTATGTAATGGTTTTTTAGAAACTAATCTAGATAATTAAATACTATTTAATAAAATGTGCACAATATTATTTTTACTTTTTATTTAGAATGTGATGGACACAAACCAAAAGTTAATTTACTTGTGTTTAGTTTTTCCAGAGTGATTTACAGTACATTTATGCTATATGTTGTCTTCTTATGTGGGTTCCCTTGGATTGAACCTATAACCTTTAACATGGTTAACCTCTACAAGTTGAGCTACAGTATCACTATTATGAAACTAATAATTAATTTTCACATCATACAGTGTTACACTTATACAAAACACTTTAACAATAAACCTAGAATAATAGTAAACTTACACTTACAACAAAGTAATACTATAAAATGCTACTCAGGGTAGTTCTGAATAAATTATGATTGGATTAGCTGTTTGAATTTATTGCAAGTACGTTTAAACACAGCTATAATCTTTTACTATGTGTTTTTACACAGTGTGCAGTTTTGAACGAGAAGCTGGACTCCCTTCTGCAGACCCTACATTTGGAGGCCCAGGTCATACCCCCCTCAGCTCTCACCACTCCTCCTATTGTAGAGGAGGAAATAGAGGAGGAGGAACTGGGGGAAGAGGAAGATCTGAGTGAAGAGTCTTTATCAGAGCTGAAAGAAAACGAGACTGAGAAGTCCTCAGCACATAAGATCTTTAGACACCGTGAGCAGCTTGTGCTGAGAGCCAACAGTCTGAAGAAAGCTCTAAGACAGATCATTGAACAAGCTGAGAGAAGTATGAGGCAAACATGATCAGTTGCCATGTATTTTGTATAAAAAATAAAACCCTACAAATTTTTTAATTACACAATGACTAAGTTGATTTGAAATTACACAGTAATATTATTAAATTTAACATCAACAATTTTTCGAACATTTAAAAATCTATGGCTATTTAACTGAAATGATTTTGTGATCTTAAAAACCATTTGATCTGAAGGCATGTTTCTGAAATAAAAAAATCCATCCATCCATCCATCTTCTTTCCACTTATCCGGGGCCGGGTCGCGGGGGCAGCAGTCTAAGTAGGGACGCCCAGACTTCCCTCTCCCCAGACACTTCCTCCAGCTCTTCCGGGGAATACCGAGGTGTTCCCAGGCCAGCCGAGAGACATAGTCCCTCCAGCGTGTCCTAGGTCTTCCCCGGGGCATCCTTGTTCCTCCCCGGGGCCTCCTTGTTCCTCCTGTATGGGACATGCCCGGAACACCTCCCCTGAGAGGCGTCCGGGAGGCATCCGAAACAGATGCCCAAGTCACCTCAGCTGACCTCAGCTCTCTCGATTTGGAGGAGCAGTGGATCTACTCCGAGCTCCCCCCGAGTGACCGAGCTCCTCACCCTATCTCTAAGGGAGCGCCCGGCCACCCGGCGGAGGAAACTCATTTCGGCCGCCTGTATCCTGGATCTCATCCTTTCGGTCATTATCCAAAGCTCATGACCATAGGTGAGAGTAGGAACGTAGATCGACCAGTAAGTCGAGAGCTTCGCCTTGCAGCTCAACTCCTTCTTCACCACGACAGACCAGTACATCGACCGCATTACTGCAGAAGCTGCACCGATCCGTCTGTCGATCTCTCGCTCCATCCTTCCCTCACTCGTGAACAAGACTCCAAGATACTTAAACTCCTCCACCTGTGGAAGGAACTCCCCACCGACCTGGAGGGGACAAGCCACCCTTTGAGGACCATGGCCTCAGACTTGGAGGTGCTGATTCTCATCCCAGCCGCTTCACACTCGGCTGCAAACCGCCCCAGTGCCCGCTGTAGGTCCTGGCCTGATGGGGCCAACAGGACAACATCATCCGCAAAAAGCAGAGATGAGATCCTGTGGTTCCCAAACCAGACCCCCTCCGGTCCCTGGCTGCGCCTAGAAATCCTGTCCATGAAGATAGTGAACAGGACCGGTGACAAAGGGCAGCCCTGCCGGAGTCCAACACGCACCGGGAACGAGTCTGACTTACTGCCGGCAATGCGAACCAAGCTCCTGCTCTGGTCATACAGGGACCGGACGGCCCCTAGCAAAGGTCCTCGGACCCCATACTCCCAGAGCACCCCCCACAGAACACCGCAAGGGACACGGTCGAATGCCTTCTCCAAATCCACAAAACACATGTGGACTGGTTGAGCAAACTCCCATGAACCCTCCAGTATCCTAAAGAGGGTATAGAGCTGGTCCAGTGTTCCGCGACCAGGACGAAAGCCGCATTGTTCCTCCTGTATCCGAGGTTCGACTATCGGATGAATTCTCCTCTCCAGTACCCTGGCATAGACTTTCCCGGGGAGGCTGAGGAGTGTGATCCCCTGTAGTTGGAACACACCCTCCGGTCCCCCTTCTTATAGAGAGGGACCACCACCCCGGTCTGCCAGTCCAGAGGCACTGTCCCCGACCTCCACGCGATGTTGCAGAGACGTGTCAGCCAAGACAGCCCCACTTCATCCAGAGACTTGAGGTACTCGGGGCGGATCTCGTCCACCCCCAGTGCCTTGCCACCGAGGAGCTAATAAAAAAAATCATTGTTCATATTCCAGAATATGTAGGAAATCTTAAACATTTAACCAATAGTGTATATCACATTAGTTATGTACACTACCAGTCAAAAGTTTCAAAACACTTAATCACTGTTATTTAGTTTTTATTCCACATTTTAGAATAGTAGTTACATAATCATGACACAACATGAACACAATTGTAACTGTGGAAATTATGTTGTGACTAAAAACATCCAAAATAATTGACACTATGTTTAGCATCTTCCAGAGTAGTCAACCTTTGATTCGAATTTGTAAAATCATACAGTCATGGTTCCACCTTCACCCGATCACCTTCACCAGCACCTCCCCCTACTGTCAGCCATCTTCATCCTGGACATCCCACAACACCGCCACAAAGGCAAAGCTGTCCGGGGAGGGTCCTCAAGGTGCTTTCCCATTTTTGTGGAGTTGATGTTGGTGAGTTCATTGGAGGACATCGCCAGCCCGACCCACAGCCCAGCCAGCCATCATCCCACTGCACTGACTGATTGGCAGAGCCCACCGCAGATGGAGAGCCTGAGCCTGCCGCGACACATGAGCCAGAGTTTGGAACCACGATGGAGCTGATTGTTGCCCTGGAGCCTGAGTCTCATGAGACATCTGACCGGGTGTGTGAGCCGGCTGGTTTGGGGAGGTCTCCCCTGGTTCCGTCCAGCTCTCCTGCGTCCCCTAAGCCTCCTGTTCCTACTCTCCTGCATCTTACTCCAGAGTTTCCAGACTCCGCTCCGGCGTTTCCAGACTCCGCTCCGGCGTTTCCAGACTCCGCTCCGGCGTTTCCAGACTCCGCTCCGGAGTTTCCAGACTCCGCTCCCACCCAGGTTACCACCCAGCCTCCCTCTCCTGCCTCCTCTGTTAATGTCAGCCTTGTCTTCAGCCCTGTGTTCGCTGGTTCCTGTCAGCCCCTTAGCTCACCCTCAGTTTTTGCCATCTGTCCGTTTTGATTAGCTTCAGGCCTTTCAGTGCCCAGCTTCACCTAGGTGTAAGAATCACCTGGCTCAGCCTCCGGCCTCTGAGTCCTGGACTCAGAATGGCCATTCGACCATTCGACCCATCAGCTCCGCCTTGGCTCCTAGATCCCTCGTCTCCACCGTGACCCGTCATCCCACTGGCTCCACCGGGCTCCACCTTGGTCAGTCGTCGACCATCTGTCACCTCGGGACTCCACTTCTCTGACTTCATCTCAGCGCTCCTTCACCCTGGCTCTGTCAGGCTCCTCCTTCCCTCCGGCTCCACCTTCATCTTCCGTCTCACCGGCTCGACCACATTGTTCCTGATCCCCGACGCCTGAGCCTTCAGCTCTGCCTTGGCCCTCCAGAACCTCTTCGGCTCTCCGTCTCTGCCCTGGGCTCCTCTCCCTTCGGTACCATCTCAGTCAGTTGGCTCTCTGGTGTCGTAAGCCCTTTCTCCACCATGGCTCCTCCCTCCATCGACTCGACCATGGACTGCTGTCTGGGCTGCGCTCTGGGTCCTGCCCAACTGCCTGTTCCTGTCTCCTCCTGGTTCCTCCCTGGCTCCTTACACCTTTGACTCCACCCTGGCCTGATTTACTGTTTTCCTGTCCCTCATCTCACCATCATTGACCTCCATGAGGTGGCGTCTTCTGGGAGGGGGGGTTCTGTCACGGTTCCACCTTCACCCGATCACTTTCACCAGCACCTCCCCATGGACTCCATCTCCAATCATTTTCTGCATTCCTGTCAGCCATCTTCATTGTCTTTACCTGTTTTCAATTACCTGGACTGTTTAAAAGCTGTGTGTTTTCATTGTTCTTTGTCAGTTCTCGTTTTATGTGTTATATGTTGTTGTTGTTAATCTTGCCTGTGGATGTTTTCTTCCTGTGGATGTAAATTCCTTGCCTGTGAATGTAATTTACCTGTGGGTTGTATTTACCTGTGGATGTGTCTTACCTGTGGACTGTACTCACCTTTGTCACAAAAACCTGCATTTCACTCATCCTCCCTTGTCATCAGTCACAACCCGTAACACATACTTTTTATGGCATTTTATCATCCAGCTTCTTGAGGTCTCAACCTGGGAAGCTTAATAAACAGCACTGAGCAGCACAGGAAATTCTATTTATGCTGAACTCTTACTTTTTATTCATTATTTGTTCCTAGTAATACATTTAAAAAATATATTTTTTTGAAATAAGATTTTAGTTTTCTAATTAAATCAATTAATATGTTGGCACAATTATATTTTTGTCTACGAAAGTTATTTCAAGCATTGAAATGTACACCTTTTTACAGATTTTTAATATCATGAAATTTTTGTTAATTGTGT
This sequence comes from Beaufortia kweichowensis, assembly GCA_019155185.1. NCBI lineage: Eukaryota > Metazoa > Chordata > Actinopteri > Cypriniformes > Gastromyzontidae > Beaufortia > Beaufortia kweichowensis. The sequence goes on from CM032799.1 coordinate 13,652,742, forward strand.
CAAAATGTTTGACTGGAAGTGCATTTTCTTTGAAATACCTTAAAATTGTTTTAGATATTTTATTATTATATTTATTTATATTTTGTGTTTCTATGTAGTGGTGGATGAGCAGAACGCTCAGACAGAAGATCTGGAGCTTCCGTCTCCCACAGACTTCACTAAAGACAGTGAGGAGGATAACAAAGACAATGAGAAGGATGAAGACACTAAAGAACTTGAAGCTCTGTCCTGTAGGTGCATACTTTTTATATCTGTTAAATGTGCACAAAGTAATTTCTGTTGTGTTGGACCTATCTGAATGGATGTGGCAGTAGTATCAAATTAGAATGTGTTACTAACAGTAGTATAGTCTTAATATGACAAGAGCTTGGACTAAAAGCTATGTAACATACTTAGACAAGAAAGGTCTGATTTTTCATGATGTTATAGAGCATGTATCTGCATGACTGAGTGGTTGTTGTGATGTGGGTGATAATTTCAGTTGTCATCTAATAGTAGAGAGTTGGACTTGTAACCTGAAGATTGCAGGTTTGGTTCCCAATGCCAGTAAGAAATGACTGATGTGCATCTTTCCTCCAGTTGCTCATCGGGCACTGCAGTGATAGCTGACCATTGCTCAAAGCGTGTCTTTACTTCTCACTGGATGGGTTAAATACAGTTGTAATTTTGGGGTCACGCCCAGGTTCACTGTAGAGTTGAGTGTATTAGAGTTGAGTATCCAAGCTGAATGGTGAAGTGGTTATCTATTGATGGGTTTCCAGCTAACACAGGACATACCAGTAATGTAATTTATTGGTACACTTTGGTAATTTCATGTGAATTGTCTAAAGCTTTAGACTAAAGCTTTATTCTTATCCCAATTTTATCCCGATTTCCCCTCCTGAGAAAAAAATCAGGTCCAGGACCTTGATTGGGTCCGATGTTCAGTCCAGATTACCATGTGATGTGAGTTGTTCAAAGATCAAATCTTACAGCTCCCAATCTGCTCTAAAAAAGATTGGGGCCTCCCCAAATATATTTTTATTTTATTTTTATTTTAGCTTTCTATTTGACAGAGGCAATGGACTATCAATGACTGCCCCAAAATTAGCTACAAAGCCTTAATAATAAAAGACTCCTTCACATAACACCTAAAGCATAAACAACACAATACGAACATCCCCAATGAATGTTATAAGACATTAACCTTTAAAATGATTACATCCAGGATAAAATCATCATAAAACCATAAAAAAATAATGTAATCAATAATCACAGATAATGCTGAAAGACCAAAATTGGTAACTCTAAATTTCCCTTTACAATGACTTCTTGATGAAACTCTTGTTTTTTTTTTCTTACATTCACATTGCGTAGGAAAATAAATTCTTTAAAGGTTCAAGATTATTAACACCTGATACTGTGTCCATCTGTGTCCATCTCTCTGTGGTGCCCTCAAACGGAATATTAATTCCTGCACATGTTGCTTCAGGGCACAGTGATCTCTGATGCACAAGTGTATATACACAGACATCACTCACAGTTGAAAAAAGCCTGGGCTTCTGTCCCATGGGCCAGTGCTGGGTTCAACTTTTCGTTGCAAGATGCTAATGACAGACACATCCCTCACGGGCTGGGGAGCAGTTATGGAAGGGTGCTCGGCCAAAGTTCCTCCTCTTTTCAGAAAAAAAATGCATTTGGTATGTCCAGTGCAAGCACAAAACTGCCCTGTGGAGAAGAAGTGTTTGTGAGTTTTGGGTCACCCAGCAAGGGTCTCCCAAAGACCAAGCTAAACTTTTTAGCGGGTGGATAGTCAAGGCTTATTTACTAGCTTATTGAGCCTTATTCCAAAAAGCTTATTCCACTAGGGGTATGGCGGCCTCTAAGGCCTTGATGTGTGTAATGCGGCAGGCTGGTCCTCACCTGAGAAGACAGTGTGCACTGTGCACAGTAGAACTGCATCTAACAGGACTAATTGTTTCTGCAAGGTTTCAGCACATTTTATTTTACCAACAACTTCAGAATTATAAAAGAGAATATGTGAAAATGCCATATTTAGTTATAACAAAATTGTCTAATTGTCTGACAGAATTGTCTAACAGCAATTACAGGAAAGTTACTGACTGGAAAGTTCATCTTATAGAAAATTTGTTTTAGGAGGTGAGACATATAATGCTTTTCAGCAATAAACGTATGTACATGTTTTTTTATAGACATAGAAATAAAGTGTTTTAATTTTAAGTATTATACAATATTGGTGAACATGGAAATAGTTAATAATACAGTTACCATGGAAACATATTATTAACTAAAGAGGACAACAAATACCATGTCATCTAAATAGAGAAATAAAAGACCAAAACCATAATTTATTTAGTAGAAAGTGTAAAACAAAATCCGAAAAATAAAAATCACCAACCACCAACCCACAATATTCTCACATTGCTGGCAACGTCACAAAGTTATGTGGTGACAAATCCAGGAATTTCACTTTTCCGGTTGCTACAATGTAACTGGTTATGTTGCTACAACAAAAGTTTGGTTATCACATTAAGTAGCAGTTATGTAAGTCATTTATTTTGGTTAGCTGGGTTGGTAGGAATTATAAGTAGTTCCATCTTGGCAAAGTTAAGTTGAGGTTGACTGTGTCAAAGGCTGCAGAGAGATCAATGACAATAAGGACTGATGACAAGGAGTTGGCTCTTGCCTGTCGTAGGTTTTCAACAACAGACAGAAGGGCAGTCTTGAGAATGTCCTTTTTTAAAACTAGATTGTTGACTAGAGCCTTTAAAAGGAATGGTAGGAGTTAAATAGCTCTATAGTTGCTGTCTGCTGTGGGATCTACTGTTTTTTTTAAGCAGTGGGATTACCACATGGATACCAAAAAATATTAAATTATTACATTTATCTTTGACATGGGCATTGTTTAAAATAGCAGCTATTCTTATTGCTTCTGCATCATGTAGTAGGCTATGTGTACAGTGCACAATATCATAGTGATTGTAAGCTCATGGATTAGCCATACAAAATACAGTAGTACCACCATTTCCACTGTGATGACTAGATGACCCTCACATGCAATGTGATGATGTCTTGTGATCAGTGTAGATTAATAATTGAATCATCGCATGGTACTGTTTCACTTTCCAGTACAGTTTAAAAACAGTAGGCATAATACAGTAGACTAATATTTTGCACATATATGTACATATGTACAAGCATAAATATGCTATATTTACTGTATTTTATTTAGTAAGCAGGGTGGGTGGATACTGTGCAAATTCAGCTCTTAAGCTTAACTGAAATCTGTGGTGAAGTGTTTTATGTACTAACTGTAAGAACTGTTTTTCAGAAGTCTTGTTTTATTCTTTAAGATGGTTCAGGACCTCAAGGTGTCCTTCCAGATGTTAAATGGCTTTAATGTTTTTAGCGTTAGTTTTGGGGATGTGCACGAGTACTCGATTACTCGAACGCATCAGCGACGATCGAGCATGAAAACGATGATCGATTGGCTCTAAAAAATTTTTTTTTATTAAACTACTTTCATTCTTTCTGATTGGTTATGCTGGTATTTGGGCGGTAGTCTGATATTTGATTGGTTATGTCTGCGAGAAGTTGCGGTCTAGAGACAAGACCGGAGCACAGAGCGAATATGGCTTCTAAAGCCAAAGTTGTCTGGCAACACTTTGAAAAACTTGACGAAAAAACAGTCAAGTGTAAGATGTGCAGCGCCACACTTGTCTACAACTCCACAACGAGTTCGATGCGTTACCATCTTGCACACAAACACAAAAAAGCAGATGATGCCGATGCCACTACCAGCAGTCAGACGAGCATAAGAGATTTCACCATCAGACAGAAATGCGACACAGGCAGGGCAGAGAAGATGACGCAGCTAATAGCAGAAATGACAGCAAAAGACTTGCTGCCTATTAGTTTTATTAAAGGTGAAGGTTTTAAACGTTTAATGAATTACGTTGAGCCCCACTATACTGTCCCATCACGCAAAACAGTCACTGCAAGGATTGATGCTATGAAAAATGCGCTTGTTCACTAAAAGACAGTCTGTCGAAGCTAGCACGGGTGGCTATAACTACGGACTCGTGGACCTTGCTAACCACTGAATCGTATATGACGTTAACCTGTCATTACATAAATGAATGGAAAATGCACAGCGCAGTATTAGAGATGCAAGGTTTCGAGGAAAGACACACAGCTGTGAACATTGCCAACTACCTAAAAGATGCAACAGAAAAGAGCTCTGAAAAAAAAATGCCATGTGTGCACGACAATGCTGCTAACATGGTTCTGGCAAATCAAAGCCTTTGGGAATCAGTGCCCTGTTTCGCACCCTGCAGCTTGCAATCAATGAGTGCTTCAATGTTGCAACTGTAAAAAATGTAATAGCTGCAAGTAGCCGATTGGTATCACATTTTCACCACAGCACAGTAGCTACAACAACAAGAACAAAATAAACCCGACCTTAAGCTTATTCAGCAGTGTCGCACGCGGTGCAATTCGGTGTGTGACATGTTTGAACGCCTTTTGGAACAGAGGTGGGCTGTGTGTGCTGTTCTGTCCGATCGCAATGTTACAAAACTTGCAGATGCGAGGACACTTGACCTAAAAGATGAGCACTGGGAGATTGTGGAAGAACTGACACCTGTTCTCAAGTCTCTGAAGTGTGCCACAACTACAATGTGCAGTGAGACCCATGTTTCCAGTTCAGTGGTCTATCCGATCACACACAGTTTCATCACTAGACACCTAAACACACAGAGGAGTGAGTCTCCAAGAGTGTCTGAATTTAAAAATGCTGTAGCCGAATCTCTGAAACGGTGCATATTGCTGCATTTGCTGAGGATGCTGAGAAAGTGTATCTGCCTCTGATTGCAGCTGCTTTGGATCCAAGACACAAACATCTCAAGTTTCTTGAGACAGAGCTTCAGGAGAGAGTAAAAGAGAATCTGAAACAGCTTTGCGAGACAATCCCAAATCCTGTCAGACCCATACAAAGTAAGCCCGACTCAGCAACGGCGCTCGACACTCTTTTCGGCGAGGGCTTTATTTTATTTATCTTTACCGACTGATCATTTTGAAAGAAATGTTATGTTACCTAATCTTTATGTTTTATAGCTGTGGTAAAAATATTCAGGCTATTTTTATTTTTACGTTTACGCAGCCAAATTATGCTGGCTTCTAATTTTCATTAGGCTATGGGCTACTTAACAGTCTACTTAAACTTTATTTTTGCAAACCTTTTACATAAAAACGTTTTTGATCCACAGCTGTTGTGATGCTGCTGAAGTAAAATATTGTTTTGTTAAAAATAACAGTTGAATAAAATAACTGAAAAGCAAAGTATCATGTGTGTTTTATTTGTTGTATAAAACATAGAAAAAGGTAGGTAGGTATAAAATATTTATATAAATAACAAGACACACATATTGATGGGCATAATACTGTAAAATAACTTTGGGTTTTTGTTTTTGTTGGGCTTCAGTTGCCGTTGTTTTAAAGCACCCTGTAACGGGAGAAGCGCATCCACTACTTTCTGATTGGCACATAGTTCAAGCTCACATGCATTTTGTGTAGATAAATACAATTTGTAATATAACATTTACATTGTTTACTGTATTAACCTGATGGTGATTTTTAATAATCTAACAGTGTTAATTTAATTATTTTCTGAATCCTGTCATAGTTTTATCAACAACGTTTTTAACAGGGCTTTAATTAAAATATTTTAATTGTCGCTATGATGCACACGCCCCGCCCCTTGCTTAAGTTCCACCCCCGATTAATCAAGTACTCGTTTCTCAAACGTGTGGATTACTCCAAATGAAATATGATCAGAAATGCCCATCCCTAGTTAGTTTATGTGGAATATGCAGAATTCCTCATTACAGGTTTCTTCTCTACATTAGACACAGAAATATCACCTAATGTCACCTCTTTGCCATTTCAAGACACTGCTTTCCAAAATACCACCCCTATAAACCAAACATGGCCGTCAGGTGTTCTAATGATATAGTTTGTATAGTATAATTGCTTAATTGTAAGCTCAACAATCAAATGTAAGCACTTTAAAAAGGCAACAGGTAAGTTTACCTGTCACAGCCCCATGTGTTCTCCCGGACTCCATTTCCCATGATCCCTTGATGATGTCTTCAAGGTACACCGAACCCGTAACAGAACACCAGACCCCAAATAGAAGAAGATGTCCAACGATGTCTACTCGATTGACCAGGCAAGAGCTTTCCTCTGCATGGGCCAGGAGGATCGATCCCTCGAGGTCCACACCCTGCTCTTTGCAGTTATGGGAAAGATAGCAGGGTGTCCAGACGGCAACCTCCGGCTGCTGTTCCTTTTTGGCCTTAACAGGGAGGTAAAAGATCAGCTGTCTGGAAGTGGGCCGAGAGGGGTTCCTGGCTCCGCCCCCGTGGTTCCTGACCCCGAGCTTCCTGACCCCGAGCCTCCTGACCCCGAGCCTCCTGACCCCTCCTCTGTCTCCTGCCTCGGCTGCTCCCCTGTCTTCTCCAGTCCCCCTCAGTCCCTCTGCTCGCCTCCATGTGTCACCACCTAGGCGTTGGGGCTTGCTTTGGGCCTTCTGCGTCCTGGCGCCCACATGGAGTGCAGCTCCCCCAGCTCCGCCTCCTGCCTCCGAGGCCCAGACTCCTCTCCAGCCCTCCGACCCTTCAGCTCCACCTCTGCCCTTACCTCCCTTGCCTCCACTGTGTCCCGTCCTCGCACTACCTCCACCGGGTTCCCTCGTCCCTCCGGCGTCGCCTTGGTCGGGCATCGACCTTCCCTCTCCCTTGGCCTCCCCTTCTCCACCTTCGGCTCGGCGGTGCGGCCCGCTGGCTCAGTCAGGCTCCGCTCTCCCTCCGGCTCCTTCTTCGTCCTCGGTCCCTCCGCTGTCGCCGCACTCGGCCGACTCCACAGCTCCACCGCGGTCGGCAGAGCTGTCGGCTCCGCCTCGGCCCTCCGGGACATCCGAGTCGCCCTGGCTCTGCGGCTCTTCATCTCCGCCCGGGGATCCCACTTTCCCGGTTTCGGTTCTGGCGGTCGGACCCCTGGACTCGTCACTCCCTATTCCATGGCTCCTCCCTCCTTCATCTCCACCTTGGCCGGATGGACTCTTTGTTACCGCCCTCATCACCTTCTCCCCCTCCAGAACCCCCGCCCTCCCTCCTCTGTTGGTCCTTCTGCGGCGCGAGGACGCGCCTTCCGGGAGGGGGGGTACTGTCACAGCCCCATGTGTTCTCCCGGACTCCATTTCCCATGATCCCTTGCACTCCTCTCACCTGTTCCCACTCACTCGTCTTCTGTGATCACCTGCACCTGCTCACCGTCATCAAGGACTTGTATATATACCCTGCATTTCTCCCTTGTCTTGGTCTGGTGTTAAAGTTATGTTTAGTGTGTATCGTGTTTTGATTATCCTGTTTCCAGTAAAGATTGTTGCGTGTATACCTGTCTCCGAGCTTCCTTGTCTTCAAGGTACACCGAACCCGTAACATTACCTGTCTTCATCAAGAATGGAAGGCAATGTTGCAGTAAAAGGATGAGTTGGGCAGAGAGGGACAGCCCATGGAGAAAGGGGTAGTGAGAGGAAGGGGGATTGAGAGAGGAAGAGGTGTAGATAGAGGAAGAGGGGTAGAAAGTAGAAGAGAGATAAATATTTTCATCAATGTACAGTACTGGTCTTGTGTGTCTTTTTTGTCAATATATTCATGTACTTTACTCTACAATATCTCTGAAAAAATCAAACCCAGACTATATCATTAGAAATTTATAAACATTACAATTGTTTAAGATTGAGCACAGCAGTGTGTAAATGAGTCAAACAGAATTAGAATGTATGAACCATGTGTGTTCCATACGGTGTCAAAGTTGAGTTTTGTTAAATTAATGTAAAGTTTGGAATAAAGTGTTTAATTTTGCAAAGAAACTGAGGTGTTCTGCTACTGGGGTGTGTGGATCTGTGAATTGTGTGCAGTGTTTTGACAAATTGAGCCTTGTTTTTACAATTGTGCTTAAGCAATCATAAAAAACTGTAAATCAGTGACCTAAATGTAGATTTTGTTTTTACATACTGAAGCATTAGACATTTGGGCATAGTAGGCAGATATTATTTGCACTCTTTGAATTGATGTAAAGAATAAGTCTGTTCTACATGCAATCTCATGTTTTGTTTCTGCACCTGCAGTAGCCAAGTCATCATGCTCACCACCAGAGAGACGTATCAGTCGCAGCACACAATCCTGTGCCTCATTTTCCATCACACCTTTTACTACGAGCAAGGAGAACCTGCCTGTTCTTAACACGCGCATCATTTGTCCCGGTATGACTTTGCTGAGGTGTGGGATAACTTGAGCCACATGTTAACATGAACATTCTGAGAGAACATTTAGCAGGATCTCCCAGGAGCACTTTCTATACAATCATAATGAATGGTGAAGATTTGTTTGGAAATTACAAAAAAGCTGCATATATGTATTACTATTATATTGTATTACTCATGCTATATTAGAAGTCTCCTAAAGCCTTATTATAGCTTCAGTAATGAGCTTATTTAAATGTAATGGCAATATAAAGACTCATCGTACCATGCATTAGGGAAATGCATTAGTTTTTTTTTGTATCATGTGACTGATAGGATATGGAACACACCATATTTAAATATGCATGTGTGTAAATAATATTTTCAGTCAAATTTTGCATAAAGCTATTATATATGACTTCAGAAAATATGTATGCTGTATGGAGTACACAGTATATGCAAGCTGTTTTAATGATGCTCCCTTACATGTACTGTATTTCACACATACAGGTTTTAAAAGTCTAAATAATGAGATTTTTTTAATGAACAATTATGATTTTCTGTAAATGTGAAATCTGACTTGTATTCTTTGGCTGGTCTTCAGGGCTGCGGGCAGGTCTTGCTGCCTCTATAGCTGGAAGCTCCATAATCAGTAAAATGTTACTTGCCAATATAGACCCGTTTGGTGCCACACCTTTTATAGATCCTGACCTGGACTCATTGTAAGGCCTTCTTTTTCTTTTTTAAATTTGTCTTTGAAAGTGTTTGCAGATCTTACATAAGTCATTTGTCCAACAGAGAGGGCTATTCGGAGAAGTGTGTGATGAATAATTACTTCGGGATTGGGTTAGATGCAAAGATCTCATTGGAGTTTAACAACAAGCGTGAGGAGCACCCAGAGAAATGCAGGTATGTAGTTACTATAACATGAGTGTAACTTATTATTTTCCCATTAACACAGACTAAGTAATTGGCTGCTATTTGTTTGACCTTTCAGAAGTCGCACAAAGAACATGATGTGGTATGGAGTTCTGGGAACAAAAGAGCTTCTACAAAGAACCTATAAGAATTTAGAACAGAAAGTTCAGTTGGAGGTGAGTCTTCACTGTGTTAATGAAATAGAAATTTGCACCAGTAAAGTATGATATAGATTTTAAAACTGTTTTCTTTAATGTATGGTAAATGGTAAATGTTTTTAACCCTCTGGGGTCTCAGGGTGTTTTGGGACTCTGGAGAAGTTCTGACATGCTCTGACACTTTTTTTCAGTAGCTTAGAAATATATTAATGGTTGAAGATAAACTGCACTGTATTCACAAACTGTGCTACAATAATATACAAGCATCATGTATGTGCACGTTTGTGTTCTTGAGAAAACCATGTTTATGCATGGTTAGTAAAAAGTATATACTTTTTAAGTCATTGAAATAGGGCCAAAACACACAAACTAAACATGTGTTCACAAAACGTTTCACTACTGGATTATGTAGACTACAGGGTTTGCTACAAAAAGATGTGAAAACCATTACGCCCACTTATTCACCTAAAAACAATATATTGATTTTATTTATCTAAGACACTTTTTTATTGTGAAAAGCCCATATGCGGGGAAGTGTCAATGGTCATTAATATTAATTACATATTACATATTACATATTACGATTTTTCATACCTGGGAGAGAAAGACCCAACCCCCAAGGGCCTATCAAAGTGGAATGTTGTGAGGGAGACAAAAGAATGAATGATTAAATGTTTTCTTTGGGGTTTATTTATAAAATAGTGCACATTAATCAAACTCTAAACAGTGACTGTCAGAGGCACACATTTACAAGTTTGTGCCATTTTTGGAACAAAATTTAAAACAAAGTTCTAGAGATAAATCTTCACTGTGGATAGTTGTCATGATCCTGTCTGTGTCTTTGTCTCTGTGTCTCCCTGGTCCCTGTCTTGTCCCTGCTTCCTCTTCTGGACATTTGCATCTCTGAACTTAATTTTACTACATTACCCATAACCCCTTGCATGGACTAATTTCCAGTCATTACCTGCACCTGTGTCTTGTTTCCCTGTGTGTATATATACCCCTTGTATTTCATTCCCAGTTTGTCAGTCGTTCAATGTTTCGGTGTGTATCGTGAGGATGGTCCTCTGTCCTCTGTCCTCTGTCCTCTGTCCTCTGTCCTCTGTCCTCTGTCCTCTGTCCTCTGTCCTCTGTCCTCTGTCCTCTGTCCTCTGTCCTCTGTCCTCTGTCCTCTGTCCTCTGTTCTCTGTTTTCAGTGTTTTGTTTCTGTTCTGTGAATTGATTAAAGTTAGTTGCATTTGGATCCACTGCCTCCTATGTCTGTGCCTGCCTCAACGTTACAATAGTAATAAATTGGAAATTACACCAGTATAGCATAATGTAAATTTTAAAACAGTTTTCTTCATTTTTCATAAATATTCATTTGAATAGGTGAAATACATAGAAAATTGTTTGTCCATCTCAAAAGGTCAAATTATTATTTAAGATGTATTATTTATCAATAGGGTATGCAATTTATGTCAAATCCATGTGATTTTATTTTCTACCAAAAAAACCCCATAAAAATATATGCATTAATAAAATGGGTACCAGGGTGGCAATCATAGACTTTTAGGGTGAGACGGGCCTTGTACCAAAAATAAAGTTATAATTATAAAATATCTGTTAGTTTATCCACTAATTTAAGACAATAGACAGTGTTATAAGTAAAGTTTAAAGAACTAGCAGTCATACGGTTTTTCCGGCAAATTACTGCTGGCTCAGTTTCTCCTCATGATCATGTGATTGATTCTGCAGTGTGATGGCCAGTACATCCCACTTCCAAGTCTTCAGGGAATAGCTGTGCTGAATATCCCCAGTTATGCTGGAGGAACCAACTTCTGGGGTGGGACAAAAGAAGATGATGTAAGTCACTCTGATGACATAAAGACTTAAGATCTTATTGATAATGAGTAAAATACTGTGCTAAGTTGTCTGATGTGAAGCTGGTTCCCAACTAAACTTTTTGACCTGGTGTGACACAAGTCATTAGACGGAACGAGTCGTCTTTTAGCAGGAGGTTAGCTCACATGGTCTTATTCACTTCCTTATTTCTAGCTACAGAGAGAGGTCACCTTTGGACACTGTGTGATTGTTGGTCCTGTTACACTGAGTGCAGTGTGCACTTAAGCCTATGATCTTGGATAGGACATTCAGGGAATTCACAGAACAGATAGAACAACTTTTCTGGAGGTAGTTTGGGATTCGATCACGATTTGGGATTAGATTCTATCTTCGCTGCTGTTTACAGTGTCAGGCTAGGTCAGTGTGGTTCTCAGATCTAGTGTCTGTTCTGGACAATACCCTATGGGAGCTCCTAATCCTGAAAGATTGTCTGACTTAAACACAAGGGATGATCTTTCTTTTCTGACCAAAGATCTGAAGATTTTGGGTCTGGGACATCTGAGACTCTCTGATATCTCAGTTTTCACCATGGTGCTGGACAGCTGAAGCGCGAGTTCCTTTGTGGGTCTTTACTGTTGCCTTAGAGGGATTATCAGAGAGGCCCCATCTGAGCTCTCAGAGTCAGCTTTAGAGAAGTCTCTGACTCCTAAAGTGTTGTTACTATTAGCAATAATTTCTTTTAAAATGGTAGGGGACTTGCAGACCCTTTCAGTAGCTTTCCCCACCTAGGCTTGGCCCCAGGCATGGTTAAAGCCATTTTGCACCGGAAGCCTAACTACCTAAAATGCCATCCATGGCCAGCCAGCCAGCCAGTCATTTTTCAGGCCTTCTCTCCTCTTCCTCATGATTAGTCAAAGATGCATTTTTTATGTCTGGTCAGGGCTCTGAGGATCTCTAAGGACCTCTAAGAGTTAGAGCTCACTCTACCAGAGGTATAGCTTCATCTAAAGCTTTGGCCAAGGTTGCATCCATAAATACTGTCAGTGTTTGGTTTGCTATGGTGGCTGCAACAAGGTAATGCACTCACCAAGCAAAGGTTATCTCATTGGATTACCGATGCTATTGCTGTCTTCTATAAGGTGCATGGTATGGCTTCACCTCTAAGAGTCAGAGCTCACTCTACCAGAGGTATAGCTTCATCTAAAGTTTTGGCCAAGGTTGCATCCTTGAATGATGGTTGTGGGCAGGATGGCCCAGTGATTTACAAACATGTAGTCTTGCTTCTAAATTAAAGGCTTTGGTTAAGTAAAGGTGCTCGGGCTGATACACATAAGCAAATGTGTAGAGAACGGCAAAATAATTTTTGCGATCTACATCTTCACATGAGATAGGCTAAAGAATTTTAACCTTAAAAAAATAAAGCATATTAACAAAATTGTTTCTTATCTTTGATGCAGATTTTTTGTGCACCCTCCTTTGATGATAAAATCTTAGAAGTGGTTGCTGTGTTTGGTAGTATGCAAATGGCCGTCTCACGGGTAATCAAACTGCAGCATCATCGTATTGCGCAGGTAACCACACCTCACACTTACTACACAGACTACAACACGTAAAGTTTGTGGTTAATAGGGATAGAGTGTTTAGTGTAATGTAAAATTAACCTAATCTTTATCTCACCCCAAACCTCACAGTGTCGTACGGTAAAGATCACCATCCTGGGAGATGAAGGAGTGCCTGTACAGGTAGATGGAGAGGCCTGGATTCAACCCCCTGGAGTAATCAAGATTCAACACAAAAACCGGGCCCAGATGTTGACAAGAGATCGGGTAAGTATTTCTGGAACTAAATTATTATGTATTGCCACACAATGCCAAGGCCAATTGAAATAAAAAATGATGAGGATGCTAAAGTTCTCTCAGTGAAGAAGTAGTTTATTGAGGCATTGCAGGAACAAAGTACACTTTGGGTTCAGCCAAGTCAGATTGAACCCAGAACAGTATTGAGCACTCACTGTTCCTTCAAACCAGCCTTTCCAACTGTGGTGCAAATTCAGCATACCTTGAAATGGAAATTAAAATGGAAATGGTCACTGTCTGCTCTCACATTATCATTGTCCTTAGGTGTACATAACCAAATGGTGGGGTGATATATTGTTTAGACTGATGTCCCTTTGGTTCTTGATTTCTCACTGCCACTTCCATTCTACATTATAATTGCAATGTCACTATATGCATTTAGCACAGATGAATAAAACTTTGATGAAATTGCCCCTATGATAATTAAGCCTTTTAGAGATGAGCTTATTCACTGTCTCAGAGTAGAATTAGAAGTAGAGCCAGTTTAATTTCTATTTTCTTACAGAATTGAGTAATACAGTGGCAAGAATAATTATGTGAACCCCATGGAATGGACTTATGGTAATTTACCATAAAATGTGACCTGATCCTCATCTAAGTTACAACAATAGACAAACACAGTGTGCTCAAGCTGATAACACACAAGCAATTCAAATTTTTTTGTGTTATTATTGAACACACCCATTAAAGGGGCATGTTCCCGCTTAGAACATGTGTCTTTCTCCTTACCATATCTGGAAGCTTCCGCTTGTTGGTGTTGATCATCACAGACTGTCAGTTACCTTTGAATGGGTGTAACTGAATAAAAAATAACGTCAGTAATCAGAGGCTGATAGAAGTAAAAGTAAACCAAGTGTCAAGTGTTTCATCGTTATGGCAACAACGCTCTACTACAATGGCAATCAATCAACCAATCTTCCTGTCAACCAATGAGGCCACTCCCCCTTTTGAATATACGTAAGGGGGAGATCTTTTAAAATCATAGAAGTGATGATATCACTACTTCAGGAAGAATAAAGCTGTAGTTCATTTCTGGTGTTTTCTGTAGTCCATAAAAAGCTACTTTTGGACAATATCTCCCTTTGCAGTAAACTTGGCCCTAGCAATGATGAGGTCATGGGTTCGATCCTAGCATTTCACACACTCATAAAAATGTATAGTATAATGCACTGTATGTCAAGATGGGACACAAAGCTAGAGTGGGGTGGCCATATATACTATAAAGAAATGTTATGTAAAATTCAAACTCTCATGAACAATAGAAGATTTTAGTAATAGTAACAAAGTGCAATAACATATAGACATATTTATAGGATCTACAAAGGTTTATTTTTTACATAACTACCACTTTACCACTCGCATTTAATAACGCAATTAACACGTGTTGCATCTCAAGCATTTGTGGCATTTGAATGCAATTTGCTCTGCCTCTGCCTATTTAAACTTCTAAAAATATGTGAACTGTGAAGATACAAACAAAAAGTCCTTTATCTCCAAGAGAAAAAAGTCTTTAAACAGCCCTTTAATCACAGAGCAAATAAATAAGTCAAAGCTTGCTCTTGTGTTATAGTTACTTAAATCTAGACTGTGTAGTGATTCTGTGGGGATGGTGTTATTTAAACACTCCCCAGCATCTCCACTAGTTATAGTGAAACTAAGACAGTGTTATTTAAAACACGGGTCAGTTTCAGGTTATAATTATTTGTGGCTCAAATGGAAATACCTACAGATAAAAATTATTAACTATATGTATTTTGTAGCATTACCTGGTGCAATAAACGCATTATTCTTCTGGCCTTGATTAACAACGGTTCATGCCCAATACAGTAATACATACAGAGCCGGTAACAGTATCGCACAGTTTAAGGGATGTGTTATGAGCATTAAGCAGAGACAATCATGAGTGAATACAAATGAATATTTATTGACTAAGCTACTGAAATATGATATTGATTAACTATCACAAAACACATACACATTCACATTCATACAAGATAAAGCATAGAAAAATTTGAGTAAAGAGTAAAGAATGGCATATTAAATCAGCAGGACACAACCACCGGGTTTTTCTCTACAAAGTTCACCTTGGTTGCCAAGGGGCAGTTGCGCTGTTGAATTGTGATACTTGCATTGAACAGTTAGTTGCGTCGGCAAGAATCCTGGTGCGCGGAGAGAGAGAGAGTGTCCCGGTGGATTCGCGAAGTCCGTTCGGAGAGCGAAGTTTCGCGAGAAGTGTCGAAGTCTGCCGAAGTAAGATTGCCGGAAAACTGTCCTGAAGAAAGGGGCAGGTCCCACAAAGTTTGGAATAGATTCCAAGTTTCTGAGCAAAAAGTTGTCCGATGCATGGTGGTCTTAAAGGCACAGCTGTCACGCCCCTGTCAGGTCTTTTGACCAATGGCAAAAGGACGGCGGTTGCGCAGGAGAAATTTCTTTGTCCTTCTTTGTGACAAATGATTTACACAGGTACGGTTTATGTCCTGTTTGCACCGAACACATAAACTTATTGTAAATTGAGTATGATGCACGCCATGACTATGTACTGTGCATTATTTAGGAAATAATTTGTGGATCATTTTGATACCACACACGAGAGAGAAGTGAAGTAAGAACAATAGTTATTCATTCATTTGCCATGAAATAACAGTTAAACTTCAATGACACTGAGATGCATGCAATAACTATGGCAGGGTATCAAGTGATTATGGAGGAACACACACACACACACACACACACACACACACACACACACACACACACACACACACACACACACACACACACACACACACACATATATATATATATAGATAGAGATAGATATAGATATAGATATAGATATAGATATAGATAGATATAGATATAGATATAGATATAGATATAGATAGATATAGATATAGATATAGATATAGATATAGATAGATATAGATATAGATATAGATATAGATATAGATATAGATAGATATAGATATAGATATAGATATAGATATAGATATAGATATAGATAGATATAGATATAGATATAGATATAAATATAGATATAGATATAGATACAAATTGGGCAGTTTAGTCCTGCTCATCCTAGAGAGTCTCTTTGAGGTGTTTGGAATGTAGGATTCCCCTAACGCAATCCGGTCTGCCACATCCCTCACCTCCTTTAAAAAACTACTAAAAACACACCTTTTCCACGAACACCTAACAGCTTAAAAAAAAAAAAAAAAAAAAAACCCTTTCCTTCCTCTACAGGTATTTATCTAGCACTGCACAACATTGTAAACTTACTAAAGCACTTCTTTGTACTATTGCTGCCGCTTTTGATGTATCGCTTCATTGTCTCCTAATATTTGTAAGTCGCTTTGGATAAAAGCGTCAGCTAAATGCCTAAATGTAAAATGTAAAATGTACTTCTCTAGTCCTCTCTGCAAATCTCCAGGGGGCCTGGAGAATCTCAGGGAGTTGAGCTGGGGGGTCACCCTCTCTGGGGAAGGCCAGAGAGGTACCATAACTGTCCTCCTGAGTTAAGTAACAACCGGCAGGTCATCACTTAACCCAGACTTTCTGGAGCCAAAAGGGGTTCTGGTGTTGACTCAACCTAGGAATTTGTTGTTTGTTTATGATCCCTTAAAGAAATCCAACATTTGGCCCGGCCAAGTCTCTACAACTGTCACACTATATTTCACACAATGGTTGGCCAAAAATACAACATTAGCTCTATTGAACACACACATCTGCAAAAAACACCCTCAGTCTTCAGTCTAGAAAATAGCTTTTCATATTTAATGGCGTGATGGCGCCGGCGGTATTCTAACGTTCGATGCTTAACTTAGTTTGCAGGCTGCTAAGCTAGCTAGTGCAGTGTAGTTCGACTACTTAGTGCTAGATAAAGTTTTCCTACTCAGAATTCCTACCTAGAATCATTCTAGTAAAGTACTAATCATGCTTTAAACATGCTAGTAACATGCTAATCATGCTAGTAACGTGCTAATCATGCTTTAAACATGGTAAAAACATGCTAGCAACTTGCTAGTAACATGCTAATCATGCTAACAACATGTATTGCCACTGCAAGCACCACTCACATTTTCTTCAGGAAATGTACATGTCTAGTTAGTGGTGCTTGCCATAGGCAAAGCATCACTATTATTATCTCACATACTTATTATTCTTATTCTTTTTCTTCCGTACAAAGTTCGGTGTGTAACTTGTCCCGCAGCTTTTGTCACAGACCAATGAAACAGGCCTCAAATCGTGCGGCCTATTGAGGAATGGTGTGCTATGACTTTTATAAGCGATCGGGCGTACGATGATCGTACAGCGGACGAAATTTCGGCCAAAAAATCCCATAGACAATGCATTACGGCCAACTTTGACGGGTCGTAGCGCAGAGCGAGAATTTCGTAGAAACTTGTGATTCACCACATCTGGAGAGACTGGCAAGCTGAGCGAGAACATACCCCGCAATGGGGTACAAGTTGTACCCCTGGGGCGCAAGAGCCTCCCAAAGTTGCCCCATTGACTTATTATGGTAAGGGACGGCCCATGTAAAAGTGTTTTTTTTTCTTACTATGGTAATTCACATAGGAATTTTGCATTAAGCGTAACTCTGCATCACAATGTCATAGAGACATGGGGGCGGGCTCATTTTACTCAGACAACCAATCAGACTCTCAGGATCATTATGAAGCTGTCAAGACACGCACTAGCAACCATTTACAGCACCCTAGCAACTGATCCCATAGACTGCCATTATAAGGCCCAGATGGATATCTTTGGATCACAGTGTCATAGAGACATGGGGGTGGGCTCGTTTGACTCGAGGCAGCAAACAGCCAATCATGAATCACCATCGATACTTCCTAGCCACACCCTAGCAACCATTATTGACCACCCTAGCAACTTCCTAGCAACCAAACAGAGTACCCTAAAACTGGCCCTTAATCAGCTGTCATCATTGATTGACAGCATTTCTCGTTTCTTGTGTTGACGAACTTGACCAACTACCTATCAGATCTGGGGTGGCCACAGGGGTGGCCAATGAGCTTTCAGGGTCCCCGGCCACCCCCCAGAATCGCCACTGGGTAAAAGCATCAGCCAAATGCTTAAATATAAATGTATTTAATGAAATAAGTTGAAGGTGTGGTTTAGAGCTACTTTGATTGATAAAAGACACTGAAACATTTTAAGATTGCTATTTCGTATAAGAGGCATTTCTTAAAGGAGCTTTCTAAAGACACATGACTGAGAGAAGTTGAGCCCCAAGGCTAGAAAGGGTTTACAAAGCAATCTTAAAGTGTTTAGGCATACATCAGTCGACAGTTAGGCAAATTGTCTATAAATGGAGACAGTTAATACTGTGGCTATTCTTCCTAGAAGTGAGCGTCCCGAAAAGATCCAAAGGCACAATGTAGATTCTTCAATGACAAAAAGAAGTAATAGCTAAAGGCTTGAAGACATCACTGGAACTGGCAAACATCCCTGTTATGTGCACTAACTGAAGCAAGTAGAAGTTGGGTGATGCAGCAGGACAGTGACCAATAAAGTGATGGGTGTGTTCAATAAAGACACAAGAAATTAGAATTGTTTGTTTGTTATAAGCTTAAGCACACTGTGTTTGTAAATTGTTGTGACTTAGATCAAGTCACATTTTGTAACAAATGACAGCACAAAATCAGTTTTCAAAACATGAAAAACAAATTTCATTTTTAAATATTGCTTAGTAATATGCATAAGATGGTCAGTGAATGAACGGTTGGCTGATATGTCTTGTGCTTGTTTTTCAAAGGCATTTGAAAACACATTAAAGTCCTGGGAGGATAAACTGAAATACGACAAGCCTCCAATGAGGCCGCATCTGTACCCTCAGCATTCTGTGGATCTAGCCACAGAAGAGGAGGCCACGCTCATCCAGCTGTGTGCTCGAGCTGCTGAAGATCTCATCACTAGGATCTGTGAGGCTGCCAAAAATTATCAGCTCCTTGAGCAGGAGCTCGCTCATGCCGTCAATGCCTCCTCCCATGCCATCAACAAAACACACCCCAAGTTCCCTGAGGTGAGAATGCAGTTAGCAGTTACTGACAAAATGTCAAACCAAGTCTGATGCAACTGATGTTTTTTGCAATAAATCTATTTACACACAGGACTACTTTTTTGTCATTTTTCAAACTTTTTGACAGCTCATGGTCATAATTTACTTTCGCTGTATATAAATACAGAATAAACATGTTTGTATTCCATAGAGGGACATTGTCCTACATGCCTCTGTTGGTTTAGGATCTAATGCTTGCTAATAACCTTTTAAAGGCTGATTTGTGCTGCCTTTTTTCATTTAGAGCCTGACGAGAAATACTGCCATCGAAGTGGCCAGCAATGTAAAAGCCCTTCACAATGAGACAGAGTCTCTGCTAGTAGGACGAGTGCCATTGGTGAGTTTGTCGTGACATGACCTGCATTTAATGTTTCAGCCTATTTTCATTCACATTTCAAAAAAGGTAAAAAATCAACACTTGGCCAAATACAGGAAATATGTCATATAAGTAGTCAAGTGGGTATTTTGACAGGGCCAAAGACAGCCTTTGGAGTATCATCACTGGCAGCTGCCAAGCCACTCCCTGGCAACAAAACAAAGTGTCCTAGCAACCGTTTAGCAGGACCTATATCTCTGCATCAGAGCATTGTACAAACATGAGGTGCGGTTCTTTTAACTTATGTTAGCAAACCTGATTTCTGAGATTCTACACCTGTTAGAAGTGAATAGCTACATGCTAATAGTGATTAACGAAACATTTAAAAACGTAAAAATGCTAACTAAAACATACTAGCAATGTCATGTTAAATACCATGCTAATTTGATGATAGCATCATGCTACTGTATGCTAACGTCATGTTAAAACATGTTAGACCTACCATTAGGCTAAGACATGCATTGTGTCCCACATTTTGCCACGGCAACCAACAATCATATTAAATTTAAGATAGCCAGGCAGGCAGGGCAGTAATAGATTTTAATAGCCCGACTGGATGACACAATATTTCCAGGGCATTACTTTGCTCTGTGTGGGTTTGTGCAGGGCTTGCAATTTTGCGAGCAGTAATCGTGTAATGATGCAATCCCTGCCAGATTTCTAAACTAACTAGACCAGCATAAAACCTGGACACTGATTTTAATCTAAATTAATCTGGTCAACAGGGATGACTCTGATAGAACACTATAAACGGTTGGCTTAAGCTATGAATTTATCTCTGTAGCAGTTGGACCCTCCACATGAAGAGCTGCTGTCCAGTGCTCTTCAGAGTGTGGAAGTTGAACTAGTCAAGCTCGCTGAGATCCCCTGGCTCTACCACATCCTACAGCCCAATGATGAGGAGGTAAGCACATCCAACACAAAATATCATGTTAAAACTGTTTTTGAAAGCAATAGAAAGAATTTCCTAACAAATTTAAATTTTTTATATTTAGATATGCATATTAACCCTGTTAACAGCATTGTAAAGCATCGTATGCAGGCTCCAAATATTACCTACTGCACCTGGTACACAATATAGATAGCTCAACTGAAACACATTGCCTTGTAAGATACCCATTTTGGCCAGATTATGGTGGCAGGTGATGCAATCTATATGGTGGGTTCAACTGCAGTGGTTCAGGCTGTAGGAATGCAGAAATTACTAAAGAAATGTTACTACAAGATGGTATAAAATTTTATTTCTTGTCATAATAATTACATTGCTATAGTGTGACTATATTGTAGCATCTAGACATTAACATTAAATCCAACACTGCAAAAAATGCCCTTCTTGAAATAAGCAAAATTTACTTAAATCTAGTTAAAGTGTACCAAAATCAAGCAAATAAATCTGCCAATAGGGTAAGCAAAACAGACTTGATAAGAATTCTTGAAATTAGCATAAATATCTAGTCGATAATAAATGCTACTGGATCTTAAAACTAGACACAAATTCTTAAAACTAGGCATTTTAGCTTTTTATAAGAATTTAATAGTAAATAAGTTAGTGAAAACTGCATTAAAACTAGAATATTTGAACTTAAATCTAGTCACTAAAAATACGTCTGGTCTTAAAACTAGACAAACATGCTTAAAACTAAGCAGTTTTCTCTTTTTATAAAGCACTGAATAATAATAATTCTAGGATAAATTGCATTAAAACTAGAATATTCAAACTTAAATCTAGTCACTAAAAATACGGCTGGTCTTAAAACTAGACAAACATGCTTAAAACTAAGCAGTTTTCTCTTTTTATAAGCACTGAATAATAATAATTCTAGGATAAATTGCATTAAAACTAGAATATTCAAACTTAAATCTAGTCACTAAAAATACTGCTGGCTACAGGTTTGTGGCAATAATCCTAATAAAAATAGTCATTTCAATGAACTGCCAACACATATTTATTATTAAACATTTGACAGCGGAAATACAAACTTAGTATGTCAGAACATTAATACATTAAAAAGGCAATTAATCTAAATCAAAATATCAGGTAGTTTATGTAATCCAATTAAAAAGTTTATTAATAAATTGATTAATATTATAATTAATATTTTAACAATACTACAGGGCTCAACAATAAGGACTGCTCAATGGCCCGGGGCCAGCGTGCGAGACGCTCGGGACAGTAGACGGAATCGTCACTGGCCCGATCGGGCAAGTGTTGCCTCGTCACTAAAGTTTATAATTTGCCTGCGACCATTGTCAATATGCATGCAAATACAATCTTATAATCGAGAAACAGCTTGTTTTTATGCCATCGTTAACTTCTCTGTGATGTCACACATTATTTAAAATATGCGGCTAAGAAATAACAATTAATTTTTTGGTGGGGCCAGTAGAAAAAAATCCTTAGCGTTGAACCCTGTAATATTAACAATATTGTTTTTAATAAAATAATGAACATACTTAAGGAATGGTTATTTTGAATCCTGGGCCTCTAAAGGCTTTGTTTAAAATGGGTATAAATTCTAGAACTTCAGGCACATTCAAACAAGTCCTACAACCTGGTCTACATCCAACTGGTACAACCAGCCCCAGAAGATTTCTCCATCTTTTACTATGCATTTCAGATTAAACAGTCCACTGTTTGGATTGCTGTGGCTCTCCTCAAGCACTTTCCACATGACCTGAAATCCCCAAAAAATATTTTTACATTCACCTATTCCAGTACAACTCATTCTTACTCCCAACACATATTGCCACCTGGTCAGAACATCTCAACATCACATTTTACCACATATAGTATTCATTTAGCATCATTTTTTAGGGTCCTCCACCGCTTTTAATTGTTTGCCCCATTTAACCCTGAGTACAGGAACATCTCACTTTGGTCATTTAGAAGTGGGTTAGCACAACAATTTACCTTTTAGAAAATATGGCGTAACATTTAAATGGTGCAACACTCACCTTTTAAGTTTGTGCCTGGACATCAATAACTTACACAACTCATCTGTAGAGAGGAAATAAACATGTTTTACAAACTGTGAATGCATGGGATATGTTTATTAAGAAGTCTGAGTATCTGTATTGATGTGTACTGCATGGTGTAACTGGTAAAGGTTTCTGTATGTGCTTCAATGAACTGACTACAGTAAATGTACTTGTGCACTCCACTGTCCAAGGTGATCAGACGTCTTCCAGCCAATCACAATTCAATATTTAGACAGACGAGCTGCATTGAGAGAGAAAATAATATTACATAATTTAAAACAAAACAATACATATTAATATTCTGAAACATAAACAGGGCTTGTCATTAAGCGTTGTCATGTGGTTGTCTTACTAAAAGAAATAAATATAATGAAAAGCTCCTGATTACACATAGTTTACTATTCAAAAATTATATGTGATACTGTAACTGTATTATCAGATACAAATACTAGATCAAATACTTTGATCATTTTTTGTAGTGATAAGTAATAAAATGGATTTGAGTGAACAATAGTCTTTAACCTCCTAAGACCCGAGCTTTGGTTTTTACTTATAAGATATAATACAAGATACATTTATCTATTTGGGAAAAACGGAGAAAAGCAGCACAATGTATAATGTGAGAGTAATTTGTTAGTTTCTGTCAGGAGTCATAAGGACAACTCGTATAAAACTGTCTCGCGTCATACATCAGATACGCCCAAGCTAAAGTTCAAAAGCTAAAGTTCAAAGACTAAAGTTCAAAAGCTTGTGTTTGCTACAGCAGCATATGAGTTGACTTTAGACTCGTGACAGAAATTAACAAATTACTCTCACATTATACGATTTAACAATAAAAGTGGTGAGATCCACACAACCTCACCTTAGAAAACAGTGTTTTAAGCTTTAAGACACAGATTGCGTTGAGGAGTTTTAACAGTTCGCGGCTAAATGTTACACAAACACAATAGGGCTTGGCAACCGACGTCACTGCGCAGTGCATTCTGGTGCATATCCTCCTGACTACCAGCTATGGTATTTTATGGACATTATGTTTTAGCGATTTCTCTGAGACATTACAGTTTTAAGTCTCGATGTCCTGTACAGAGCATGTTCAGGGCTTTTCAGAAATGACAAATGATTGGATGTTTCACCATGACCACTCCTTGGTCTTTAAAAACAGACGACATTAATTTAGTGATCAAGTGTAACACCCTTATGAAAACATGATAATATTTTGTACTTAAATCAGCATCTCGGGAAAATCTTGTGGGGTTTCAAATCAAAATTTACACATTTTGGGAGACACAACAAATGAATAGAGAAAACATTATATATCAAAATTCTTATTATTATGAAAATCTTGCTAATTATTACTCTCATTATTGCACTTATTTGTTCATTCTACGTTGCCCCAAAAACATATTAATAAGCAAATTAGATAGTCATAAATACATTGTATATAATGGAAAAACATGTTTATGGCCATTTTACACACATTTTGCATTAAGAATTTTTTATTTATTTATTTAAATATTGTTCATAACATTGTTGAGAATCATCTTGAATGAAAATGCCTGGAACACACTTTAAGTGATCTTGGGATATCTGCGAAACATATGTCCGTGCGTCTTATGGCAGATATCCAGGCCATCCGTCTCCGCTTTGTAACATCAGACACATGACTCCCTTCGTTTTGTTTCCAGGCCGGAAAACAATAAAAAGAAAGACCGTTGTCTATTCTTCTCCCACGTCGATCGTGTGAACGGACATTACATCCAACAACACAGCAGCAGGTTCTTCCCATGACTAAACTCGTTGGCGCGTCAGAACAAGTGGCCTCACAATATGGCGATTTTTCCCATCAGCCATCGCGGCGCTAGAGCCGTTACGTCACGCCCCCATACTCTATTAACAATAGATTCCCGATGATAGAAACCACATATAATGAATACAAAATAAAAAATATATATATTTTACCTGATGATTTTGAGCTGCACATCATAAGCAGAAACGGTTGCTGATGCTTGTACGACTCCCGCTGCTGCACTCATCACACAGCCTGAGGTGACTGTATCCTTGCGCCGGGCGGGAATTCTCTTAGTTTGAATATTTTTTTCTTTTTTGTTAAATATAACTTTGTTTATAGTTGTATTTTAAGTGGGCGAATATTTATCAATGCATCATAATATTACAAGATATTATAAAAAAAGCAATTCGTAAAGAAACCACTGAACTACAGAGGGATTAATTTACAACTTTTACTAAACCGGTCTACCAATACAAAGACACAGGTAAATCCATCGGAACAGGGTAAATCAGACATAAAATCCACTGCAATGTGAGACCAGGGTCTTTGGGAAACAGGCAAAGGGAGGAGCTTACCCTGGGGTAGTCGACGAGGAACTTTGACCATGGCACAGACTGAGCATCCTCGTACATAACGAGCGATATCTCCCGACATACCGGGCCACCAGTACCGGGGGGAGATCAGTGAGAGGGTGCAGGGACCTGGATGTCCTGCTCCCGGAACACAATGAATAGAGTCCATAAGAGAGACGCACAGATCCTCAGGCACATACAATCTCCCTTTAGGACCTCCCGGCGGAGCAGGCTGAGTGCGCTGACTGGCTTCAATCTGTTTGTCCAGTTCCCACTCGATGGGAGAGATTACCATGGCTGGAGGGAGGATGGGCTCGGGGGGATCTGAGCTGACGTCACCGGCATGAATCCGGAAGAGGGCATCCGCCTTTCCATTCTTGCTGCCAGGGCGGTAGGTAACTGTAAAGTTGAAACGTGAAAAGAACAGCGCCCAGCGGGCCTGACGAGAGTTAAGTCTTTTAGCATCGCGAAGTTACAGAAGATTTTTATGATCAGTATAAACAACAAAAGGGTACTTAGCTCCCTCCAGCCAATGCCTCCATTCCTCTAATGCCAACTTGATAGCCAGAAGTTCCCGGTTGCTGATATCGTAATTCTGCTCCGCCGGGGACATCTTCTTGGAAAAGAAGGCACATGGGTGAAGGCGAGCGGGACTCCTCTGCAGCACCAGTGGTGGAGGCGTCGACTTCCACTACAAACGGTAGCTCAGGGGATGGGTGACGGAGAATCGGTGCAGAGCAGAAGGCTTCCTTTAACTGCTGTAAAGCCTCCGATGCTTCTTGGGACCAGACTAGCGATTTGGGCTTTCCTCGGAGCAGCGCGGCGAGGGGAGAGCAGATGGTGCTGAAGTTACGGATGAATCTCCAGTAGAAATTAGCGAACCCCAGGAAGCGCTGCAAACCTCGGATCGAGGACGGCTGTGGCCAGGTTCGCACCGCCTCCACCTTATCCTTTTCCATGAGCACCCCCGTGGAGCTAATCACGTACCCCAGGAACTGGACCTCAGGGAGGTGAAACTCACACTTTTCAAGTTTAAGGTAGATGTGACGACTCCGAAGACGCTGGAGAACGAGTCGCACATGATCTCGATGCTCCGCGAGGGACTTCGAATACACCAGGATGTCATCTATATAAACAATAACAAAGAGACCCAACACATCTCGGAATATTTCATTCATAAAACTTTGAAACACAGAATGAGTATTCGAAGGTATTCGAAGTGTCCCGCGGGCATCACAAAGGCTGTTTTCCACTCGTCTCCTGCTCTGATACGAATTAAATTGTAGGCGCTCCTGAGGTCCAGCTTCGTGAACACGGATGCCCTACGCAGGTGCTCTATGGAAGGGGGAATAAGAGGCAAAGGATATGGAAACTTGACTGTGGCTTGATTAAGAACTCGGTAGTCGATGCATGGCCTAAGACCTCCATCCTTCTTTCCCACGAAGAAAAAACTGGAAGCTGCAGGAGAGGTAGAGGGACGGATAAACCCTTGTTGAAGAGCCTCTTTGATATACGCATCCATGGCCTCCTGTTCCGGGAGGGACAGAGAGTAGATACGCCCCTTGGGCAAAGGGGCTCCAGGCAGCAGCTCAATAGCGCAGTCCCATGGCCTATGCGGGGGAAGTTGGGTGGCTTTCTTCTTACTAAACACATCCTGGAACGCCCCATACTCGGGTGGAATCGACCCCTTTAGGGGCGTGTCGTTACGCTGTGCTCTGGAAACCTCCGGACTTCCTGAGGAGAGATTAACAGATATTGGCGACATAACAATGGGAACAGATTGCGATGGTCTTACGGCATGGTCCAAGGGCCAACTAATAACACTTCCGGTCGTCCAATCCATCTCCGGACGGTGAGCTTGAAGCCAGGGGCGTCCCAACACAAGATCCACAGAGCTCCCCTCCAGCACCCAGAACGAGAGTTCCTCTGACATGACCGGTCACCAGTCAAGTCGCACTGGCGGAGAGAAATATCCAATCAGTCCCCGCCCTAGGGGTTTTCCCAGAATATCCTGCACGGGAATCGGCCGCGCCACGCGGTGGCGAGGTAACTGCAATCGTGTCAACAGTTCTGGGGAGATGAAATTTCCAGCCGAACTGAACTTTTTTACTGAACTTCATCAGTGGAAAAAACATTAACAAGTACAGACCTCACTTCAGAGGGGGAATCTCAGGCTGATCAATAAAGCACGGCAGGTTGACAGAGTATTCGTAAATAATATACAGGATAACCACACGATCAAAGTAACAATAACACCAGACAAAGAACGAAAGCAAACACACACATTAAATAAGGTTAACACTTCCTATAATGCTATAGGAAGCTTTAACACTTCCTATAATGCTTTGCTAGATTACTCACATCTGTTTCTTTTTATCCCCTTGCAATAATGTGTACATATAGCCTTTGTGTTTGAGTTATCCTTTGTCAGTTGTTGTTTTGCTGTCTGCCGTTATGTGTTCCTTGCCTCTTTTCCTTGTTATGTGTTTTTGTTTTCTCTGTGGATTACTTAATAGTGGATATCTTAAAGGCAACAGCCATTTATCACTATCAGCCCCCCGTGAGTTTAGGAATACAAATGGTACCTTTTAGGAAAGAAATGGGGCTGTGAAATAAATTCCTTTTAATTTTCAACCTCTAGGGGTCATATTATGCCATACTGCAAAGTCCTTATGTTGTTTTTGAGGTGTGGCAAAACAGGATTTCATGTTTTATCGCTAAAGAAACACATTATTTTTCTCACATTTTACACTATTGCAGCCCCAATCTCCTGAGTTCTGCCAAACGGTCTAATTTCTTCAGGTCTCTATGAAGCGCCCTCCTCCAAAACGCTCTGATTGGTCAAGCTGGCCCAGTCTATTCTGATTGGTCATCAGCTTTTAGCGTGTGTTGAAACGTCTCTCCCCTTACCATGTTTGAAAACTTCCGCATCACACTCTGCTGTGATTTGTCACATGCTCAGAGTGTGTTCCAGATATGTCCCGCTCCTTATAAATAAGCTTTATGCTGTGTTCCAGACAATTTTCAGATAAAATCAGGATTTCAGATATTTTGTCCTACCTCCGACATCAATGCGTTCCAGTCAATCATGTGTCGCAGCACATTAAAGAGCGTCAAAACGATATACATGATTTGATTTGTTTAAAACAACTTGCAAGAGAGACTTTGCTCATGTCTTTTATGCAGTAAAATACTTTAAAGTTTGTTTTTACGTTTTCACATGATTTATCTCACTGTAAACTCAATGGAAGCATCTTGGGCAAGATGTCAAATGACGAGTCCCCCTGAGGTCGGGGCTGATCGATCTGCCTCGAGTTCACACGTCAAATATCCAAGTGTGTTCGAGTGCTGTTACAGAAAGTGTGTACTGCTTTATTCAAGTGTTTCATTATGATGACAACAAAACTTCACTACAACGGCTCCCCCTTTCGACAAGGTCACGCCTCCTATTTTTATACATTCCTGGGGGCGGAGGTTCTTCAGATTCTGTTGTTTGTGATATAGTAACACAAATGCTTAACCGGGACCAAAAAAGATGCTACTTGCAATATGGAGAAAGCATGTTCCAGAAGCCAGGAAAGTGTTCCATTTCGGTCTTTGAGGTGGTGCAGCATCATGGTGGAGCAGCTCTGCATGGTGCAACAGTATAAGAGAGTCAGAGATCACCTAAAGCTCCGGTAGGACTTAGCCACTGACTCGGTGGCAAAGTGAACAGGCTTTGTAGTTATGTCGTAGGGAAGGGGTAGACCTCTGCCTTATTATTTGATAGGAAGGAAATCACTTTTTAAGGGAAAACAAAAGCAGTCCATAAATAAACAACTTATTTGTCTCCTAATATTTGTAAGTCACTTTGGATAAAAGCGTCAGCTAAATGCCTAAATGTAAATGTATTTGCAGGTAAAACTTATACTGGGTTATAACTGCACTAGTAATGCAAGGCCTCAAATTATTAACTTCACTGGCTAGTGGCTTAGCATCCCAATAGCAATATTCAATTTAATTTGATTTGTATAGCGCATTTTTACAAAGTTAATTGTATCAAAGCAGCTTTACAAAAAAACCTGACATGACATGTTACAGCTGCAATCCGTGGCACATATGCCATCCGTAATGGAGGACACAAAGTGCCAATGATTGCATCTATAACTCACATTACAGTTACAGGACACAGACTAATTACTAATTAAGAGAGGTGAATAAGTGAATAATTAATTATATATAGAAGTAAGTGTAATGTAAGAGAGCTGTAGGTGTACAAATGAAGTGTCTTGTTGTCGTTGGGCAGTCATTCATTGTGCAACACCAGAAGGGGAACAAGCGGGCCAGGGCTGTTATGAGCAGTATCATGCCAAACTGGAACTTAATCAGTATCACTCAGAGTCCCTCTGAGAAGAGAGAGAGAAAACAGACTTATAGTAGCATGGGGGACGTTCAGATGTAATGTTAATTCCATACACTTTTCTTTGGTTTTATTTGTTTAGTTATATTACTTGAATCTTCCAATATTGTTAAAATGAAGATCAAATGTCCATGTGTTTAACTATGTTAAAATACACAGGCTTGCATGGGGTGTCCAATTTTTTTCACATGACTCTGTTTCTTGTAAAAATTAAAACTAATGTCAAAAATAAGAATAACAAGGGCTCTGACAAAACTTTCTTTAAGCGCTTGTAAGCATATCTTATTTTTGCTGTTAATAATGGAAACTGTTAATAGTAACATTAATATTAATAATATTAACAACTAGACATGTACATTTCCTGAAGAAAATGTGAGTGGTGCTTGCAGTGGCAAAACTCGGCACAAGGCACTAATACTAACCCCAATAATGTAATTTCATGTGAAAAACAAGCAAATTGTGTTAGCATTAGCGTTACTGTTGCTAGGGTGTTCTGGGTGGTTGCTCTTGTGTTGCTAGTTGTCACAGATCATTACTATGGTGATTTTAGCCTGATTTAACACTTAGCTAATCATTATTAGCATGTAGCTATTTATTGCTAGCATGTGTAGCATGCTGAGAGTCCTATTAGCTAGCATGAGTCAAAAGAAGTAAATTCCATGTCTATACGATATTCTGAAGCAAAGATATAGGACTTGCTATATGGTTGCTAGGGTACTCTGTTTGGTTGCTAGGAAGTTGCTAGGGTGGTCAATAATGGTTGCTAGGGTGTGGCTAGGAAGTATCGATGGTGATTCATGATTGGCTGTTTGCTGCCTCGAGTCAAACGAGCCCACCCCCATGTCTCTATGACACTGTGATCCAAAGATATCCATCTGGGCCTTATAATGGCAGTCTATAGGATCAGTTGCTAGGGTGCTGTAAATGGTTGCTAGGGCGTGGCTTGACAGCTTCATAATGATCCTGAGAGTCTGATTGGTTGTCTGAGTAAAATGAGCCCGCCCCCATGTCTCTATGACATTGTGATGCAGAGTTACGCTTAATGCAAAATTCCTATGTGAATTACCATAGTAAGAAAAAAAAACACTTTTACATGGGCCGTCCCTTACCATAATAAGTCAATGGGGCAACTTTGGGGGGCTCTTGTACAACTTGTACCCCATTGCGGGGTATGTTCTCACTCAGCTTGTCACTCTCTCCAGATGTGGTGAATCACAAGTTTCTACAAAATTCTCGCTCTGCCAGCCAATGAATTCAAAGTTGGCCGTAATGCATTGTCTATGGGATTTTTTGGCCGAAATTTCGTCCGCTGTACGATCATCGTACGCCCGATCGCTTATAAAAGTCATAGCACACCATTCCTCAATAGGCCGCACGATTTGAGGCCTGTTTCATTGGTCTGTGACAAAAGCTGCGGGACAAGTTACGCGCCGAACTTTGTACGGAAGAAAAAGAATAAGAATAATAAGTATGTGAGATAATAATAGTGATGCTTTGCCTATGGCAAGCACCACTAATAAGTATGTGAGATAATAATAGTGATGCTTTGCCTATGGCAAGCACCACTAATAATAAGTATGTGAGATAATAATAGTGATGCTTTGCCTATGGCAAGCACCACTAATAACATAAAAAGTGCAGGGAGCACCCAGCCACCAGCATTTTGTAAACATTTTGTAAATCTTAAAGTAGTAAACAATATCAACTAGCAACAAATTAACAAATAATAAACAAATGAGCATTTAGGTGTATTTACAGACTGGTAAATGCAGCTCAAAGCTCTTATGTTTAGATATTTTAAACATAAAACGTTGAATACTGATATTTGAGATTATTTAAAAAACGAAAGCAAGCAAGAAAGAAAGCAACTGAGCAATACTAAGAGACGCAAAATGTGCGGTGGCGAAATAGAGCAAAACCAGGCAATGTGATATCTGAAGCATAAATCTCTTAGTATTTACTTCTTTGTTTGTACTGTTGTATAAAATCAATACCACATCACACTGATTTTTTAGGAAAAACTGCACTTTTTGTGTGATAATAAATAACTATATAAAATCATATAAATGTATACATTTTCTGCCCGCAATATCTCAAATTTTGTAATCGTTCTAAATGCATTTTAATAGACTGAATAAATTAGACATCCACTTTTGAGCTTGGTATAGCGCTATTAAATGGGTCATTAGCAGGCAACATGATCACCTTTGGTTAACTGATACAACATATTTTCTTACTGATGCGGTCGAGTAGTAGAACATTAACATTAGTAGCACCATAAGATAAAATAAGTTTTAATTAAACTAGCTAAACTTACATGGTTCTGGTCCAAGTAAACTCGTGGGACTCGTGACTCCCAACAAATCAGATTAGACGGTGGGCGGGCATTGCTCTAGAGCACAGAGCGGTGAGTTCCAGAAGAAGTGTCTGTGTCAGAGAGCCAAAGAGCGCATTTGAAAATTGAATCATGTTATCAGCAAATCAGTTTTGACCGAAGTCAATAATTGTAAAATGCTAAATATCGACATCAATAAACGACTAGGTCGATAATCGGTCGACCCATTCATAATAGCAATGCTCTTTTATATTATTCAGCTATAATAATTGTGCTTATTTCTGTCTTTGGTATAAGTAGCACAAGGGTGATAATTGACAAGAAATTAACAGTTTTATACCATCTTGTGCTTAACATTTATAGTCATTTCGGTGTTCCTACAACCTAAACCACTGTAGTTGAACCACCCTTAAATGCTGCCATTTTTGTTCTTGGTCAAACAGTTTGACAGTCACACATTTGACAATTATTTACGTTGTAAATGCAATGTGACATGATGCTGCAAAATTATTTGACTGGCTAATGACACCACAAGAATGCACACAGCCAAACCCTTTACTAGCATTTGTGCTGTTCTAAAAACTGCAGCTATTCTAAAAAAGAGCTATTTCATGCTTTCCAAAAACATCTTTGTCAGGGTAATGGTTGACTTTTAAATGGCTGTTCACAGAGAAAAGTTGTCCCCAGAAAGACTAACTCTTAATCACTAGACAGCACAGCCTTGAACTGAGTTTTGGAGCAAAGCTAATTTTCTTGAAAATTTAATTACAAACAATAATACACACAATTTTAAATAGTTAACTATATATCCATAAATTAAATTATTATGAACTATATTACAAATATGCACTGTTGTGAGTGTCGTTCCTAGACTAAGAGACTTTTTTTATGTGGAACAGGACCACTCACTAGAATATGGAAAGAGAAACAGTCGTGCTGGAATGTTCCGCATAGTGCCAAAGTTCAAGAAAGAGAGAGCCCCCAAGAAGTCCAGTCCACAATCAGGTAAGAGTGCGGGTGTGCCTTTGTCCACACATAAACTTCAATAAACTTACCTTGTGTGAGAGGTACAACATGAGAGGTACAATAGCATACACCCACAATGTGTTGCATTTATAGTCATGTTAAGTGTGTTTTATTATTGCATTTTGTTTTATATGGCATCAGAAACACACAAATATGGGACATAGATACTGAGCTGTTTCCTTGATTTGTAAAAAAGTGTCTGTTCATCAAGGGAGTGAAGCGCAGTTACACACGAAGCTCCATATAGCATCTCTATTCTTTTTTGAGACTTTTCTCTGTTCTGTAATGTCCAGGCCAGCCATCCATAAGCACCCCTGCACTTCTTTGGTCGTGATTTTGTCCTGTAAATCAGAAACAGTATGTGTCCTTACATGAACAGTAGGCACAAACCACAGTACATGGCACAGGACAACAACAGTCCCACAACTGCAAATAAATCACTTACTCAAACATTTTTATACTACAAATGTACATATTTTCATTAATTTGACTTAATGCTTTAAGGTGATGTGTGTGATATATGTGGGGCCAAAGATATTAGGATGTGCCAGTGCTATTACTATGAATAATGAAAAATGGAACGTTCAAATAGCCTAGCTATGGAAGTTCCACCTTCCGGTAAAATGAGCCAACCGTCAATCAATAAAGATTGATGATTAAGTTGCGCATAAAACACTAAACCTGCAGGAGGAGGTGACGCCACCAGAAGTGTTTGAGCCAGAGTTGGTATGCACAGCCAGCAGAGCACATTACAGACTTACAATCAAAATAGTGATCTATTTGGTTTCGCTTTTGAAATTAACATGCAGGAATAAGAAAAAAATGCAGAACTTGCTTGATGCTAAAAGAGTTATTAAAAGTGATAAAGTGTGGGACCTGATTGATTGTTAAAAGAGTTATTAAGAGAGATAAGTCACAAATGATCTCCCTCTCATTTGCATCCGCAAATGGAGCGTACACAGTGAACAGACAAAGATGCTCTCAGACAGTGTGTTACCCCGATACACAGAATACAATTTTTACAAATATCTGTCTTGACGAATACACAATCTGGTATGTAATCTGGTATGTGAATAATTAATTGTTGGGGGAAAATATCTGATGTATAACATATTAGATTCTTGCATTACAGTAGGCTAGATCTTAAAGTTGTGCTTCTCAATGTCATTCAAACAAAATATAATAAAAGAACCAAAAAAGTTGAGTATAGCATATATTTTTTCCCATAGATGGTTATTTTGACTTGGTTTAGTGCCAAATTCATTGATATTACCAGAGATTACTAGATTTTTCTTAAAATTGACTTTGTTGACTTTAAACAGGTGTAGTTCTCTCACTTTTTTTTGTCAGATTCCAATGAATCATATATAGTTTTGAAGATCTTTTAATAGAGAATGTGAAAATAACAATAACTCCTTTTTGAAAATGTGTTCATTATGACTCAATTTGGCAGCAGAGGTCACAAATGCAAATTACTTGTTAGTTTGGATGTTATTTACAGTGTTTATGTTTATTTCAAACAAAACAGCGATGTATGAAAGTTGCGGAGGTAAGTGTGTACTGCACAGTGTTCCTAAAGGGACTTGTGAATCAAACAGTGATGAATCATAAATTCCTACTGCTCCGTCTCACTGCCATGAAACCTACACTGTAAAACCTAAAGGATCCTCAAGGAATCATTTGGGGTTCTTCACACTGCCATACCGGCAGAACCATCAAGAAGACCTTGAGTCACTTCTCTTAACAGTCTTGGCAGTTCTTGCAGAAACTATGGGATCCTTTACTTTAAATTCAGTTCTGAAGTTCCTCAGAGGTCCTCCCTCCTGTCTTGTTAGCTAGCAGCAGAGTTATGAGTTTGATGTAAGCAGCTATTGGGAGCTAATGCAAACTGATGAAAAGACATGTGATGTCCACGCTCTTTGGCTCATTATAGACCACTCTTGCTGCCGCATTCTGGATCATCTGTAGAGATGTGAAAAAACATGCTGGAAGGCCAGTCAGGAGAATGTTTACAATAGTCCTGTCTTGATAGAACTAGTATCTTATGAAATTGTCACATTTAATTCAGTGTGACAGTTTACACAATAATGAATTTATGAATGATTTACAGAGGTTTACTTCTGTTTTATTAATAAGGACTGTGTGAGTGATCTATTTGCACATCATCTGATACCTATGGATGTAAGTATTTTAGCATTGAAAAATCACACACATCACCTTTAATCATACTGTACTAAACCCAAAGAATCCTTATTTTTGGCAAATAAGCATTCATTACATGAAAGTACACAAGATAGAAAAACTCTACACACTGTTTTCAGAGACAGTTCAGAAATACAAATTATAATCATTCATATATCAAACTTGTAGTCCAGGGCACCTGTCATTGTAGATTTGCATATATAAACTCTCTTGTTGTAGGGGTAATAAAACCAATTTGTACTTCCTAAGTATAAAGAATAACTTAAGGTGCTCCTGTCTGAAAATTACCCAATAAACAATTTTAGCTCAGGATGTTAGATGTGTTAGGTTGCAAAGACTTCAATTTCCCGTTCCCCCTCAATCTCCTTTTCTCTGTCTGCCTTTCTCTCTCTTTCTCTTTTTCTGTGTTTGCTCTTAATGGGATTATAGTGGGCGTCCCACTATATTAACCTGCATGCCAGAAACCCCTCTGGTTGTGTCGGCGACTATAGACCTGTGCCAAACCAAACCTGTTAAACTTTCTCTTTGCCATCGGCTGCCGCCACCTTTCTCTGTGTACTTGTTTTTTTGGTTAATTTTCCTTGTGTGGTTCTTTATTATTTGTTTTTCCTTTTGGCCTGACCCTGTTTGCTTTTGCCTTGCAAGTGTGCGGGGGTTAAACACTGAAGGGGGCTTTTCGCTCTTGATTGTGTAGTTCAGAGGTGGGGTACTGAGGAGGTGGCCACCTGGCTGGAGCAGCTCAGCTTGGGGGAGTACAAAGATACCTTCATCCGCCACGACATCCGCGGCTCCGAGCTTCTGCACCTGGAGCGGAGAGACCTGAAGGTATACATGCAAACCCTTAACTGCACCACATAATGTTCCTCAAAACAACCAAAACTTTTTTCTCTGATCTTGCTCTCTGACTTTCTTGCTGTCTTTTTGTCACCCTGTTTGCCAATTTGTGCTGCACTGCTCGGCTTGGCTTGTTCTGTGCAAGTGTCATTGCGATCACAAACTACTTACACAACTAACATCCCTTGATACACAAAAAGTAGAGCCTTTGGACTTTATTTGTGCAAGTCAGCTATCACAGGCTAGAAAATGACAAGGGCTTCTAAATCCACGCTGTAGGCAGGTAATTGTAACACACGGTTGCAACAGCCGATGTTGTGTGACAGGCAAATCCACACTGATATGTCTTTGTTTGTGTTGCTAATAAGTACACTGAAGGCACACACTCAGGGGCTGATGCATCATTAATGTTTTTGTTCAATTCAATTTCATTCAATTGGCCCAGTGTGAACATGACTGGTCATTAGCTTCAAGCATGTGTTGACACGTGTCTTACCTTACCATATCTGCAAGTTCTGCTTCCCTAAATCAGTTGGAATTAGTCATGTGTTCAGAGCGTGTTCCACAAAAGTCCTACCCCTTATAAACATTAGCTCTCAGGCATAAACAGTAACAATGGCATCAATTTTAGTGAATCAATTAGAACCACATATGCATGCACAATAAAGATCAGCTAGTGTGTGAAAGATATAAATGCGTAAACCTCACTCTTTGTTAGAGAGTGCACATTTTTTCTACTATGGTGAGCGCACGCCTCCCGTTTTTAAAACCGATAAAACATTTATAGAAGGGATTTTCTGGCATGTCTGTGATTGTTACAGAATGTCAGTTATCTTTGAATAGGTGTAGCTGAATCTTTATCATCAGAACTAACAGCAGTAATCAGAGGCTGACGTTTCATTGTCATGGCAACAACATTCTACTACAATGGCTCTTCCTCTCAAGCAACAAGGTCACACCCCCTTTTTGTATATGCCTGAGTTTCTTCAGATTCTGGGGAAGTAAATGGGTTGTAGTTCCATCCA
The DNA here is from genome assembly GCA_019155185.1 of Beaufortia kweichowensis. NCBI lineage: Eukaryota > Metazoa > Chordata > Actinopteri > Cypriniformes > Gastromyzontidae > Beaufortia > Beaufortia kweichowensis. The sequence goes on from CM032799.1 coordinate 13,689,422, forward strand.
GCCGTTTCTGTAGTCCTTAAAAAGCGATTTCAATTATAAAACTTCTGTGATTTTTGTTAAAGAGAATATCTTTCTTTTCAGTAAACTTTGAGCATTGTAATTTTGCAAATGTTTTTTATATTTAAACTGCAACATTACACTAACTCAGTGCTTCCCAAACTGTGGGCCGCAGCCCCCCGGTGGGCCGTAGCGGTATTGCAGGGGGGCCGTAGCTAGGCTAAATCAAAATATTAAAACAATTAAAATATTCTAATTGTTATAAATTGTGATCCCCCACCTGCTTGTTGCACAAATAAAAAAACACATAAAAACATTTTCCCCCATTATAGCGAGGTGAGACACGCTTATTTTCAAACTAACGTCAGTTGCTTAGGAATTCAGTCACAATTAACCGTCAATTCAAAAATGCGACGGTGGTTACTCTGTAAAAGAGGAGTAGAGGATGACAATCCATCCTCATAAACTGGACCTAACTGCACTTCAAGTAAACGAAAGACTCGTAAGTACAGCGAAGAGTACTTGTCCTTCGGATTTGCGATTGTTGGTCCTGCTGACAACCCCACGCCTGTCTGTGTGCTATGCTCCGAGACCCTTTCTAATGAGGCACTGAAACCATGCAAGTTACGCCGTCACCTCGAAACAAAACATGGGTCGTTTGCCAGCAAGCCTCGAGAATTTTTTAAAAATAAATTGAAAGATTACCAGCAACGTAAAAAAATGATCAAGTAAACCTATGTGACGGGTGGCGAAAATGAAAAGGCAGTGACAGCATCGTATGAGGTATGAAGATTGATAGCTACATCTGGAAAGCCCCACACCATACGTGAAGACTTAATTTTACCAGCTCTAAGCAGATGGTCAGCATAATGCTGGGAAACAATGCAGTTAAACAACTTAACTCGATTTCATTATCAAACAACACGGTTAAGCGCCGAATTAATGATATGGTTGAGAATGTGTTCCAGCAGCTAATTTGCAGAGTTTGAGCGAGTCGTTTTTATGCAATTCAAATTGATGAGTCCACAGACATTGCGGGTATGGCAATTCGTTAGGTATGAATGTGATGGAGAAATTGAGGAAAACTTTCTTTTTTGCAGACCTCTACATTCAAACGCAACTGCGGAAGCTATTTTTGACATTCTGAACGATTTCATGATTTCCAATGACATCAACTGGACAAAGTGCGTTGGACTATGCTGGGCCGACACAGTGGAGTAGTGAAGCGAGTCAGAGACGTGGCCCCGCTGCTCTCTCACGTACATTGCTGCATTCACCGAGAGGCATTAGCCGCTAAGAGAATGCCTGTGGATTTAAAGACCGTTTTAGACAGTGCTGTCAGAATGGTGAATTACATTAAAAGTCGACCACTGCAAGCACGTTTGTTTTCCCTTTTGTGTGAAGAGATGGGTAGTGAACACTGTCAGCTTTTACTATATACTGAGGTCCGGCTCACCCGGCTCTTCCAGTTATGTGACGAGGTCAGAACATTTTTCATTGATTCCAAATTTGAACTTGCAGACCGCCTCTGTGATTTCGACTGGCTTTGTAAATTGGCCTACTTGGCAGACATTTTTAGCCACTTGAATGGACTCAATCTATTCCTACAGGAGACAGCAGTAACAATGTTTCACGTGCATAACAAAATAGAGACAACCATAAAGAAAATTTATCTGTGGGGGAAAAGAATTGCCCGAGCCAACTATGAGTCCTTCGAAAACGTGTCCGACTTTTTGTCTAAGGAGGAAATGCCACTCCCTGTCACTTCAGCAGCTGCTATGACAGAGCACATGCAGGCTTTAAAGTCTTAGATGTAGGACTACTTCCCTGACATCAGCAAACAGCAAAGCTGGATACAGCATCCCTTTGCCAACCACACTGAGGATATAATTGCGGGACTCACCTACAAGGAACTGGACAGCCTCGTCAAAGTATCCTGTGACAGCTCCTTGAAACTAATTTTTTCAGAAAAAACTTTGAATCAGTTCTGGTTACATGTGTCAAACGAATATCCTGAACTCGCCAACAAGGCAGTAATGTTTTTGATGCCGATTTAAGAATGTAGTGTTTTGGATTTAAATATATTTGTAAAGAATGTTTGCATCATCTTACTTTTACCAGAATATAACAAAATATTACATTTTATAGTAGTTCATGTAAATGACATTTTTAGACTGTTTTCATTAATTTGTCATCTTGTCAGGTGCCACCATATTTCTTGTCAGCCATAATCAATTTTATTGAAAACATATTTTTTCGAACTCCCTCTGCAAAATACAAAAAGGCTGTTTATTTGCGTTTATTTTGTGTTTTGACACACATCTTGTTCACCTCATTATTTGGCAAAAGCATCCACCTGTTCGTCAATAGATGGTTACATTGGACACGCGCCTGGCCCAAAGTTAACTTCCAGTCGATGTTTGTTTATTGGACTGGCTAGTAATATGGAAGTGACTACAAAAGCAGTTCAAGTCAAGGTGTTGAGTAGACTAAAGTTGACTAAAGAGGGACGGATTCTTTGTGGAAGTCTACCGGAAGTTAACTTTGGGCCAGGTAGTGTCATTTGTCTTTGTTGTTGCCATTGAAACCATCTATAGTAATAAGCAAAGTGGTTTTTACATTTTTTACATTTTTTAAATTGCTTTTCTTAAACTTAAGACATGTCCACACATATTTCCCTTTGTGCCCTTGTTGCGACTTGCAAGTATATTTTAATGTGATCTATTTAATTTAATTTAATCTATATTGTGTTTGGCAGAAGATATATGTCTTATTTAAACATATAGTTTGTCAGAACTGTTCTGTAGTTGTATCCCAAATGACATATTTTATACTAGGTATTTAACTATGCACTATGTAATCTAGCATCAAGTGCATCGATTAGTAATGGTAGTAGTTGGTAGTATTGTTATGTAGTAAGTGCCTCCTGTGACCACTCGTGTTCTTGCATTTTATCAAGAAGAGAGTATCTAATTTCATATTACAAATAGTGTGTTACTGCAAGCTGATATAGTTAAACATAATTTAGTGTTTACACTACAAATGCAATGTGGACATATCGTATTTATTTCCACATACCTCAAAATGTGATTTGAGTGATCTGATTTCAAAACATAGTGGACGTTTACGCCTGTAATGTTTGCACAACATGAAAACAGCCAAGTTGAGGTTCCAAGTGCAGTTTAGTGATTTATTAGAGGGGGGTGACATGGATGTTTTTTATTTTATTTTGTTACCTGTGGTGTGATAATAGTATTACATTACAGTATTTCATTATAGTCTCCGGTGCTTCGCCCACTTCTGTGATTGACAATCACACTATATAATCACAGTTTCAATCATACATACATTGTATTATGAGTATTAAACAGTCTTTTAAGCCCATTATGTGTTTATTCATGTAACATTCACCCAAACAATCACATGACTACAACGAATAAAGGTTTAACCACCAAAGGGAGAATTTAAATTAATAAAAAGCGAACCTCCGGAAACCCCCTGCCTCTGGTGTACGTTCCCCAAGGAGTCGCTGGGGGATGTCCCGGCTTAAAGTTGGCCTGGACTTCCTGGACAAAGGCTCTTTCAAACAGAGGTTTCTACCCTAAATGCACTTACTGCAAAAACCATTGCTATCAAAGATTATACATTCTAGAACAAGGTGTTTTAAAGCATATTTTTTTAACTATATACAGTCTAATCAGCATGTACACCAGTGTACCCTCACTCTAATGCTAGACATAGTTGCATGCATGATCTGGAGACTACTGAATAATCACAGTTGTAATCTAACATACACACGATACATACATGCAATCAAACATATTGATGTCAGATACACCCAAACAATTACATGAAAACAATGAATAAGATTTAATAACTAAAGGAAGCATGCAAATGAATAAATAGCGAACGCTGTCTTTAAACAGTTTTCGACCCCAAATAATTGGGTCTTACTGCGTTATTTATTTGAATATTATTAATTATTATTATAGTATTTAAATAAACTACATTACTTAGTTTAAAGGATCCTAATTGGATCCAAAAATGTTGGCACATAAGTCTGCATTGATTGGGACATGTTTAAAAATAGGTTTAAATATAAACAATCAATTTCTTTCTGACAACCTTTATAGGTCTGTGGAAAGACACTTGTTTTCCAAAGCCACAGCAATGCGTTTGGCTGACATCTTACTGCTATCACAATCCTATTGTGAATTAAACAAGTCACTCGTTCTTCTACTCTGGTAGTTGCACTGTGAGGACTGAGTGTTACTGCTTGTCTAAACGACAGTGGGCAGAGGCAAAAAAGCGAGGGAGAGTATTTGAAAACATATCAGCATTTGTGATATCACAAATCTGTCCATTTCTACTTCATAAATTTCCGGAGAACAACTCAATAAATGCTTTCGTTATTGATAAAGAGGATGTTTTGGCCTATGAAACTTAACTGCAATCTACTAGACAAAAGACAGTCTGGTTTCAAGGGCAATCACTCCACCAGATCCTACTGACTTCTCTCTCATTGCTAGGGATCACAGGTACCCCACTCGGGTGGTAAATCTTACCTCTCAGACAGGTTCTTCAGGGTGTCATGGAATGGGGAGCTGTCCAATGCCCATCCCATGGCCACTGGTATCCCTCAGGGATCTGTTCTTTCGCCTTTCCTTTTTTCTATCTACACAACATCCCTGGGACCTATCGTTCAATTCCACGGCTTTGACTACTACTGCTAGGCTGACGACACCCAGTTTTTGATCTCTTTTCAGCAAGACGATCCCACAACAGCATCATGCATTGCAGCCTGCCTGAAAGACATCTCATCTTGAATGACTGAACACCACCTCCAGCTAAACCTAGCCAGGACTCCTGATACAAGCTCCTGGTACTTCCGGCCATTACACCATCCAAATCAGTAAAAACCTAGGTGTAATCCAAACCAAACGCATGTGGATATCACAATCTTGTAGATATGCACTTTACAACATCAGGAAGATCAGGTCATATCTTACAAACCACACCGCCCAACTTTTAGTTCAATCCCTGGTAATTTCTAGACTGGACTATTGCAATGCTCTTCTGGCCAGTCTTCCAGTGCAAGAAATCAAACCACTGCAGATGATACAGAACACAGCAGCAAGACCTGTTTTTCAGGAACCCAAAAGAGCATATTTCAAACCTGTTTTTATCTGTCTCCATTGGCTACCGGTTGCTGCCCGCATTAAATTCAAATCCTTAATGCTGACAAATAAAACTGTCACAAACCCTGCGCTCAGCGAACGAACATCGACTGGTGGTACCCTCACAGAGGGGAACTAAATCTCTCTCTCGTTTTTTCTCCTTCTCTGTAAAGGTGTCAGCTAAATGCAAATGTAAATGTAAGTCTTTGAGGTGGAGTCAAAGTTACCTCTCAAGTCTTTGTTCTATTTTTTAGCAATAATTCTTTTAGCTAGTTGGTAGTGTATGAGGCTAAATTATTTTTGAAATATTAAAACTAATCAAAACCTTTTTATGTCTTTAGCGATATAAAGTAATTAAAGTTAATTATCCATAATCTGCTCCACTTAAATTTAGGACCTGGACAGGACCCACAAAGTTAAAACTTGGCTACATTTATATAGTAATACTTTTTCTATTAGTGATGAACTGATAGCACTTGACTGTACCCTGACTGGGTACAGTCTTTCCTTTGTTATGAACAAAAAAATTTGTTCGTTCATAAAACGTTTGTTCAATAATTATTTAATGAAAAACACAACAACAATACAATAGTATAATAAAAAACTTGCTTATATTAAACTAACTTTTACTAACAAAATAAATCAGATGGTTAACTAGCTGCCTTGCAACATAAATAAAATTAAAGATCGTCAGATCTTTCCCTTTTACTTTAAAATGAATGCTTAGTTAGTGGTTTTATTATTATAACGACAATAAAATAGCACAATGACAAACATAGTCTTTATTAACAAAAAGGAGATATTTAAAGTTCTTTAGATTTTTCTAAACCTAGAAAAGTAAGTAAGTACCCTTACTTAAAACGGATGCTTAGTTTGTGGTTTGGTATTATTTTAAATTAAAATACAGTGAAACAAAGACAAAAGGATGGAAGAAAGGAAAATTAACAGAAGTTCTCATCCGTCATTGTCTTGTCAGTCGCGTCTCACTGAGAGGCTGCTCATTCCACTCACATGTGCCTCGTGTTGATCTGTGCTGCTGCGGTGCAGCTCAAGCTAAATGGAGCAGATGTTCATCACTTCATAACTGAAGCGTTCCTGGTCGAATTCAAGGTAATTTCATTAATGGACATCTGTCTACCGTGTTACACAGAAAACACAGACCACAGGGACATTCCTAGTAAAGACTAAGGAATGTGAAAGGAATGTCAAAGCAAAAGGTTTTTGGCAAGTCTCAGGAGTCCAAGCCGCAGAATCGAGTTTCCATCTCTGGTGGCAGTTGCCACAAACATAGGGCTGGCCACCAGGAGCGTAAGCCATGGATTCTTCAGCGACAGGCCCTGCTTCATGGCCCGTAGTCTGACACCCACTGCCAAAAAGCAGAAAAATAACAAAGAAAACAAGAAATCATGGAATCCATGAGACATGGGAAATGAAACATGAAACATCCCTGGCTAACATCTAACAATGACAAAAGAAACAAGAGGGCGACAGGTGAGAGTAATGAGGATAATGAGTGCAACAGAGCACTATTGGAAATGTAGTCAAAATGATAACTGTCCAGAATAAGGGGAGCAAGGCAAGACGGTTACAAAAAAGTAAACACTAGCATGAACAAAGACCTACTTCAAAATAAAAGTCCAACACAAAACAGTGGACACAAAACAGTGATTGTGACAATGCCTCTTTCTATTGCTGTCCACTGTGATCTGATCACCCCAGAAAGATGATAACATCAAATGTAAAACATGGCCTTATTTAGGGCCTAAAATATTCAATTTAAAATTAAACATTTTAAAAAATTACAGTAATAGTTACTCTAAATATTGAAATTGTCTCATTATTTACATGTTCTTCTAACTTTATCTTTTCAACACAAAAAATGTTAGACAGAATATTAGTGACTGACAACCTTAGTCCATATTTATATTTATTGTACAGTAAAATTGTGGCCTCAACAAGTTAGTGTAAAAGAATGTGAAGGCGAATAAATGATGGCAGAATTCTTTTTATTGTGTGTCAGCACAATATCACATTTATCACAAGCACCAGTGAACATTGGACCATTTTATGTCCCCACTCCATACATTCTGTTACTAGGCAAGTCTTTAAAGATATATTTAAAAAAAAAATTCACAAACAAATATGACAAAGAAGAATAATTAGGACAATGTTTAATTTGTAAATCAGTGTTAAATGGTCTATGATCAGATTCGGTGCTACATTGATTTAATGGGGCATTAGCTGTGGCAGTAGCTCAGATGCAATTTTACAGACTAATCTGAGGTTGATCTGAGTTTTTTTAACTCTGTTGTTGTGTCAAAAATCAATTGTTTGGTCATTATGAGTTTGTGCCCCCACGCTTTAATTGCCTGCCAGGCTGCTATTTACAAATTCATTTAATTATATGATGATATAAGATGAACATTTAATAAAAACCTTTTCTATAACAGAATACACACTCGCTCGTCCCATATCCACGTCCTGGCTGTTTTAGGACAAAAATAATTAAAAAGTGCCAGGATTAAAAAATTAAAGGATACCAAATAGTATGCTTCTTTCTAAAAATGTTTTATTTATGTTTAATTTAAGTATTAAGTTTCTATAACTTAATGTTGATGTTCTATAACTTGATGATGTATTTTATTACAGTCTTTAGGTTCATACAAATTGTATTTGACTGTTCCTGTGTTATTAAAAGTTAATTAGTGTCACTGTTTATTGTTGTGACACTAACAGCTTACTGAACTGTAATGGATTTGGATATGTACACATTTACATTTAAATTTTAAATGCACATATGTGTATTAATCGTGACCCCTCTTATTCTCTACCAGCGGAAACAATTCCAGAATTGTCTCTGACCTGTCATATCACACCACTAATTACACTGGTTGTCATTTGGAGTGACATAACTGTCCCTAGATGTCTGTTTTCATAATACCTATAGTGTGGGGCTACACCAAAGTAAATCTTTTGCCCATATTTTATTTTAAGTTAATTGATTAATACTGAAAATATATGTAGCTTAGCTCTAAATGGAAACATGAAAATATGTCTTCTGAAGAAATTTGGTGTTTTTTGGGTATTGGGTAAAATTCTTTTAATCTCTCTTTATAAAAAATGAAGATTAGTTTTTGAACTCGATGAAGTAATTTTTTCCTTAAAATAAGCACAGCCAATTTCTTCTACTTTGAACTTGACATTAAAACATTATTAAACATTGTACAACTTAAGTTAACAGAGCTTGATTAAAATGTAGTTAAGCAGCAGCGAACCTGGTGTTTTTATTCAGTAAACAGTGACTTTAATATTTAACATTAAAGTGTTAAATAACATTAAAAAATACACATATTCTTGTTAAAATTTTAAATAATTTATTGTGTGATGAAAGTAGGCAAATAAATAAAATTAATATTTGAGGAAATGGAAAATGTTTAAAGGGATAGTTCACCCAAAAATAAAAATTATGTCATAATTTGTTCACAAAAGAAGATATTTTGCAAAATGTTGGTTACTGGCACCCATTGACTTGCAATGTACCTTGTGTCCATACTATATAAGTGAATCACTTTAAGGAAATGCTAAATGTAGTTATACTAAACTATTTTATTTTAATCACTCATTTATTTCTGTATGTAGTTCAACATTTATTTTTTCACTGCACAACATGCTAATGAGAGGATGTCCACCATGAGCATGAGCTGTGTCTCATTTAGATGGCTGTGCCCTCTGAAGGTCACACTGGAAGGCCGTGTATGTCATCAAGGCTGCCTCATTTCTGAAAAGCAAAGAGGACAATTCGAAATGATGATGAGTGCTTTCAAAACACTGTGCTTCATGAAGCTTTAAAACTTTTATAAATCAGTGCATCGCAGCGCACATCAAACTGGCCTGTGTTTCCCAAAAGCATCGTAAGCCTAAGTTGATCGTAAAAACGATCGTACGCCTGATCTTAATATTATGGTCCGTTTCCCAAAAGCATCGTAGCTTAAGTAGCACTTGAAAATCTTCGTAGAACTACGAGTGCTCTGGAGTAATCGTACATCCCCAAGTGCATCGTAAGAAGACATATTTATGAGGACACCTGCAGGACAACCGGCAGATTACACTTTTATCTAGATTTAACACACTGCAACGTGAGTAATATAATAATGTTTTGATTGTACTTTATTGTACACTTTATTGTACTCGTTTTTTGTTTACATGAATTTATAAATGAAATAATTAAAAACGGAAGGAAAAGATAGAAATACACATCTAAATTAAATGCATGAACAAACAAAATCATAAAAGAAGTAATGTGGGAAATATGCTTCAAAGACTGGGCAAAATAGGGATGAATTCAAAAAAATCTGTGAATGACTTGCTCACGTGCACGAAAACCAGCCATGTATTGAGCATTTCTTGGTTGGCCATGTGGTCCCATGCCATCTTCATCCTCCACATCCTCTTCCTCCACCTCTTCATCTTCCTCCCTGTTAAGTAAGGGCACTCTCATCTGCACTGCAATGTTGTGCAGCATAGCTGTTACTATTATGACTGCACAGCACTTTTGTGGAGCAAACAAAAGACCACCACTGGACTGGTGAATTGCCCGAAAGCGCATCTTCCACCTCCCTATTGTGCGTTCCACAATACTACGTGCAACACGGTGTGCTTTGTTGAAATATGTCTCCCTATTATTCATAGGATTAGCCACAGACGTGAAGAGATATGGCCTCAGTGGGTAACCACTGTCACCAAGCAGCCCCCACTGTCCCTGTGAATTTTGTGCCTCCTGACCAACAGATGAATTGGTGAACATGAAGGAGTCGTGTGTGCTTCCAGGCCACCTTGCTACAATGTCTGTGATCAAACCCTTATGGTCACAGATCGCCTGGCAGTTGATAGCTGCATAGCCTTTGCGGCATATATATACATGTCCATCCACAGATGGTGTAAGGATCGGGATCGAGGTACCATCGATCACTCCAATGACCTGTGGGATGTGATGATGTGTTAAAAAATACTGTTGTATTTCTGTGATGTCCTGTCTTGATGCTGGAAATTTAATGTGTTCCACAGCAAGTGGAAGTAATGCATTGGTGACCGCTTGAACAGCTCTTTAAGCTGATGCCTTACTTAGTCCAAGCCCATCACCAAGTACTTGGAGGAAACTGCCTGTTGCATAAAATCTCAAGGCTGATAGGAGTTGGACTTCAGGGGACAAGGCAAAATTTCTCCTGGTGGCACGCATCAGCTGAGGTCCAATGCTATTTAGCAATTGGGCTATTTGGCCTCTTGGCAGACGGTATCGCCTTATTATAGCCATGTCATCAAGGATATCCAAGGGGTTTTGATGCTGTCTGATGAAGGCATTTAAAGTCACCAATCTACTTCGTGGTCGTCTTTGTCTTTCTCTTTCTCTGACCCTCAATTGAAGAACACGCTGTAGTGCAGCCATGATTTCCTCTGTATAGTGAGGTGTAAACTCTATACTAATCCTAGCTTAATTGAAGGAACCATGTGAAGGTTATCAGGCTGTGATAATGTTCACATATCCCACTGCCTATCATCAATTTTAGTAATGACATTAGGCCCTACCTTGAAGAAAGTGAAGGTGTGGCATGCTTAGAAATTGTATAGATTACATATTCCTTTAATCTATCCTCTGTTCATAATGATGAAAAGTTGTGCTTATTATAAAAATGTATACATAGAACAGTACTGGTAAAAAAAATGTTTTGGTCTATACCTGTAGAAATGTATTGGCTAGATGAGGTATATACTGTACGTATATTTGTGTTATCTGTCACGCTAAATATATAGACTTTATATATTAATAATATTGAAACTTAAATGCTTATGTCTGAAAATAATCATCAACCATTAGCCATTTACTTTAGAAACATTTGGAAGAACTCATAACAATTATTATAGTATTTCATATGGTCTTAGGCCTTGTGTGCATGGTTCAACAAACACATGGACATCAAAAACATTGCATGTAGCTTTATTTACATTTATTCATTTAGCCGACACTTTTATCCAAAGCGACTTACAACTTTACCAGTGGCACACTGGGAGCGATTAGGAGTGAGGTGTCTTGCTCAAGGGCACCTCAGTTGTTTCTTGCTGGTACTGGGAATCGAACCAGCAACTTTCTGGTTGCAAGTCCAACTCTCTAACCACTAGACTACAACTGCACTTAACATGAACGCGTTCTACGTGCTACTTAAGAGTCGCGAAGTGCATCTTTATTAATACAAAACATTGCATAGTTTTATTAATTTGGATTATTCAGTTCCCCACGACCTGCAAAAGACATTGTACAGTGAGAGAAGTCATAACTACATATAGAAAACATTTCACATTGCACAATAAATGACTGAAACAATAAATCACATTACCTGTGTCTTCTGGCAAGATAATTGGCACAGAAATTGAGGGCCTTGCAAAACTCATCTCCTCTAGTGCAAGCCTCCTCTCTTCTAAGGCCAGTTTGGCCTTCTTGAGCTCAATGAGCTGCTGTTGGAAGTTGTTGTCTCTCTCATTGGCTTCTTGAAGGCATTGCCTAATGTCTTTCAAGACATCTAGCTTCTCTCTCTCCAGCTGCACTAGGTCCTGGCTACAGCTACAGACATTCTCAAACTGCTGAGGTGTTGTGGCTGCAGTCTGGACCACTGAAGATGGAGGCTGAGGCCTGGGAGGGTTGTTTGAAGGACTAGGAGATGGTAGGTGGTCGGAGATGGCAGATGAAACTGATGGTTCCTCTGAGCATGAAGGACCTGACTCTGAGGTTCAGGCTCAGGTTGAGTTATCCCTACTCCTCCATGGATGTCAATACCACCACTAATGCCATCTGAAGCACTTGTGCCAAGTATTGACAATGCCTTTTCTTCCTCGGCTGTGAGAAGGGGGGACTCATTGGTCCCACCACCTGTTTTTTTTTATTGCAGTCCTCTGCAGTGCCTTTTTGCCAGGCTAGCAAAATCCAGCCACTTCTTGCGGACCTCCTTCCCTGACCTTTGAACACCCCTGGTTGCAGTTAGTTTGGTAGCAATGTCCTCCCAGATGTGTTGTTTTTCTTTATTAGTATGGTGTCCTTTAAATCTGGTAAAAATCACATCTTTGTTTTGCTCTATCTCCTCTAAGAGGACATTAATTTCACCCTTTTGAAAGGTATCTTTTCTTGGGGTTTTTTTTCCGCCATTTTGTCAGTGTCTCCGCCTGTATGTGGGTGCTTTATATAGACTTGATTGTCTTGATTGCTATTCCAAAACAGATGACAATTATTAGGTTAAATGTTCACAATACGATTCCATATAAGGTTATATTTCAGCACTTCGCGATTGGACAGCGACTCTTAAGTAGCACGTAGAGCGCGTTCTCGCGCGTTCATGTTAAGTGCTGTTTTGGGAAACGCTCGTGGAATTGCTGCGAGCGTTCATAACCATGCACGTAGAAAGCGCTCTTAAGAGCTAAGATACATCATTATCGGGAAACCCGGCCCTGGCCAAGTCACATAAAAAGACCAATGTCTACTGTATGAAAGCATTCTAAGAACTTCAACTTCAATTACTGGTCACATAATCGTCACATAATGGCATTGCTTACAAAGGTTAAAACTCTGGTTATCTTTTTCGTAACAAATCTTCTTTTATGCATTCTTTAAAAAAAAACTTCTGGTTAAAATGACAGTGCCTCCAATTCTGGATTATGGTGATGTAGTTTACAGGTCTGCTTCAAAAACTCTCCTTCATAAATTGGATGTTATTTACCACGCTGCAATCCGCTTTGTGACTGGAGCTTCATTTAATACTCACCACTGTCGCTTGTATTCTTTATTAAACTGGTCTTCTCTTCATTCTCGCAAACAAATTAATTGTTTTTTTGTTTATTTATAAAACCCTTATTGGGAAAATGCAGTTATATTTACAGTCACTTCTTAATATTAAAAACACCAGTTGTAATTTGCCCTCTAGTAGTTTTATTAATTTTTGTACACCTAAAGTTCGTACCTCCTTTGGTCGTTACTCTTTTTAGTTTTCTGCTGCCAATGACTGGAATCATCTGCAGCATATCTTAAAGCTCAGTTCATTCATTCATTAAAAATTTTATACGTTCAGTAGTACAGAATCATTGTATTTGTTTTTAGTTATTTGTTTGCTTTTATGTTACTGTTTAAAATTGTATTATGTGTGTTGTATATTGTTTTTGCTTTGTACCTGCTTTTTATGCTGCCTCTTGGCCAGGTCATCATTGTAAATGAGAACTGGTTCTTAACTGACTTACCTGGTTAAATAAAGGTTATTTTTATTACTTTCTATTCATAAGAACACCACATCAATGTTGTGAGACCTGGGCACTCATTTACTGGATATAGTAATATAGTATTTCAGACAGATGTTAAAAATTCAACACACTAAAAACAACAGCACTCTAATAACAAAGTGTACAAGTACACTCAAACCAGGACTCGAACCTAGGTCGGTAACATGCCAGTCCAGAACACTATACACTTCTGCACACAAATTCTTGTGTAACATTCGTTCATACTTGTTGTCAGTGTTGTTTCAGATTAAAACATGCAAGTGAAACCACTAGGTGTCACAGTGGAGACAGGTGTTGGGTTGTTTTAAAAGCCTTGACACAGTACTGCTGAGGAAAAATAAATGTAAAACTACATTTAAAAAAAAAAGCGATTAAAGGACAATTGTTAAATGTTCTTGTTAAGCATTTCCTTATGCATTTTTAATTTCTCCAACTATTTATTTTATTTATTTGCCTACTTTTATAACGTTTAATAATTGTATATACAGATTATAACAGGTATATGTGTATTTATACATATACTTAATTATTTATTTGCACATTTATTTATTTATAGTTTTTTCCTCCATATATACAGAGTATAAAAAAATACAGTCAAAATACAGTCAGCTAAATATACAGTCAGCTGAAAATAACCCAAAGTAATTCTCTGTCCCAGTGTTAATGGAGCTGTATCAATTACATCAGCTACACTATTTGACAGTACTTAAACATATGTGATAATATTTATCTTTTTTGTATTTAATGTATTGAATTATTAAATATTGTCAGACAGGCTCTCTAATGCAACCTTCTGAATTCACTTCTATTTGCATTTTACAACAGGATCTGGGGATCTCGAAAGTGGGTCATATGAAGAGAATTCTCCAGGGAACAAAGGACCTAGCCAAGAGTTCGATGGTGGACCTGTGAGACAAGGAGATACATTCCGTTTGTAAGCAAAAAGAAGTTTAATTAGGGCTCCCGTGTGTGGTAGAGTATAGATCGATTTCAGACCTTCATTGTAGAATGACCTGCAGAAAAGTTAGGATTGTTTGTTTGAGAGCTGGTGTGTTGGTGCCAAAAGGACAAGAACTGTGTCTGAGAATTTGTGTTGAATGACTGGATCCATAGAAAAACCATTACTCACTTATTATATCAATGGCACAATTAGGTATGCAATTTTCATTGTACTGAAAACTTTGGCAACTTTCAAAGATTAAAAATCAAGTAGCAGACCAGAACTTCCATTAAATGTTCTCTCTGAGAATAGCAAGGCCTGTAAACGGCTATCTGGCTGTTTGCCCTGCAGTAGGCAACAATATGAGGGTGATGTGATGAGTCAGCAATATTCTGCTTTCAACAGCACTGTTTACATTTTAAAGAGACATGAAAAAGACTGCTTAGTATTGCAATGAAATGACAGTCATTTAAGAATGCAAGAAATGTCAAAAGAGGTGTTCTTTGACAGTGATATACTGATGCATGATGTGCTTGCTATATTTGGATAGCCATTTTACTGCATGATCAGTGTCTTGTTTTTTATTGTATAAACTAACACTTGAACAAGTTTTATATGAATTTAGTATAATATTTGTTACTACTATAGCATCACTTTGGTCAGAGTATAGACTGCTGACTAATTTTCGTTTATCTGTCTGCATGAAAACTTGTGTGAAAAAGTAATGTCATGTGCCATATTTATTGTAAAATTAGCTTTATTAGCAATAAATGTTCTTAAATTCACAGTAGGGCATTACGCAAGTGAACATCTTGATGAAATAAGTGTAAATATCCCCCAGCTTTTGTAGCAAAATATTTTACTATCCCAACAAACACAAAAATGAGATAATAGGTTTTCTAGAATCTGACTGGAAATCTTGCCATACTCTATCCTAATAAGAGCTTAAAAAAAAACAAGAACATTAGAATATTTCTCAGTAAACAAGCATATATTTCAATATATGTGACTCAAATCCCAAGTAATTTCGTAATTTACAGTTTTCTACATAAAATCATATAAAATAAAACCTTGATATATTTAATGAGATTAATAGGTGAAATCAAACTTTGATGCTTGTTATTTCAAAATTTTTAGACTTCAGCCTGGTTTTTACAGACAGGGTCACATATATTTTAATTTAAAACCTTGTTTTATATTAGTTGGAATTATTATTGTATTGTTTTAAGAAATTGCAGTTGAGCTGCAAAATTGTATAGTGGATATTTGCTCTTTACAGTCGAGTTCAAGAACCCAGTGGAAATTTGATAGGATACCTACAAGTACATTTGGTCGGTGGCATTAGAGGGTTAGCACTGTACAGTACAGTATATACATTTCAAAACTAATCTAAATTGTTCATATTAATGACACAATTAGGTGCTACTCCCATAACACCTTTGTGAAATATTATGTTAAGTAACTGCCTTTACATGTTAAGTGCTGTTGTACTCTGTGGAAGGTGCAATATCATATTTATTTTGATACATTTCTTCCCTAAGCATAAGCTTTCTTATGTAAGGCTCTTCCATGGTAAACTAAAAAAATTACATTCACACACTCCTCTGTTATTAGTTTTGGAATAGGATAAACAGACAAATCATGCCATGTTCTCTTCAAAATACATAATTCTTCCATGAACAATTTGTTGTTGTTGAGGATTATTTGCTAGACAACCCAATGTTTCCCAATAATGCATTATATTTTTATTTATTTTGCCATTTTAACCTAATGAGGGCACCATTTTCTGCGTGCATAAATCAACCAAACTGAAATATGATATTAATACAGAAACATTACTTAGTTCTCCTGTAGATATAAGGTGGTGTGAGAAAGATACAAGGAAAATAATGCTAACATAATAAAGAAAGAAAATAAAGATGCTATTTATTGTGTAACACACATTCAGGTATTATGAAATGCATTTAATCAGAATATGATTCTGGATCTGTCTCAGTTATCGAGGCTGACAGGGGCAGTTTATAAAAACTGCCTAACAGTTTGCCTGTATAGGGGATATCTGTTAATAGAATCAAATTGCAAGCATAATTGTTAGTGTGTTTCTCCGTATATCCTAATAATATATAAAATACATAACGTTGGTGGATGATAATGTCTCAGATTAATCATATTATAATACTGTTAATGCATATGTTTACTTTGAACAGCTGTTAGAATAGTGTTAGAATTCTTTTATGGCAAGCAGGTTGGTGTCAGGAATACATACCTTCTGTCCCTGTGTATTTATGTGGCTTACTGGTTAGAGAGTTGGACTCGTGACGAGAAGTCAATTCCCAGTACCGGTTCAATTCCCAGTACCAGTAGGAAGCAATTGAGGTGCCCTTGAGCAAGGCATTTTACCCTTAATTGCTCTCCAGATGCTGCAATGACCCCCTTTGTAAGTCGCTTTGAATAAAAACGTCTGCTAAATATGTATATGTCCATCCACTGTTGGAAAATATGTTTACCTTGCTGTGGCATTAAGAGAAGGGGTGTGGGTTGCAACCTTTTGACGTAATGTATTTTGACACAAAACAAAATGGCGACCTCAGAGTGACAGAAAGTTTATAAAAAACTATTACAGTTACACTGTTTTTTAATTTCAATCTTATACTGTCAATCCCAGTGCTAATCTAGAGTGTTTGTGATATGTGAGCCTTTAAATGACAGACATTCGTTATTCAATCATTGAAAGGGTGTATATCAGTGGTTCTCAACTGGTTTTGATTCCTATTTGACATTTTACATCAAGTACACTACACAATACCACAATAATTTGCACAAAAGTGAACAAAAATGTCCTTAAAGGTAAACATTTTAATAGTAATGAACTGCATATGTCCAACAATATTGTAAATATTAAACATGACATTAGATTATTATTTAGTATTATAAGGTAATTTAGAATTGCATCTAGCATTATTCTGTCTATGATGCATTGGTATACATAACTAAGGCCTAGCAGGGCAGATTGTATGGTAAATCTAAATCTGTGTTATCAATGTAGTTAGTATTGCATTATGGTTTAATGGCCTTCCCTATTTGATTCAGTAGTGAGCACCTTATTAATATACCTGTATTATAATATTTGACTGTAGGTGTTTTATATTAAGATGTTTCTTGTACTGGCAAAGAATTTGAAAATAATCTGGCAAAGAATTCCCACAGGTGTCCACAGAACTGGGACCATTATCATTCACAAATTTTTTCACACCCCTGTTTACAGCATGTCTGTTAATTAAATATTTGGACTAATTTGGTCATGCTTTTATTTACCAATACATCAATTAGTGTTGCAGTGACTATTATGTGCAAATTTTACAATAAAAATAAGCACAGAAAATGACATGTAGGCCTGTCCGATTAGAAATACTACATTTATAAACATAAATTAAAAACAGATGTTCCCACAATCAAATGGCAAATTTAGTTTTTTAACCAACAAGTCTATTTGTGGTAATATTAAAAGGTTTGTTCCTAATGCATTGAAGGGAGAGTAAATGTAGTGATATGCTTATCAGATATGCATTTCCAAGTGGCTGTGTAGTCCTTGTTGCAAAAGGTAACTTCCCTACTAACTAGAGCCATTACCAAAGAAACAAAGAACATTAAGGAGCACTTTTGTTATGCTGATAAATAGATGGTTACTAAAAAGAAACATTTTAAAGAAGCCCTCCAAAGTTTGCCTTACATTATCTTTAACAACTTGTAGCAGACTGATCTAGTATGTGGTGCCTCTGTAAAGTTGATTTGTTTTCATAAGACTTACATTCACACAAGTGCAGTCTTCCTCTCATGCCACAACAAATGCATCTGCAGACATTCCATGAGTTTATCTAAATGAGTATCTAACATTAAGACTTTAAGAGACCATGTGATAAATACATTAGATCTTTGGACTTTGGTAAATGTAAAGCTGTTAACTGCCTGATTTTTCAAAACAAATTTATTGAAGGGATTTGTATAGAGAAAGGTTACATATCTGTGACATGATTTATATCCATTTAAGAGAAGTGTAAAGCGAGTAGTTTACACTGTGTTTATTATGGCACCATTTTAAAACTACATGTATAGGTATATTTACAATGTTTGCATATTTATTAAGGTTAAATAACGGATGTGTATGTCTTTTATGGTTGGAATAAAATGTTGCAGTAGTAACTTGTATTGATATCTGGATAATTTTTTTTGGGAGGTAGTAATTTAATGACTACTAACTGACTTCTTTCTGTGCCTTTTTATGGTAGATGCATGGTTAATTATTTATTACAATATGGAGGTCAATAAGATGTGTATTTTTGTATCCTGATTAAATAAATGTTTCAACTTTGATGTAAGTTTTGAGGAGGAAAATGCTGCCTGTTAAAATCTTCCTTATTTAATAAAACTGACTACATAACAGTTTGTTTTCTTTTACTGGGTGCTTTACTTAAATTTATGATTATAAATAAATCAATGAAATATGAATACACATTAAAACACTAACACATAACATACAGTAGACAAAGAACATACAGTAAACTACAATATTCATACATGGGTCAATGACATGACGCATAAAGTTTCTGTCCAATTGTATTTTTTCAATTAAAATGTTTTTTGTAAGTTAGGTAAGGTCAGTTAAGCAGTTTAGAATAAGATAATACTTGTAACTTCATAAACTGCTCATTGATAGGATTTTGTCATTGCAGTGTTAGATTTTACATTTGTGTAAGTTCCACTGGCTTAATTTCATTTTCCAAGTTTTTATAGCGCATTCCCTTTAAACCCATTTCAAGTGTTCTGCCAGAAGTGGTCACTGTAGGCAATGACGTACATCCAAGTCAACGAAGTTAAAGGGGTCATATTATGCCCTTTTGCGAAGTCCAAGTATTGCTTTTGAAATCTTGTAGAATAGGTTTTTATGTTTAATTGCTAAAAAAAAATTTTCTACCAAACCAAGCCTAGCCAATACGGCCCTGAATCAGGCGCCACCATAGACTTATTTTGCGTTAGTAAACAGTAGTGTTGCAGTACTCGAGACCGGTCTTGGTCTCGAGACTGGTCTTAAGACCATTTTTTGATGGTCTTGGTCTTGTCTCGGTCTCGACTGCATTTGGTCTCAGTCTTGTCTTGGTCTCAGACTTAGCGGTCTTGAAATCAGACCAGAAGAGCAAAAGAGAAATTCATGGAGGCTCTTGTGTTCTGTAAAGTTCCAGTTGAACACTAGTGCACAATCAAGACAGATGACACATATTTTCCAATGCAGGCCAAACAACATCAGCTCCACACAAACTTTAGGAATGCGGATGAAGCATTTGTCAGTGCCATCAATTTCAGATTATCTTGGATCTTATACTGGACACTTTCAGCGATAAAGACAGGTTTACTTTTTAACAGAGTAACAACATAACTTTTTACAGCTAACCAAAATCTCCTGTAAAATAACTGATTCATTTTTTCCAACATACACATTCACCATCTTATCCTACAATGCTGACCATAGAGAAGTCAGGTAGTAAAGCTGCCATCAGTCTGTAGAAGGGTTAAGTACTGAGCTGTACCAACTTGTTTGGTAAAGTCTATGTATTTACTGTTTGTTTGTTTTGGATGATTCATGCATATTGTTTATGTGAAATGTGCTAAATTCATCTCCTTCGTTGATTAATTAATATAATTAAAAATAAATAATATTAAATTATATATATTAGGGTTTAATGTACTAATTAATAATAAATCTCTTCCTAACGTACTGCCTTACTAACATACTATATCATCTATTTAATAAATACATGAGTTATGGGTACACAATAATGTAACTAGATAATATTAGATAATATTTCTGTTGATTTCTGTATGTGATTTATTCTCTTCACCATCTAAACATCATATGGAGTCTTCAACTACTCACTGGAGGATTGAGACATTACAGCTTAATTTAGTTTCAGTGAATTTTAAGTAACATGGGTCTATTCCAGCACACTTTGATTAGGTTAAGTGTACCTGTTAAGTCCACCAAAATCTAAGTTTAGGTGTTCTTCATAGATATTGACATGCTTTATAAGAAATATATTTTGTTAAAATTTAAGATTTCTCTCTCATTTGAAAATGTATTAATTAGTCGATGTACATTTTTAAATATAAATTTAAGATATTTTATGAATGTAAAGTCAAAATTTCTGGCATGGGCTTAAATGGTACCTTGGTGTTCTGGTGACTGGTGGCAGAAAGCATCAAATCAATTGTCAGTGCTACATAGACATATGGATTGTCCGGACGCCTTCTCCAAATATTTTAATAATTTACCAGCAGAAGACCTAATTGTTAGCGTTCCGCTAGAGAGACGAACAGATCAGAGTTCTTCAAACAATAATCCTTGGGAACTTGGAGGCAGGATCAGGAAACTCGGGGGCAGGATCAGGAAACTCGGGGGCAGGGTCTGGAAACTCGGGGGCAGGGTCTGGAAACTCGGGGGCAGGAAACTCAGGGGCAGGGTCTGGAAACTCAGGGGCAGGGTCCGGAAACTCGGGGGCAGGAAACTCGGGGGCAGGGGCAGGATACTCGGGGGCAGAGTCTAGAAACTCGGGGGCAGGGTCAGGAAACTCGGGGGCAGGGCCGGGAAACTCGGGGGCAGGGCCGGGAAACTCGGGGGCAGGGCCATATATATATAATTCTTTTTTTGTGTGTAATTTCAATGCCTGTTACACTCACCCCCCAGAATTTACACAAAATTTAAAGAGTATAACCCAAAAAGCACTTTTAAAAAAAAACCTCAGAACTTTGGCTTAAACAGAACTGATATACATGCAAAATATATAAAAATGACACTCAGCATTATCAGAGATAGTGTAATACAATACACAGACCTAAACATAAATAATAGGTGATCCGGACTCCATTCCCAGTAAGGTCTCAAATTGAACCATTGACTCAATTAGTCTACAGACAGGTCTAATTACTCTATCAAACTTGGTAGTGTAGGTATTGTTTGAATCACTGGTAATCACAGGGTCGTGTAGACTTTTAGAAATAGGAATAGTGGGTGAAAAGGCACCCATTACATGGTTACCCAACCCATGGTTACATTGTCAAAGTTAATAACTGAGAAATTATTACGTGGGCAAAGGGAGGAAATCTACTGGCAAGGTGGGCTCCCATTTATAGGCAAGCTTCCGTTTACCTCTACAACCTTTGTTAGCAACGAGAACATGATCACCAACTAACCCTTGACTCTTTTATTGTACTGATCAGATTGATGTTTTTGTTCTGCAGTAGAGTTCATTTTAACAAGCTCCATAGCAGACTTCAGATCTCAAACAAGAGACTGAACGTAGTTATTGTAATCAAAGGTTGACCCATCACGAAGGACACTTTGGAACATAAGGTCAACAGTTAATCTAGGCACCCTCACAAACATCAAGTAAAAAGGGGCAAACCCTGTTGTTACATGAGCAGTGCAGTAATACACGAATGTCATTGTTTGCACTAACTGTGGCCATTTTTGTTTTGATCTAGGAGGAAGGAAACATAGCTTATTACCCAAAATTTTGTTGAACCTTTCCATTCCGCCATTTCCCATTGGATGGTACGGGAGAGTTTGTGACTTGTCTACACCTGCAAGATCAAGGAGCTCCACTATCAGCTCGCTTTCAAAACTGGCTCCCTGGCCCGACGCTGAGGAAAGCCATAGATGCAAAAAAAAAAAACATCCCACAGTTTCTTAGCAACACTCACAGATTGGTTTTGGCAGGGAAAAGCATGTGTTAACTTAGTGATCCGTAATTACCAAGACATCCACAGATTTATTGTGCAGAAATCAATACAAACGAGCTCCAATGGGGCAGTAGTCTTAATGCTCTCTAAGGGTTCTCTTGCTGCTGGCTCTGGAGTTTTATTCAAAACACAACGGGTACAAGTCTTAATGTAATCATGCACACTATGTTCCAACCCAGGCCAAAAGAACCTCTGACAGGGTGCGTTTCTGACCTTGGTGACCGGCCAGATCATTAACACTAAAAAGAGCTCGCAATGTTTGGAGCAAACTTTGAAATTCAATGCTGCTTACATGCATCTAACTTGGGTTTGTTCATGATATAGGTGAGCGGGTTATTATCGGTCCATATAGTATCATGGTATCATGGCCTTTAAGCCAATGACTGAACTTGTCACATACGGACCATTTGAGGGCCTAAACCTCCAGCCTCCAGATTGGCTTGGCTGCGACTCAAGGACTTGCTGGCGAAGGCTATAGGACATGCTTTATGCTCGCCAGTGGGAACTTGAGAGAGCACTGCATCTAGGCCCTCCAACGATGCATCCATGCAGAGAAAGAAAGTACGCTCAAAGTCAGGGTAAGCGAGCACAACTCCTTAAAGGCGAAATCACAAGCAGATATCCAGTCTTTGGGAGACAACTCCTGAAAAGAGCCTGCTCAACTACAACTATTTGTGCCTTTCTCTAAACGTCTCTGAAGGGTTGTCAAATCAAACAAATGGAATGAAGTTCTGGTAGTAAAGAACCATACCAAGAACCAAGATCTTTCATCAGATCTCCTGAAGGCAAAAGAAAGACTGCTACCTTTTTTTTTAGCTAATTTCAAATTACTCACCCATAACTTGGAAAACCTTGTTGGCATAAATGGTCAAGCCTTAGCCTGGTTCAAATCTTATTTAACTGATCGCTACCACTTTGTCTATGCTAACGAGGAAAAATCTTATTACTCTCAGGTAAAACACGGCGTACCACAGGGATCAGTTCTTGGTCCCATTGTCTTCGCACTATATATGCTTCCCCTCGGAGATATTATTAAGAAACACGACATCAACTTCCACTGTTACGCTGACGATACCCAGCTTTATATTTCCTCAAAACCTGACAAAATCCACTGTTTTTCAAAGCTAATAGACTGTATCAACGATATTAGAATATGGATGGCAAACAACTTCCTTCTACTTAACTCCAACAAGTCAGAGGTTCTGATTATTGAACCCAATAGCTCCAATCACGACACGATAGTCCACAACATCTCTATAGAAGGCTGCACCATTGTCCCTTCTTCCGCAGTCAAGAACCTAGGTGTGATTCTAGATAAGAACCTGTCTTTCGATGGTCACATTTCCAATGTATGCCGAACTGCATTTTTTCACCTTAGAAATATTTCAAAGATGCGACACATGCTGTCTGTCTCAGATATAGAGAAGCTAATCCACGCATTTATGACCTCCAGAATTGACTACTGTAATTCATTACTGGGGTGTCATGCAAAGCAAATAAATAAGCTTCAGCTGGTTCAAAATGCAGCTGCTAGAGTTCTCACTAGATCAAAAAGTATGACCACATAAGTCCACTCCTAGCAACACTGCACTGGCTACCTGTAAAGTATCGCATACATTTTAAAATTCTGTTAATTACATACAAAGCCCTAAATGGCTTAGCACCGTTATACCTCCATGAACTACTATCAGCATACAATCCATCACGGACATTGCGTTCACAAAATGGCGGGGCTGTTAATAGTTCAAGAATATCAAAAAATCTAAAGGTGGAAGATCCTTCTCCTACTTAGCACCAAAACTATGGAATGACCTTCCCAGTAAAGTCCGGGACTCAGACACACTCGAACTGTTTAAAATTAAATTAAAGACTTATCTCTTTAGCCTCGCATTCACATAATCTCAGATCCAACTCTCTAAGGCCGCAATAGTTAACTCAACTGGAACCGGGCACACACACATACTACATACTGCATGTGTTATCACATATAACTGCCTACATCTACATAGGAACGGCTGCTACGCTAATGCTACTCTGTTCTGTCCCACTTTGAATGAGTTCCAGCCGGCACAACACCGCCCCACCTGATGTCCATCCTGGTGCTGCTAAATGACGACAACCTCCTGCACCTGTTAAATTACAATCAAATCTACTACATCACACTTCACATATAACATTTTATTCACTCTCTAAAGTAATTTCTGTATCTTACAATGTATGTCTCTGTATCCTGTAAACTGCATAGCGAGTTATAGATGCGATCAATGGCAAATTGTGTCCTTTATTACGGATTGCACATGCTACGGATTGCAACTATAACACGTCATGTCAGGGGTTTTTTTCTCTCTTAAAGAGTTTTTTTGAATCCCTGACCACTGACTGCTATCTGTTATTACATGTAAAGCTGCTTTGATACAATGTCCTTTGTGAAAAGCGCTATACAAATAAAATTGAATTGAATTGAATTGAAACTTCGAAAACACCCCTTCCAACCGAATTAAAGCAGCTAAAGATAGCTAAATTGTCCATTGGATTCTCATCTGCCTTAGGTAGAGTGTTGTAGAAATCAGCCATAGGCACATTCAAATACGTCAAAACATTAAGGCGAAACTTCAGGCATTTTTGTCTGTATGATGTACCCTAACCCTACTACCCCTGCCTACTGATAACATGGCACTGGGTCATTGCACAAGGTAAAATTTTTTCCTGACTAACAGTATCCTTAAACATGACTCTGCTTAAGTAGTAGACAAATAAATATAATAACTGCTTCAGAAAATGAAATTAAAAACACTAAAAATCACAAACTAGTATGCAGATTATATACAGAATCAATTCAGAGTTCAGTATAAAGCTAAACTGAGGACAAATTCTATATGTGATGGTCACTAAGACTCAGTCATTAATGAGCATGCAAAAGTGCCAAAAAACAACAAAAAATGAAGTTCAGAACTTTGTGCAATCTTTAATGTTTTCATACAGAAAAATAATCACTATACTACGAAATGCAAGCCTTTGGGTGATGTCACAACAAAACAGAAAAGGGATGTATCTGAATATATTAAATTAAGTGGGATATATTACATAAAACATTAGACATGTCATGAAACTGTGGGCCTACCATCTTCACCTCAAATAAATATATATCATATCATCCTTATTTACTTATATACTGAGTACTGAAAAGCATTACACTAATTCTTAAAAAACTGTGATAACTGCAGAAGGAGGCTTCATTAATATGAATTAATCTACTTTTGAAAAAAAAGAAAGAATCAGAATCAACTTTTATTGCCTAGTGCTATGAGTTTACACGTACAAGGAATTTGCTTTGGTATGCTGGTAAGTAACAGAGTTGAACAATACTTAAAAACAGAAAAAATCTAGGCCTATAGAAGAAAAATAATATAAAAAATAGAAATATATATATATTGCCGCGTTAACTCTGGGTTTCTTTCAGGAGGTTGATTGAACTTACCCTTCAAACGTGTTGTGGAACTGACATACCCTGAGACAGCAAGTTTTGGATTAATCAACCCAGAGTTCAGGGTTTAACTGATGGTAAGTTAACACAGTTTTCTGGAATACCCCCCAGTTGAAGTACTTGACTTTGCGTGGTGTGACTTTGTGGAACCAAACACAGGACAACAGATGACAGGTCACTGGAAGCGTTTAATCTGATACACAAAGAACAAAAAAGCAGCCTCTCAGGTGAAATTGCCCTTTTGATTTTGCATTTCTCCCGTTTCATGAAAACAAAACAATTGAAAGTGGGACAATACATGAGAAAAAACGTTTTTCTTAAATGCATGTTGGACACAATTATTGGCACCCATAGAAATACTTATGAGTAAAATTTCTCTTAAGTATATTCCCGTTGATATTTACATTTTCTTAGCATACCAAGGTGACTAGAAACATGATGTTGTCCAGTCATGACTTTCTGTTTCACAAAAGAATAAATATTAAGTAAAAAAAAAAAAAATATATATATCCTTATCATTTATCACAAGGGGTAAAATAAAATAATATAGTTCTGATGTGCATTAAAAGGTTGCTGAGTTACACAAAATAGAAAGTGGCCTTAAGGAAATGGTTAAAACAATATAAAAAATAAAAACGTCACTTCCTCTACTTAGAGATCTTATAATAGACAGTGGTTAGATCTTCCATGAGGACATCATGACAAACATTGAAATCATCACAAAAGTGGGTCACTGAGCACAAAATCAAGGTTCTTCCATAGCAGAACAGTTCCCTGACCTGAACCCTATAGAAAATTAGTGAAGTGAATGTTTAAGCTATGCAATGAGATAACAGAATTTATGAGAGCGGAAAAGCGGACAGGTTTTTTTTCATACCGGGAGTGTGTGGCCAAACTATGCTATGACACTATCATTGTATTTGCTGTTTTCATATTTTCTTCTTATTAAAGTACATATACTATTATCAATCTAATATCATATCATTCCTTTTATGTCATTCATTTATTATTAATACTATTATTAATATTAATATTTGTTGTTGTTGTTATTATTATTATTACCAGTATTTTTTAAAGTATTTTTAAACGTTATTTAAAGTAAATGCTGAAAAAAGCTGTGGGAAAATTGGTCTATATAGAAATTCAGCCTATATAAAAAAAACACGCTTAAAGAAAATATTCTTCCTATTTTATGTTTATGGAAAAAGTATTTTTATTATAAGAAATGTTTAACACAGTAATGTTAACACAGTAGTAGTAATTAGTGATGTATTTCCAGGGGATATACAAATCTATACATTAAATAAATGCATTTTTCACACATTTTTGATGAAAATTGATGTGCCCCAAATACAGCTAAAACAGAAAACCTTGCAGGCAGCAGTGCTACCCACTGAGCCACCCCTAAACATTTATATTCTCCAAACACATTTTGTCCTGGAAGGAGGTTCAACAAACTCAGAGTTAAAATGTGAACTTTGGGTTCGGGTCCTGTAACTGTAATGTGAGTTATAGATGCAATCAATGGCATGTTATATTGCAGCTGTAACATGTCATGTCAGGGTTTTTTTTTTAACATGTCATTTTTTTTGTTATCCCTGATCACTGACAGTTGTTTTCAATACCTTGTAAAGCTGCTTGATACAATGAACTTTGTGCAGATGCTGTAAAAAATAAAATTGAATTGAACTATGAGCATGTATTTGGAAAATTTAAATTTTAATCACTGTTGTAATATTAGAGAATAAAACTGGCAAAATGGTATTTTACCTATTATTTTTTATGTAGTTGCAATCCTGCAGGCATAAAAAAAAACATGGCTAGCAGCTAAAACAGGTAAATCTTAAAAGGTTCGTGGTCGTAGGATGCATGACTTTACAAATGTTTGACATATTAATTAAACATTTTTTTTTAAGTTTTCACACAATTATATGTTCTCTTATCTAACCTCTTACGTTTCTAAAATATGGTAATGAAATTCCATTAAAATCTGCATGAAACAGAAGTAACGTTATCTTCTTTGACCTACCTATTCCGAAACGGAAAACCTAGAGTTCCCCCAATTTAGTGTTAACAAACTCAGAGTTAACCCTCTTTTCTGAAATGGCCCCATATTAAAATTTAAGTTAATTTGTCAAAAAAAGTCACATTTACATTGAGGCATTAAGTCATTTAGGTATCGCATTGCAAATAACAATACAAATATAAAATAATAACAAAATATAAAATCTGTATTTTTTTTTACTTTTATACACTTCACATGAGTTCTTGGAAGGTTAGTCCCATCAGTGGCTCAGCGCTCAGCAGCTCAGATCCGCCGCTCGGTATTTGATTGTTTCCTCCTCACTCGTCTTGTGAAAATGACTGTGTGTCAGTGTATAGTGTGTTCCTCACAATGGCTTGTCCTTCTTTCCACTATGTGCAGCACACATCCATGTGTCATTCCTTCCATGTGTGTTTGCGGACTCACATCCATTCCATCTTTGTTCCATCGTCTGTCTCCTGTCCTTGTGTTCCACCGTCCTTTCCTTCCATTCTCGTTTGTAGTGTTTAGTCCATGTAACCATGTGCATGTCTCCAAAATTCCTCAACAATGTTCTCTTGTGTGAGCTCTTAAGCAGTCCTGCCTTCTGTTTCAATGTGTGTGTGAGATGTGTGTGTCCCACTTATGTGTATGCTGCACTGTCTGTCCATTATTCCATTGTCTCCATTTCATTCATTGCTTTCAGGAAATCCTGTCTCCTTGTTCTCCATGCTAAAGCTCTCTCTCTCTCTGTGGTTAAAGACTGCTGCTCTGCTATCTGTGTCTCTCTATGTACTATAACTCTCTTTCTCTCTCTCTCTCTCTGTGTCTCTTTAGTCTCTTTCTCTGTGCTCTCTCTCTTGTCTCTCTGGCCGATCTCTCTCTCTCTCTCTCTCTCTCTTTCTCTCTCTCTCTCTGTCTCTCTCTCTCTGTCTCTCTCTCTCTCTGATGTTCTCTCCCTCTCTCTCTGTCTCTCTCCTCTCTGTCTGGTGTGTGTCTGTCTCTCTCTCTCTCTCTCTCTTTCCTCTCTCCTCTCTCTCTATCTGATCTTTCTCTCTCTCTCTCTCTCTCTCCTCCTCTAAACTCTCTCTCTCTTTCCTCTCTCTCTCTCTCTCTCTCTAGTCTCTCTCTCTCTCTCTCTATCTTTCCTCTTTCTCTCTCTATCTCTCTCTCTCTCTCTCTCTCTCTCTCTCTCTCCTCTCTTTCTCTCTCTTTCTCTCTATTTCTCTCTTTCCTCTCTGCCTCTCTCTTGTTTCCTCCTCTCTCTCCTCTCTCTGTATCTCTTTCTCTCTCTCTCTCTCTTTCTCTCTCTCTCTCTTTCTCTCTAATATTATCTATATAAAATCTGTGTCTATCTCTGTGTATATGTCTATGTCTCTCTGCTGTATATGTGTCTCTCTGTCTATCTCTCTCTCTCTCTCTCTCTCTTTCCTCTCTCTCTATCTCTCTCTCTCTCTCTCTCTCTCTCCTACTCTCTCTCTGTCCCTCTCTCTCTCTCTCTCTCTTTCTCTCTCTCTCTCTCTCTCTTGTGTCTCTCTCTCTCTGTCTCTCTCTCTCTCTCTCTCTCTCTATCTGTCTGTCACCTCTTGTATCTTTCTCTCTCTGTGTATATCTTTCTCTCTATCTGTGTATATGTGTGTATAAATCTATGTGTGGTATGTTCTGTGTATGTGTGTATATATGTGTATATATGTGTATATATGTGTATATGTGTGTATATGTGTATATATGTGTATATGTGTATATATGTGTATATATGTATATATATGTATATATATGTATATATGTGTATATGTGTATATATGTATATATATGTATATATGTATATATATGTATATATGTATATATATGTATATATATGTATATATGTATATATATGTATATGTATATACACACACACACACAAACCCGATTCCAAAAAAGTTGGGACACTGTACAAATTGTGAATAAAAACAGAATGCAATGATGTGGAAGTTTCAAATTTCAATATTTTATTCAGAATACAACATATTTTTTATAATTCAACATATAATTTTAAGGGAAAAATAAGTTGATTTTAAATTTCATGGCATCAACACATCTCAAAAAAGTTGGGACAAGGCCATGTTTCCCACTGTGTGGCACCCCCTCTGCTTTTTATAACAGTCTGCAAACGTCTGGGGACTGAGGAGACAAGTTGCTCAAGTTTAGGAATAGGAATGTTGTCCCATTCTTGTCTAATACATGCTTCTAGTTGCTCAACTGTCTTAGGTCTTTGTCGCATCTTCCTCTTTATGATGCGCCAAATGTTTTCTATGGGTGAAAGATCTGGACTGCAGGCTGGCCATTTCAGTACCCGGATCCTTCTTTTACGCAGCCATGATGTTGTAATTGATGCAGTATGTGGTCTGGCATTGTCATGTTGGAAAATGCAAGGTCTTCCCTAAAAGATACCTTTCAGCATTGATGGTGCCTTTCCAGATGTGTAAGCTGCCCATGCCACACGCACTCATGCAACCCCATACCATCAGAGATGCAGGCTTCTGAACTGAGCGCTGATAACAACTTGAGTTGTCTTTGTCCTCTTTAGTCCGGATGACATGGCATCCCATTTTTCCAAAAAGAACTTAAAATTTTGATTCGTCTGACCCTTGGCCCAGAGAAAACGCCTGCGCTTCTGGATCATGTTTAGATATGGCTTCTTTTTTGACCTATAGAGTTTTAGCTGGCAACAGCGAATGGCACGGTGGATTTTGTTCACCGACAATGTTTTCTGGAATTATTCCTGAGCCCATGTTGTGATTTCCATTACAGTAGCATTCCTGTATGTGATGCAGTGCCGTCTAAGGGCCCGAAGATCACGGGCATCCAGTATGGTTTTCCGGCTTTGACCCTTACGCACAGAGATTGTTCCAGATTCTCTGAATCTTTGGATGATAGTATGCACTGTAGATGATGATAACGTCAAACTCTTTCTCTGAGAAACTCCTTTCAGATATTGCTCCACTATTTTTCGCCGCAGCATTGGGGTAATTGGTGATCCTCTGCCCATCTTGACTTTTGAGAGACACTGCCACTCTGAGAGGCTCCTTTTTATACCCAATCATGTTGTCAATTGACCTAATAAGTTGCAAATTGGTCCTCCAGCTGTTCCTTATATGTACATTTAACTTTTCCGGCCTCTTATTGTTACATGTCCCAACTTTTTTGGAATGTGTAGCTCTCATGAAATCCAAAATGAGCCAATATTTGGCATGATATTTCAAAGTGTCTCACTTTCAACATGTTATCTGTATTCTATTGTGAATAAAATATAAGTTTATGAGATTTGTGAATTATTGCATTCCTTTTTTATTCACAATTTGTACAGTGTCCCAACTTTTTTGGAATCGGGTTTGTATCGGGTTATCTTAGGCATGTAAATGGTTACTTATTTAAAGCCAGGAATTTTCCATGCTTATTAAACTGTAAACATTACATTACTCATACATATCAACAAACAAACATATGCGACAAAGTGCTCATTTTGAAAGTGGATGTTTGTCAGCGTGGGAAATAAACGCTTTAAATCTTATTCAGAAAAAAAACGCTGAATGTGTATGAACAAAGTTTAAAGTCACAAAGCTTTATTTCTAAGCATTTACACTAGGGGTGGGAATCTTTAGGTACTACGCGATCCGATTCCGATTCTGGGACTCACGATCTGATTCCAAAACGATTCTTCATATAATTTTTGCAAATATGAAACATTTGCATTTTAAATAAATAAAGAGTTTTTATGCTTTTTGTTTATAGTTAGAATCTCTTTGACAGTATTCCCATCTTGAAGTTTAATTTTATTGCTTTTATTTTAACAAAGTTATATTCAGGATGAACAAGTTCTGACATAGAATTGATTCTGAATCTTTAAGAATCGATTCAGAATCGTTAGAGAAAGAATCCCGATGCATCGATGCATCGATTTTTTTTCTCCCATCCCTAATTTATACCTGTTGCAGTACAACAGTGTGAAGCACAGACTGGTTGGGAATCGTAAGATGGTGGCTGGAACCTAGTGATGTCCGGTTCGCGAACAAATCGTTCTTTTTAACCGGTTCTTTTCAGTGAACCGGTCGAACCAGTTCACCAAATCGGTCTGAATCGTTTGAAACGGTTCGGATCTCCAGTAAGCAAACGCTAAGCCACAATTACTAAAGTTACTCACTTTTTGACGTGCCTGACACTCCCTCTGACTCGAAATAAACCAACATCCCGGAGTTATTCTGTTAGTCCAACAGTTCACAGTTCACTGCTGTAAAGAGAGAACTGATGATGAAGAGTACGAGCAGCTGATACTGCTGAGTGTGCATGCGCGGCGCACACGAACGAACATACACACGGCCTGTCACGGTTCTCGTTCTCGAGTCAAGAACTGGTTGCAGTGGTTTTCAGATCACCAGTACACAACCGAGAACTGCTTCTTTCGGACGTGTCCGATTTGAGAACTGATGAGCTGATGATACTGCGCATGCGTGATTTAGCGACAGCGTGTGTGATCTGAACTACCAAACAGCACAGCAGCACCGCCCGCCACAGGTGTCTGAACTCTGAACCGGACAACTGATGCCATCGTGAGTGCAGGTGAAACGAGGATAATGGGCCAATCCGGCGAAACGTAAGTTTACTTAATTACAAAAAACCGTAATGGACTAATTTATTGACGTCATAACTGTAAAACATCCTTGTTTGCAGATCACTGCCTGTATATGTGTTGATGCTTTAGATACAAAAAACCAAATTGTAAGAAACGTATCAGATTATAATGATGTTTTAATTGACTGATGTTATGATTACTGGCTTTATATTTGAATGTGTTAAGCCCACGATAGACTTGACGCCATTATGTCATCGCTAATGACGTCATTACGTCGGAGCGTAAAAGAACCGGTGAACCGTTTTTTCAACCGGTTTATTGAATCGAACTGTCCGAAAGAACTGGTTTGCGGAAAAGAATCGAACTTCCCATCACTAGCTGGAACATCATTTTAGCCAGTGGCTTGAGCCGGTTGCTTCAAGCTCCACCCACTCCATCCATGCGCTATCCAGTTATATATATAGATCAGTGGTTGCGACACACTTTGATCTCGCTGCCCAAGTTAACCATGGTTACCTATAACAACTGCAGTTTAACCATTGTATTTGTAGTATACATGGGCCGGTTACCGTTTTCAAGGTATACCAAGGTATCAAAACTATTAAACCTCTGTTATACCGTTCCTAAGGTATAAGCTGTTTTTATATAAAATCAATTAAATTGTGTAATTCATTGTTTGACTTTTATGTTTAATCCAGTATTATATATTACTGAAAGCATATTACCAAAACACACACATTAAATCTGTGATTTTTATTTGTCAGTCCATATTTTTTTATTTATTTAATTTAACCTGACATACATGTTAACTACTGTTCTATATTCTGTATGCTTTTTAAAACAGCGGTTCTCAAAGTGGGGTCCTAGGCTTGATCCAGTGTGACAGGGTTTTGGGACGTTTTATAAAATAAAGAAATTTATCATAAACTTTCTGCAACCAAACAGAAAAATAAGAATAAGAAAACCAAAATAAATGATCTTACAGGATAGTGTAATTGAATATGTTTTTGGTTGAATTAAACTTCTGTTTAAGATTATAAATCTTTATTTGGGGGTAACAAAGAGATGCATACCCCACATGGGGGGACTGGCTTAAAAATGAAATGTATTGTGTTCAACAAAAGAAGATGTTGTTTTTCTACCCAGACATTTATAAAATGACACATTTTACCGCTGTAATAGTAATACTGTAATACCGTTAAGCTGTGATAGTTTTGCTTAAGGTTATTAAAATCTCGTCAAAATCTCATACCGGCCCATGCCTAATTTGTAGTAAAAATAGCCGGCAAGTTGCGTTTGTCCTAGTGTAAAACGTATTGTCCATCAGCGCCTCCTATTGTACATGGCAAAAGGCGCTCATTAGGAGTGGTTAAATGGTAAGCTTGAATCTGACTGGCTAAAGAGTATGACAACCCTTGTGGCTGCCGGGAAGTCTCAAAACACACACTAATTCAAGACCATTCACATGCATATGACGACATGCACACTGACATTCTGTGATACATTGTACATTTTTACAAGTTGCGAGGATATATCACTCATCTTGCCTGTAAACCAACAAACACATGTTAGCTAACTGTTGAAATATAAGAATTTAACTGATTATTATTAACAATAAACATTATCTTAATAGTTTATAAAATACCACTTTTGAAATGTCACCTAATTTGGTAAAATGTAATAAAAAACAGTAATTTCATTGACTTACCAGCATGTGTGTTTGGGTAAAACTGAAATGAATGGGCTTCTGTGCAGTGTTTGGAACTATTGGTCACTCCATGACACAAGTTACCTCTGGATTCCATTCTAATGGAAGTCTATGAGAGTGTCCTTTTTTAAATGCTCTGGATACAAATGCTCAGCTGGTACTACTAAGTAGGATGCTTGAATGTAACACTTGTAGTAAACAACAAGAAGACATTCCAGGCCACCAGCTTTATGGCAGGGTCCCACTCTAACTGGCATGATAAAGAGAAATGTTTGCTACAGTGGGACTGGTTTTTGTGTGCATTTGTAAACAAATGGCCAGTGCTATCAGAAAATGCGATAAAGCGATGTGAATCCCCAAAGAGATGCTCCTTCACATTTGCATATAGGTGGCAAAGCTTAAATCTAATTGGATTGCTCATTTCTTTGTGAGGCGATGGGGAAAAAATCGACTGGTCGAAAAAAGTAAATCATTGCACGCAGTGTGAAGGGCTTTATAGGGATCTATTGTTTTTAATCCTGCCTGTCATTGCATCTCACATTTGCGTTACTTTTTTTGCAGTTCAGTGTTAAAGATCCTTAACACCCTCACTCTACTCTGACACACATACTTGAGGTGATGTGTGACCAAAACTTACAACATCCGGTGTCCTGTGGAAGATCACTACATAATTGGTGCTCCATTTAACGTGACCTGTTAATTGGTGCCCTGTGTGAAAATCACTACACACTTTCTTATGTTCTATACCTTATCAGA
This sequence comes from Beaufortia kweichowensis, assembly GCA_019155185.1. Taxonomy (NCBI): domain Eukaryota; kingdom Metazoa; phylum Chordata; class Actinopteri; order Cypriniformes; family Gastromyzontidae; genus Beaufortia; species Beaufortia kweichowensis. Next base: position 13,724,223 of record CM032799.1, read on the forward strand.
TTTTGTTTTGTAGTGCTCAGTCCTTTTGGGTTTTTCCATGTTTGCATTTGCAATGCCCTGATAAGATCTTGTGTCACGTATTGCTGCTGCACAATGTTGCAGCACAGACTATGTGAGAATATGATAACAAGCTCATATTGGGTAAACAAAACAGTTCTAGGCCTACATTCATATACACTTACCCTACATGCATAGATGGCCTGAGATCTGCCTGCTATTGGCTGTGTGATAGGCTGTTTTTTTCTGCAAAGCTTGTTTACATTAGTGATTGTCCAACTTGGTCACAACATATTTAACTCAACCCACTTGTGTTTTCTATTCTTTACACTTTATTTTCCAACCTTACTATCCTTTTAGCTTTTTAGTATCCTTTAGTAGTGTTTTTAGTTACTCTTGTGTGTCTTTTCTTAATACATTGTTTTATTACAAATGTCTCCCCCTTGTGTTGATAGTACAGTAAAAGGCTAAAAGTTAGCAAGAATCTCACAAAATCCTTTAGATAAACCAGGTGATATTCTCTCTCTTTACTTTACATAATTTTTCTTTTCACAGGGCTGTACAGTGCGGCATATATTGTGTGTGTAAAGGTTAATCAATGGACCGTCGGTATTTCACTTTGTAGTAGTTCATTTTGCTTCTTCTACAGCTCTATCCGCAAAGCAGAATCCAGACATGATACCGACTCATTAAATGTCACCCACTTGTTTTGCGTGTCTCTGAGTGAATACGTTTTGGTGTTTAACTTACTACATGCGTGACGCTCGTGGATTTGTCATATGACACTATATAAGTATGTGAACATGAATTTAATCTCTAGAGCTGCTGTGGAAGAAGTTTAGCATTTCAACGTTTCATTTGAGAAAAGCGCACGCACACATTGGAAATCAGTCGTCTTCAAAACAAAAGTCTGGTTAACTTGAATATCCGGTTGAAAACACTGTGCTATATTTTTTTATTTTAGTAAACTGTAATAAATTCGAAAGTTCTTTTGTATTAGTTATTAAAAATGATCTGTGCAGTCAGGTTTAAAAGACACAAGTACTAGTACCTAGGAATTAATACATTTTACTGCAGTTTACTATACAAAATAATACAGTATACTACAGTAATGTTTCATGTAAGCAAATGCATTACTATTGTATAACAAACAAAAAACAAACAAAGAAAAATTCAAATGGATTTTTTTTTTTTTTGAGAAAAACAAACAGTTTTAGGAAAAAAAGGATTTTAGATGGTCATAATATATTCAACTGTGTATGGCATTAATGTTCTTTGTCAGTTACCTGTTTATTTATGTGATGAACTGCACTTGTGATTGTTTTTAGAGATGACGTTTTATACATGTGCTACAACTTTTTGTCCTGTGCTACAAAACACCAGTAATATATATGCAAAAAAACATTAACGTACACCCCTGTATCATATGATTTATTTTTTTGTCATAGGCATTTTTTTGCAAAGCTTGTTTACATTAGTAATTGTCCAACTTGGTCACAGCATATTTAACTTAACCCATGTTTTTCACTTTAAAAGCAAGGATCCTGCCCCGAACTTCAAGATCATGGACGCACATGCACGTATAAAAGGGGTCCCGCTAAAGAGCCGTGCCACCATAAGGAAGGAGGTATAATGTTGTCCACTATGGTTCTTCAAATTATTAGTTAAATTATTAGTTATTAGTTAAATAATTCATTTAAATATTAATCTACCTTTTCTACACAAACAGTTCTAATGCATTTTGTTTTTGTGTTTACACAAAACTCACAAACTTTGTTTGTTTGAACAGACAATATGTGAAGGCTCACACCCATGCCTGAAAAGCCTGCTGAAGTACAAGAAGGAGCTGTGCAATGTGGTAGTGGATCTACATAATAAAGAAACGCATTGTCTTTCAGAAGTAAGGACTGCATGCTCTTGCATTTCCTCTATGACCTCTTTTTGGGCTGAGTGATTTTGTAAGCCTCCATGACAGCAGAGATTGTATTGGTGATAAGATGATAAGTGGTTAGACTCAACTGGGACAGTTTAGCAATGAGATTGTTTTATCTTACATTGTTGCACACATAACTACATGTCACTACACTTAAAAGAAATAACACTTTGCTCAGGGTTTTTCCCTGGATCAAAAATGGTCTTTGTGGTGGCGAACAAACATTGTCATCCACATACAGTTAAAAGTATCCTACTCGTGAACTGTAAGATTCCAGAATAAATGCAAAGAAACAGGTTATCATTTTACCTTATTATGTTTACTCTGACAATCTCAATACAAAACAACAACACAAAAACAGAAAAAGAGTGCTTTAGCTGTTTTACATATAAAAAAATCTATAAAATGTCTTCCATATTGTATTTTATATATAAGCTATTAAATTATCCAACACAGATAACAGAGTCCTAATTTTTACACCATAACAACAACTATACTTTGTTCAGATTTTATCATTTAAAAAAATATATTTTATAGGTAATTTACTGCACATTGTCATATAAATAAACTCTTTATATTGTGGATCATTAGCCTAAATCTAACAAAACACTCCTACAAAATGGCCTAAGCACACCACGTTTTAAGGTTTTGTTTTGAGTGACTGAATTAACATGCATGAATTCAGATAGTGAGTCTAGTAAGTTCAGCATTGGACATGGGGCACGTTTCGCAAAAGCATTGTTAGCTAACTATGGTCGCAAGTTCCACTGTTGAATCGTTGGACTATGTTGGTAACAACGGAAATTGCGAATACTTGGGTAACAATGCATTTGGGAAAAGCACTCCATATATGTTGTTTCAACCAGTTATTAAAATGAAATGTGTTTTGGCGGCCGTTTACATTTAGGCATTTAGCTGACGCTTTTATTCAAAGCAACTTACAAATATTAGGATACAATAAAGCGACACATCAAAGGAAGGCAACAATAGTACGAAGAAGTGCTTTCCTAAGTTTACAATGTTTAACAGTGCTAGATAAGTACCTGTAGAGGAAAGAAAAAGTTTTTTTTTTAGGATGTCAGGTGTTCATGGAAGAGGTGTGTTTTTTAACTGTTTCTTAAAAGAGGTGAGGGATGTGGCAGGTCGGATTGCGAGATTATTCCACAAGCAGGGGACAGAGAAGGAGAAAGAACGAGAGAGAGATTTAGTGCCCTTCTGTGAGGGTACCACCAGTTGATGTTCGTTCGCTGAGCGCAAGGTTCTGGATGTGTTGTAGATGTGTAGAAGAGAGTCAAAGTATGAGGGTGCAGAGTTTGTGATGGTTTTAAATGTCAGCATTAAGGATTTAAATTTGATGCGGGCAGCAACCAGTAACCAATGGAGATGAAAAGAGGTGGGACGTGCTCTTTTCGGTTCCTGGAATACAAGTCTTGCTGTTGTGTTCTGTATCATCTGGAGTGGTTTGATTCCTCGTGCAAGAAGACCAGCCAGGAGAGCATTGCAATAGTCCAGTCTAGAAATTACCAGGGATTGAACTAGCAGTTGGGCGGCGTGCTCTGTGATATATGACCTGATCTTCCTGATGTTGTAAAGTGCATATCTGCAAGACCGTGATGTCCTTGCGATGTGTTCGGTAAAGGACAACTGGTCATTGAAGATTACAAGTAGGTTTCTTACTGATTTGGAAGGTGTAGTGGTTGTGTTGCCAAAATAAATTGTGAGGTTGTGTTGCGTTAAAGGTAAGCCAGAAGTTCCAGGAGCTTAGTCTTGGCTAGGTTTAGCTGGAGGTGGTGTTTAGTCATCCAAGATGAGATGTCTTTCAGGCAGGGTGCAATGCGTGTTGTTATTGTGGGATCGTCTGGCTGGAAAGAAAAGAAAATCTGGGTGTCGGCAGTAGTAGTCAAAGCCGTGTGATTGAATGATGGGTCCCAGTAATGTTGTGTAGATACAAAAGAGGAGTGGCGCAAGAACAAATCCCTGAGAAACGCCAGTGGCCATGGGATGGGCTTTGGACAGCCCTTCATTCCATGACACCTTGAAGGACCTGTCTGATAGGTAAGATTTAAACCAAAGGAGTGGGGTACCTGTGATCCCTAGCGATGAGAGAGATGTCAGTAGGTTCTGGTGGTTCACTGTATCAAAGACAGCAGAAAGATCCAGCAGAAAGAGGACAGAGGATTTAGACTCTGCTTTCGCCAGCCGCAGTGTCTCAGTGGCTGACAGAAGAGCAGTCTCAGTGGAGTGGTTGCTCTTGAAACCATCTTTTGTCCAGTAGATCATTCTGTGTGAGGTTATTATGAAATCTGATTAAAAACAGCTCGCTCCAGTTTCTTTGAGATGAATGAGTGATGGAGTGACTGTGCTAGAGATGGATTGAAGCAGATGGGAGGGGATTGGGTCTTGTGGGCAGGTGGTGGGGTGCCTGGAGAGAAGTTAGGTAACTTCGGTGTCAGTTAGAGTGGAGAAAGAGGAAAAAGTTGAGCTGGGTGAAACCTGTGTGTGTGCTGGGGTTTCAGGAGTTGTGAACTGGCTGCTGATCAGTGATGTTTTGTTTGTGAAAAAGTTCGCAAAATCTATGAATAAAGATCCAGCTGATAATGAAGAGGCAGGTGGAGGGGAGGTGGAGAGAGGAGGGAGCTGAAGGTTTTGAACAGTCTGATGCATGACTGACATTTGTGATGTAGTAGGATGTCTTTGCTGTGTGGACAGCAGCGGAGACGGATGAAAGTAGTGACCATTAATCACAGAGGTCAGATGGGTGTTTCGTCTTGTGCCATTTTCTTTCAGCTGCCCTGAGTTTGGTCCGGGGTTCATGAAGGACGTCCGAAAGCCAATGGCAGGAAGGGGAGGCACGAGCCGGTCTGGAGGATAGAGGGCAGAGGTTGTCTAGACAGGAGGTTAGTGTGAACATAGGGTGTCCGTGGCTGTATTGGTATCCAGTGATGAGAGGTTGGAAGGGAGAGAGGATGACACCTCAGCAGAGAGTGTGCTGGGGGAAAGAGAGCGTAGGTTGCATCTGAACGAAACGGATGTGGGTGTGGCTGTGTTGTTAGAGGTGAGATGTATGTTGCAAGTTATTAAGAAGTGGTCAGAGATATGTAGGGGAAGAACAGTAGGATTAGAGGTGATGCAGTTGCGTGTGAAGATGAGGTCCAGTTGGTTTCCTGATTTATGAGTAGCGGTGGTGGTAAGGAGGGAGAGGTCAAATGAGGAGAGAAGGTTTAAAAAGTCAGTGGCAAAAGATTTCTCCAGGTGAATATTAAAGTCCCCAAAGACAACGAATGGGCTGCCGTCCTCAAATGAGGAAAGAAGCACATCCAGTTCGTCAGTGAAGTTGTGAAGTGGGCCTGGTGGACTACAATAATGTGAATACGAGAAAGAGATAAAACAGTAACCACATGATATTCAAAGGAAGTGTTTGTGCATAATCCTGGTAAGCACGTGTATTTCCATGTGTTGGGAAAGAGTAAACCTGTGCCTCCGCACCTGCCAGATTGACGAGGGGAGTGGGAGAAAGCGTAGTTGGAAGAGAGTGCAGTGAACTAATAGCTGGGATAGCTCAGCGTAATCAAGTGCTAAAAATAAAGTGATAGCCACAAAGAAGCAATAATATAATTTTAAATGCTATAGCTAATGAATAGACACGTGGGCAAAATCGAATAAAATAAATGAACCCTTTTAGGAACAGTTTAAATAAATGAAAGATTATTCTTAACCAACAACAGGCAATATTCTAAACAGCGGAAAAACAAGGTAAACAAAAACTAAGCCGAACTCACGCACAACTGCTGTCTACTGCAGACGAAACACTTCAATGCAGGAAAACCCTGTTTGCACATGCAGCTGTTGCTTGGTGTTTTTAAGGTGGCATTAATCAATATGGCTTAGTTTTCATGAAGTAGTATCTGTTAAATATAGGAACAGAATAGTTATTATACAATTTACATTTTATTAATGCATTTGACAGACTTTTTTCATTCAAGGTATTCAAGGTAAATAAATGTCTTTATCAGTATGCGTTCCTTTCAAACCTCTGACCGTTACACTGCTTATGCAATTCTCTGCCAGTTGAGCTACAGGAACATTAAAATTATTGTAGAAAGTATACAGAATGTAATGATAAGCATGGTTCTGCTCTTTTTCTTGATAGGTACATTATGTATGCTTACCTAGTCTTGCCGAGGGGGAGAATTTCACTCTTCAGGCAAGTACCACTAGTGTGTACAAGTATATAAAGAAATTTGTTTAATTTGCCATATCCACACCAAAAATGTATGCAGTGTTTGGTGCAAAACTGTTAATGCTGGATCTGAATAAATCATGAAAATGTTTGCTGTTTATCACATCTGCACATATGCATCATGTGATCATATAGAGCGCATAGCTTCCCTTTTTAATGTTATTTTGATTGTCAGTCTTATTCTTTGTGTAGCACATGAAGCATTGAACTGTCAAATTATTTATATTTTTTCCTAATAATTTCTTTGCCTAGATGAAATAGGTTTTACTCATCAATATCATACATTACTAAAAACATGATTAGGATATTTTGTTAAAATGTATTGTTAAAAGTTGTTGTGTTTAAATGAACATAGGGTCTGACATCTCTCTCTACTGAGATGATGGAGTTACTAAGATCACTACATGTACATACCCTTAAAGATGAAGAGATCCTGCTTTTCAAAGACCCAAAAAGGCCCTTTGAAAGAAAGGACAATGCTTCTCAGGTATTTGATGCTGTTTGAATGCATTATACTTGTATAATAGGAGATATTTTGTTTCTGGAGTGTTCATGATGTTTTCGTTGTTTTAATAGCAGGTGTCTTTCATTGCTTTGCCTAGGTTTCTAACTGTGTAATAGTTTTATGTGAAGTCGCGTATAAGCAGGACCAATTTGTGTGCAACCATGGTAGTCTGAACATTACGTCAAACCACATGGGTTTTTTGACATGGAAAGAGTTTGTAGGTTTTCTTTCACGTGTGTGGAAAAAGATCATTTCTAAAAAAAAAAAAATTGTCACCTCTTGTGCATTGTTTAATTTCCAAAATAACATGTTGCAGATGATAACAATATATTTGTGACAGCTATGACATAAATGCTTTGAATGTGTCATCACCTTTTTTATGCAATAATTTACTTTTTTCAACTTCAGGCCAGCTGGTCAAGAGCCTTGTGTATATTGAGGCATAGCTCCACTTCTCAAATTGGTCTTTGCACCATGCTGGGGTTGTTAGCTCGATATACATCTGGCATAAGGTATGCCCTGGAGTTACATGTTCGGCAAAGGGGCACATCACAAGCATGTCAGACTGAGGACGATGACACTAATCAGTCTGTCTCTTCTATTGAAGAAGACTTTGTTACTGCTTTTGAGCATCTTGAGGAGGAAGGTAATTTGTTATTGAATGTTACTTGCACCATTGGAGAGATTTTATTTGGATAATGAAAGTTTTTTTGAGCCTTTTGAGTTGACTATATAAAGTTGCACAAGTACCACTTGTTCTGCTTTAAATCCCTCTTGTTTTTACTTACCAATGAGTAAACTGTTCTTTGATTTTGCAGGTTCCCCTAGTCTGCAGAACCTAAGAGATGTGGCTTTCCAAGCACTCCCATCTCACTCAAAAGAATTGTTAGGATCCTGCATCACAATGAATTCTATACCCAAAAAGTCTGTTTGCAAGGAAAATGCTACAGGAAAAAATTCAGCATCTTTCCAGAAGTCTGAAGATTCAGAGACTATGTGCACACCTTGTGGTCCACCAATGGGACGTGCTAACTCCACATCTCTTTCAGAGTCAGATGAGTCAGACTGCTCAAGCCCCAGTCCTATTATATTTCTGGATGAAATTGGATATCAGAAAAGTCTTAAAGCAAAACTTGACATTCCCAAGATCCCTGTTTTAAAGGAGGGAGTGGAAGACTCTGATTCAGAAGTCAGTGAATTTTTCGATAGCTTTGATCAGTTTGATGAACTAGACCATTATTTTGATTCCAACATTAAGATCCTCAAAGAACAGCCCCTCCCTGGTCAAGAGGAGAAGCAGCATATTGATAATTCTGGATGTAAGTTAGTGTCAAGCTTGTGTCTAACCTCTGCAATGAACCCTCACAAGTTTGATCATAGGACTCTCCCAGCCAATGTCAAGAAACCAACTCCACTTAAACCAGAATCACCATATAGTGTTAATTCAGGTACATCAGGTTCCCCATGGCCAGCCATGACTCCCTGTGATGAAAATGGGCCACTTTTCAGTCCAGTTCGCTCATCAGCATTCAGCCCACTGGGAGAAGGAGTGTCCTTGGAATATTTTTGGAAAGCAGATGGTGATAGCTCAGAATTACGTAAACCACAAGACCTTTGCTTATTGTACAAAATGTACTCTGACTTTGCCAGCAACCTGTCTAAAGAAATCGTTGGATCTGTTTGTGGGTACTCCTCCCCTGTTGATTTTAACATAAATAAGAACTTGAGCTGTGTCTGTCATAAGGAGTTCAAAAACAACAGTGGACATCTAATGAAACTTTCAGACATTCAGGAGACAGTCACTATCACCAAATCGCAATCACAGTCTCTTAAGAAAGGGATTCAGAAGTTTGCTTCAGACTTGGTTGAAATGAGCCTTGGAAGTGCCTTAAGAGACTTCCAGAAAGGAGTATCCTCTTGTACCACTACACTTTGCCATTTGGCTGCAAGGCTAACCTCTTCAGTTTTTCAAATGGCCTTCCACGAAATAGGAATGCGCCATGCATATGTGTTAAAAGAGCGTGCCATAAATGGACTGGCCAGTTTCCTTGTAGGGGAAGCAATTACTGGAGCTCTCAAAGATTTTCTGTTTGTGAAAAAGCAGATTTTCAACAACACTGTTGCTCAATTTGCAGCAGAACTTGCTGAGGAATTAGTGTTTGAAGGGATAATGGAGGTTTGCCAATTTTCACATCCCTCCACACCTCTTACACCAAGTGACTGGTCTTTTGAACAAGAGGAGGAAGTAGTTTCTTCTTATGCCTCTGACCTTTCAGAGTCAGTTCTTCAAGAGGCTTTTATAGAGCTTTCACAATCTGATGTGACTTTTACTACGCAGGCAGCTATCAGTGTGTCAGTGAATAACATATGCTATGTAAGTGCTGAAGATACTTCTCTAGTCACAAAAACCTGCAGTGCCCAGACCAGCTACCTTGGATCTCAGGCTAAAGCAGAGGCTGTAAACCATGAGCATGAGGGTTGCACAGTTAAGAAAGCCTTATATTGTTTGTCAGGTATGGCCAGCTGTGTTCCAGTACCTGTTGCTGGTAAGCTCATATCCAGTGTACACAACTCGGAAGAACCAACTCTGTGTAAATCCAGTATTTGTCACATATGCCAGACCAGCCCCAAAAGAACCATTTTTTGTCAAGGTGAAGCCACAACCTTCACCTCAGATTCCTCTGCAGCAACTCTGCAACCACCGCCAGATCCTCCAAGAATCCAATATACTAATGGTGAAAAAATTATTGGCAGTCTCACCATTGAAAGCAGTTCTGGGAAACCCTCAATTGAAAAAACATTTCAAAACTTCTCTGGCAACATGGTAGACACTATAGTAGGTGATGCATTTGATCTTATGCATTCTCCAACAAAGGTAAAGAAAAAAGTAGATATTTGTGCAGACTTTTTGAACAAAACTATATCAGCCCATATTTCTACTCCAAGCCATGGAATTAAATCGCATGATCCTCTCTCTCAGAGCTCACAAGCTCAAAAAGCTTCATCTCAAAGTCCCTTTCACTTTGCATCTACACAAAGCTCTTGTGTCGCAGCCTCTGGAAGTTTATGCCCAGTCTCTAAACCAACCTCAGAGGTTTGTTCTGTCATTAGAAGGGACAAATTAGAAGTGCCCAGTTTTGAAGTTACCTTCTGTAGTGGTGAAAAAGTCACTAAAGAGGAGACTTTAAGCTTCAATTCCAGAACACAATCAATTGAAACCCCTAGCACACCACCTTCAAGTCCTCAGCAGCCATTAGATGAGTACAGTGAGAAACGGATTAAACATTTTTCCAAAAAGCTCAAAGGTAAGCTTGCAAAAGAATTTTCTCCTGCCACTCCTCCACCCACCCCTTATTACATACCTGCCACAGACTCTAAAGAAATAGGTTCAGTTTCAGACAAGACAGATTTCATTCTAAAGCTCATTAGGTCTCTCTCAGAGGAAGCTGGGAGTAATGAAGAGGAGGAGGAGGACCAGGAATATGTTCCTTTATCTGAAAATGCCCAGACAATTGTCAGGAACAGAATGATTGACAGGGGAGCACTTCATTATGCAGAGCGTTTAGCGTGCCACATTGTTTCCATGGCAACTGAGATGGACATGCTAAGCTTTGGAGATGTTAAAAAGCCTGTGAGTGATGAGAGCAAAGGCAGTGTTGCTATGCACAGTGCACAGTTCTCAGAGCAGACTTTGAATTCCTTGTGGATGTATGCTGGGGAAGTAGCTGGAGAAGTCATCAACGATGTAAAGAGGATGATAAGTTCAACCCATTTTCATCACAAAATGCTAAAAAGAGGATTACTAAACTCTGCAGAAAAACATCAGAATGAAGATTACAACGACAGCCCCTTGAGAGGCTTGGCCTATAAGTGGTCCGGTGATATCCAGGCATCTGTCCATAACTCTCAGAATGATGGTTCAAGTCTGATGTTTACAGATTATTCAAGCTTTGAGAATGTCACTGATAAATATGCAGAACACCTCATTCAAGTGTCCAAGAAAGAGGGAGGCACCAAAGAGCTTATACTGGATCAATATGCCACTCGCTTGGCCTGTCGATCTATTAAATCAGGCCTGGCACATGCTGCACAAAAAATAAAGCAGAGATCCCCATTAAGGCTGCACTCCTGTAGGGATTTGCACAATTATTGTAGCCATGATATTTCTCACATGCCTATATTTAAGCTATCACATTCTGTGCTTTCTCATGGAACAGATGTATCATCTTGTGACTCTCTACCATGTCCTTTTTTAGATGGTCAAGACATGAGTAGTAATGACTACGCAGAACTTGTGAACTTCGCAGAGGCTTTGGCTTACAACATCACATGTGGTGTCACAAAAAAGCTTCGAATATCGTCCATTAGACTGCCAAAATCTTTCACAGATTCTTGCCTCTATAGGAAATCTAATGTAGAGGACATGCCAGAAAATCAAATCAAAAGTACATTTCCATGCTCTGTTTTACCTTACACAGAGACTAATAGACTTTATCATAGCACTGGCAGCTTAAATGATGGCAAATGCAACAAAACCATCATGCAGGTGATTGAACATTATGCCAGGAAGATTGTTGATGACACTTTGGAAATGACTTTGGGACCAACATGTATTCAAGCAGCAGGAGACAGAAGAGCCTTAGGACCTGATTCTTACACCAAAAGACTGACTGAGGCATACAAAGTGTGCCAATATTGCCAAGGTCTAGATTGTCTGTTTTGCAGTAGAGATGGTCGTCACAGTTTTCAGGAACTAAAAAGAAGACGGCAGCAAAATTATGATGCAGCAACTGGAATAGAAATTCCTAGAATTCACATTGATTTGGATAAGAGAGCTGCATTTGCTGAGGAAATGGTGTCTGGTGCAGTTGAGAAAGCAAAAAAAGAACTGAGCTGTACTAGCCTGAATGCAGACAGCGGAATTGGTCATGATGGCGCAAGCTTTGCTGAAAGTCTCACCACAGAGATTATGACATCCGCATTATCTGATGTCTGCCAAACCATTAACCTTGGGTAAAATTACACAGATTTCTAAAAACAGTATCATTGTTACAGTTTAACACATAAAAATCAAAATTTTTTATTAATGGCTAATAATGACTGACTGTGCTTTGTTTTGCAGTTCTCCAAGGAAAGAGGGTGTCAGTGTGACAGAGTCAACAGTGAGTCAGCAGCTCAGTTTGAGTGTTGGTGATGACAGTCTTGGTAGTTGGTCCAATTTGAGCTTTGAAGACGACCACCCAGATGAAAGCAGCAGCTTTCATCATCTAAGTGACAGGTAAACACAAATACTAATCCTGGGGTACTTAATCCTTGAGTAGATTTAACCCTAATAAAGCACAGCTAATTAGGTAAATGCTTGGTAAAATAGATGAGTTTTAAAGGACTGATGCCTTTAATCTTATGCCAATTTCACACAAGTTGGTAATATGATATTAATATAATGTCTGTAACATTCTTTAGTTAAAATTCCTCAGTGATCATGTAAAAGAGACCTGTTTTTTTTGAGCACCTGGTTTTGGTGCATGGCCTCTTTAATGATAATGAGCTACTACTCGACAACAAAACGAGTCCCACACAGAAGATTTACAGGAAATGTATCAATGAATTTGACCATTTCTGATATTACTTGTTTA